>CM038680.1:277155656-277629144 GCA_021605205.1 Aegilops longissima
GTAATCCATGAATATATAGTTCATCGGGGAGAGGGTAGGCTGGGGCATTGGTTAAGGAAAGACATGGCGGTGTACTTATGAACCATAACGAGTCATGAATGCGGTCTTGGGGATATCCTCCTCGAAGCGGATCTGGTGGTAACCCAACCTCAAGTCGAGTTTAGAACAGCGCGAACCAGCCGTTGATCATAAAGATCATTGATCAGGAAGAGGATACTTATTACGAATGGTAGCTTGATTTATGGGGCGGTAGTCTTGGACCAATCCGTTTGTCCCATCCTTCTTCTTGACAAAGAGAAGGTGCTCCCAAGGTGAGCAACTTGGGCGAATGAAGCCACTTTGAAGAGATTTGTCGATTTCCTCCTTTAGCTCAAGGAGTTCATGCGGCGGCATCTTGTAGAATTCTGGCTATAGGAGTGGTGCACTGGTTTCAAAGTCGATGGCAATTAAACGGCTCTAGCAGAATCCTGGAAGTTCTTGAGGAAAAACGTCACGGAAATGCATAAGCAGCGGAATGTTTTCAATGCCCTCAGTGGTGCTGCGTTCAATGCATTCAATGCATAGAGCCTTGCCTCGGCATTTTGCACCGATGAGCTTGGTAAGTGACTATTTCATCGAAGGTGTAGCGAGATGGGCGGTCTTAATGGCGCCAAACTATGGAGGCGTATCGCCTTTAACCAATTCATTCGAATGAGGTCAATGCTACAAGACTTGACGATGGGAGAGACAAGAATTCCGGTCCTTGATTTCAGCAGGGGCGTCGTTGCAAATCATGGAGGTTCGACATTGGCCGCAGTGTGTACTAATAGTGAAGCATTCATGTCTTCACTTTTAATGCCATGCATGAATGCAAAATCTTGAGACATGAATGAATGCGATGCCTTATCAAATAAGCGCATCTTTGGTCTGAATTTCAGAAGTGTACCCATCACGATGTGAGCTGGTCTTGGAAGCCGTTGAGTCAGCGTGGTTGGCACGAGCTTGACCATAAGACTTAGCGGTGTTATTCTTGGTGCTGGTGTTTCCACGGCATGCTTTGGAAGAACCACTGATTTTGGTTACGGTTGCATTCTCTATGCACGGTGCCTGGTTGTCACTTTGAAGCACAAACCATTATTGGGGGTGGGAGCAGGAGCTTGGGGTGGTGGGCTGGAAGCTTGTTTGCTTAGTTGTAAGCGAGGCGAGGTGCAGCATAGATTACGCCTTGGCAGGTGCATTGGCTGGTACATCTTGTTGGAATCCATATCTTGCGCCTGCGAGGGCGGCCGAAGATGAGCCCGTGTCGCAGTTCGCTGTTAGAACTCTGGTATTCCTGAGACCAGTTTAGACATTGATAGCCTTGTTCACCAAGGTGGCGAAATCAACAAAGTCGTGCACTAGAAGTGCGAGCTTGATGTCACTTGAAGGCGTCCGGAACTTCTCTGTCGCGTGCATCGGTTGCAATATCCTCTTGACATAGCGAGACAAGTCCGAGAACTCGTGATAAGCTATGATCTTGTTGCCTTGGGTGAGGATTGCGGAACTCACGCTTCTTCGTCCATGACCCTTGAGGATGAAGCGAACACGGAAAACAACTTGGAAGTCGGCGGTGATGATGTTCCGGGGAAATCCTGTGGCTTCCCCATTGATGCGGTCCCTTGGGAAGAAGGGCAAAAAGTGACATAGTGGCGGGGGCTACATCGGCGGACTCCATCTCATAGGTGATGTCCGGGCGGTCCACATCCGGGGTTTTGGTTGAGCTGCGGTACGGCTGGGGTTAAGCGTATGAAATCCTGGAGTTTTCCGTTTGGGTCTGGTTCATATTGGGCGAAAGGCGAGCCATCATGTTCTCCATGGTGGCGATTCATCTCAAGCTGTTGGACCATAAGCCATGTACTCGGGCGGTGGTGGGAAGTTGCCACCACGGCCCGACCAGCTGGCCTAACCATCCTGCTATTATATAAAGGGTAGTTCAATTTGAGAAATTAAGCAAGAGGCGGGAATCATTCATGATGAAACATGCATAATGAAAGCAAACCCGATAGGAACTACATAGTAGTGGCATATCTTACAAAGGGATCATGCATAGAGTTCGATACATAGAGTTATTACATAGACTAAGACATCATAGGGGCCGACTCGCCCAATGCATCCAACACTAACAAACAAGTCTACATCGGTCCCAATCCAAGGTTGTACGAAACTGGTAGTGCGGCGATAGTCCTCCACGTCGGTGACACAGGGCCGGATACTCGGTGCTGAATCCGGGTCCGGGGCGGAAAAGGGCCAAGTCGGGAGAGTAGCCTCCCGTCGGCCAAGACACCTGGGGCATCGGTCTGGTGGGTGGCGAGCGCCCCTCGGATCGGACAAAGGGTGCATCAGCGGAGCCGGTAGAGGCTTGGGTGATGTACAACTTGTGGGAAAAGCTCGGTTAGCTCGATCTAGCCCATCGGCATGGAACAAATTCGATGGTGGAAGGAGCTCTCTGGTACGATGGAGTAAGCGGCGGTGTAACCCTCCTCACCAACATCGAAACGATAGCAATGTGCAGAAGGAGGTGTCAACTCTCGATACTCGGCCGAAGGCGTGTCGAGCAGCATAAGCAGCATCGGACTGCCATTGATAGTCACTCCAACACCATGTGCGGTGGACCCGATGGTGGTTACTCCGAGAGTAGAGGTGGGATGGGTGATCTTGCTCCTGGTTATAGTCGGTACTCCTCATAGGCTGTACTCGGGTGCAGGATAACCGGATAGGTCATCATCTCGGCTAGCACGGGATCCCGAGCACCAATGGCCGTCGTGTGGATACGACCCCCGTGGGTTCCATCGAAAACAAAAGGCGTTTCAAAAGTCAAATGCGGTGTGGAATTTGATCAAAATACAATTCAAAAGCAACTATGGCTTTATCCAACTTTGGGTGAATGTGGTCTCGGGATCCTAGTGTTAGTTAGTAAAATCGTTTAACCGAGTAGAAGAGTTCGAGTCGGAAAAGGTGAGAGTAAAAGATCCTAGTACCACCCGATGGGGCGTGGGCCGTAAAGGCACCCAAGTTAGTAAAAGTTTTGTGTCTAGACTGACCCGGCCAAGGAGTGTGGAAGGGGATTCCTGGCGATCGGCTCGATACCAACTTGGGCCCCGATTCAATCGTACACTAATCATGCGCAAAATGTATGCGATCAAGATCAAGACTCAGGGAAATATCACAACACAACTCTACAAATAAAATAAGTCATACAACATCATAATACAAGCCGGGGCCTCGAGGGCCAATACAAGTGCTTTCGATCATAGGCAGTCTGACAACAATATCTGTCGGACATAAGTTAAACAAGGTGCCATAAGATGGCTAGCCGGGATCGATCGGAGGGCGGGCCTCCGCAGGATCCTCCTAGCTACTCATGGTCGCCGGGCTGCCGCGTAGTATGAGCACCTCAGTAGTAGTCGTCATAGGCGGTGGCGTCGCTCGGGCTCCATCGTCGGTTAAACAATCGAGTAGAGGTAGGGAAAAGGGAACAAGGCAACCATGAGTACTCATCCAAAGTACTGCAAGCAAGACTACACTACATATGCATGGTTATGTGTAAAGGGCCATATCGGTGGACTACTCGAATGCGAATAGGAGGGGATAGCTAGTCTTAAGACTAAACCCGGACACTGTCTTACAGGTGGAGGGACAATCTGAAGTCCTCCAAGTAACATCACATAGCAATAATCCTCCCGATCCCCTCCTCATATCCACGAGAGAGGCGACCCCGGTTGTATCGGCACTTGGAAGGTGTGTTTTATCAAGTATCCGGTTCTAGTTGTCATAAGCTCAGGTACAACTCCAAGTCGTCCTTTACGAAGATCACGGCTATTGAATAGATTAACTTCCTGGGGTGCACCATCTTACCCGCCCGCTTGTCCCATTTGGCGGACACACTTTCGGGTCATGCGGCGGGAAGATCAACATCGCAGCCCCCACCTGGTAAGGAGGCCGCAGGGTCTAAACCTAAGCCGGGTGGGCCCATCGCCACACACTTGCGTTCTGGGGGCAGACCTAGCCTATGGCGTTCGATCCAATCGGGCGGCCTTTGTGCGTCGAAGTGCTTGGGATACCACGGCCGGGATACCCATAATACTCGGTAGATGGTTAGTGCGTATAAGCCCAGCCAACTCAGATCAAATACAAGACCTCGTTAAGGTGTTAAGTAACATGAGCAAAGAACGGCCACCTCTCTCCCTAAGCGGTCTCAACCTGCCGCTCCGCCTCAAGATCCACTCTGGTGCTCCATCGGCCGACCGACTTTAGTCTCCAATTATCATGTAAGCGTATATAGTATATACCGTGATCAACTCCCGTGATCACGGCCCGATAATATATACCAGACGGACAAGAATGTAGGGCCACGGATGAAATACTAGCATCCTATACTAAGCATATAGGATTGCGGTAAAAATAACCGAAGTAACAAGACGGCTATGCGGCGGTATAGGGGTTCTGGATAACATTATACTACTCTAATGCAAGGTGTAGATAAATGCGATATCGGTGATCAAGGGGGCTTGCAGGTTGCTGCAAGAGAGGGTTCAACACCGTGTCGGGGGCAGGTCGGTCGTAGTCTCGGGAAGAAGGGAAAAACAATGAATACCAAGTAAAAGATGCATAGCGATGCATGACATGCCAAGCGATGCTAGGCGTGCCTAACGTGGTATGAGGGTCTTGGTTAAAGGAAACATCAGGAAATATTCGGTGTTTAAATTTTTGAAGGGAAGGCGGAGGAAAGTTGCAGGTTCGATAGGTTAGGGGTGTGTGGGAAGACAATTTGCGTATCGGATTGTCTCTTTCGAGTAACTTTCATGTTGAAAATATTTTAATCAAGTTCGGTTAAAAGATATGATTTTTAAAATTTTATTAATTTAATTTAATTAATTAATTAATTAATTGAAAAATGGAATTATGGCGTCGACATGATGTTCTTGGCGTCGGGATCCAGGGTTGGTGGGTCAACCCACATGTGGGTCCGTTTAAATACTCGATTACTAATTAACGTTAAGTTTAATTAACGATGGTTAATTATTAGTTATTAGGTTAATTAATCAATTAATTAAATTAATTAAATTAATTAATTAATTAATTAATTAATTAATTAGTTTTATTCATTTTATTTTTATTTATTTAAATTTCATTATCCTTTTCTTTTTAATTTTAATAACGTTGGTGGGGTGGGGCCGCATGGGTGGCGGTGGGGGGTTGGAAGGTTTCCTGTTGCCAGTCAACAAGCGATGGGGGGCCCCGGCCCATCGATCGATGTGAGGGGAGCCATGCCACGTCGGCGAGGGGCGGAGTTGGCTCCTTTCCCGCCCGGGCGGGCTTCGCGGTCTTCGTGCTCGTGCCAAGCGGCGTGGGGTCCTTCAGTTTGAGGAGGCAGCGGGTCCGATGGTGGTGGTGGCATGGCGGGCTCGCTGGGATGGCCAGCCGTGGGGGCGAGAGGTTGGATCTCCGGGGCGTGCTGAGGGGGGAGGGTTCTTGGAGCCCCATTGGCCCGTGACCATTTAGTCCCGGGCGCCCAGCGGCAGGATCCCGGGGGAGGGATGTGGCGGAGGAAGCGCCCTTCGGGCGAGAGAAAAGAGGGGGTGGGGGCGGCGTGGCCGGGGGCCGATGACCAGGGGAGCAGCGGAGAGGAGCCGAACGGGCGTTCGGGAGGGGAGGGCGAGGGGCGGGGGAAGGAAGCTCAGCAGGGGGATCGCGGGGTCTAGGGGGCTCGGCTCGGTGGCGACCGTGAGGAGGTCGAGGCCCGTTTCAGGCGGATCCGGTGGGAGGCGGGGGCGAAACTCGGGCGTGGGGCTGACGTGGGGGATCGGTGGAGGGGGAGAGGCGGTCCAGGGTGAGGTCATCGGCGTCGGTGCAAGGGTGGATCGGGATCTAGATCGGCGGGGGAGGAGAAAGGGGGATCGGGGGTGGGGCTGGGTTCCACGGCGGGAGGGTGGATAAGGTGGGGGGCCCGGTTGGGCGGGGGAGAGGGCTTCTTTGGGCGGGGTGGGGGGCTGGCCCAGTTGGGCGTGGGTTTCCCCCACTCCTTTTTTTTAATTTTCTTTTCTTATTTTCTTCTTTTCTGTTTTAGTTTATTTAAAATACCAAAACACTTTACAAAATGTACCCCACCATAATTAGGTTTGTCATTTTTGACAACCCCAAACATTTAGTTTTAGTTTTTGAAAACTTTTATCGTTTGCTTTTGTTTTGAATTTGATTTAGCCGGGTTGAATCATGAGTTTATCACATAAGTGGTGATTCTGTAACAATTATCGGTGTTACACCGGAGGAGCTAAAGGTAGAACAAATAATCCCTCAAGTTCTATCGACCACCGATACAACTCTCATACGCTTGACTTCACTTTACTTAGAACAAGAATAAAACTAGAAGTACTTTGTAGGTGTTTTGGATAGGTTTGCAAGAAAGTAAAGCGAGTAAATAAAAGCTAGGGGCTGTTTAGATGAAGACACAACTAAATTAGTTTTAGTAGAGAGCTTTTGTTAGAAAGTTATTTGTCCCTAAGCAATCGATAACTAGACGGTAATCATTATTGCAATTTTATTTGAGGAAGAGGCATAAGCTAACATACTTTCTCTACTTGGATCATATGCACTTATGATTGGAACTCTAGCAAGCATCATAACTACTAAAGATCATTAAGGTAAAACCCAACCATAGCATTAAAGTATAAAGTCCCTTTATCCCATCAAAAACAACCTACTTACTGGGTATGTGCTTCTAATCACTCCCCAACCCAATAAGCAAATCATGAACATATTCAAACCCTACGGAATCCCTCACGCTTAGGACACGGAGAGCACCATAGGACAGCACCAATAATAAAACATGAAACTCAAACCAATCTTGATCATCAAATAGCCCATAGGACAAAAGCGGATCTACACCATGTTTAAGTAGAGATTACGGGGTAAGAGAGGGTTACACCGCTGCATAGAGGAAGAGTTAGTGATGATGGCGGTGAAGTTGTTGGTGAAGATTGCGGTGATGATGATGCCCGGCGGTGTTCGGCCCACCGGAAAAGAAGGGGAGAGGGCCCTTCTTTCTTCTTCCTTGACCTCCTCCAAGATGGGAAAGGGTTTCCCCTGGTCCTTGGCCTCCATGGCGTGGGAGGCGAGTGCCCCTCGAGATTGGATCTTCTCTGTTTCTCTCTGTTCGCGTTACTTCCGGCCCTTTCACGTTCGTATATATGGGATCCGTAACTCGATTATTGGAACCTTCTGGATTTTTTTCAAAATTAGCTTTCTTCGAGAAGGTCAACCGCCTTTGGTGGACCCGAGGTGGGTCGGCCCGGGGTGGGGCGCCCCTTTGTGCCACCTCGGCCCGTTCCGTTGATCTTTCTGATTTTCCAAATATTCCAAAAATAAGCTCCGTCCGTTTTATCCCGTTTGGACTCCGTTTGATATGGATATTCTCGAAACCAAAAACATCAATAGGCAGGCGCTTTGAGCCTTTGGATCAAATGTTAGTCCCAAAATAGTATAAAAAGTTGCCAAAAAGTATATGAAAGTTGAATAATATTGGCATGGAACAATCAAAAATTATAGATCGAGATATCGCATCCCCAACTTAATTCCTGGTCCTCGGTAGGTAAATGATAAAAAGATAATTTTTGATGTGGAATGCTACCTAGCATAATCTTGATCATATGTCTAATCATGGCATGAATATTAAGACATGAGTGATTCAAAAATAGTCTACATTTGACATAAAAACAATAATATTTCAAGCCTACTAATAAAGCAATCATGTCTTTTCAAAATAACATGGCCAAAAGTTATCCTACAAAATCATATAGTGCGGCTTGCTCCATCTTCACCACACAAAAATTAAATCATACAACCCCAATGACAAAAGCATTGTTTCATACTTTTGACTTCTCAAACCTTTTCAACTTTCACCAATACATGGCGTGAGCCATGGACATAGCACTATAGGTGGAATAGAATATGATGGTGGAGGTTGTGTGGAAGACAAAAAGGAGAAGATAGTCTCACATCAACTAGTATCAATGGGCTATGGAGATGCCCATCAATAGATATCAATGTGGGGTAGGAATTGCCATGCAACGGATGCACTAAGAGCTATAAGTGTAAAGGCTCAGGGAAAACTAAGTGGGTGTGCATCCAACTTGCTTGCTCATGGACCTGGGCATTTGGGAAGCCCATCATCGGAATATACAAGCCAAGTTCTATAATAAAATTCCCACTAGTATATGAAAGTGAAAGCATAGGAACTCTCTTGAAGAACATGGTGCTACTCTAAAGCACAAGTGTGGTAAAGGATAGTAACATTTTCCTTCTCTCTTTTCTCTTTTTTTTATTTTTTATTTTTTTATTATTTTTTTCTCTTTTTTTTTGGGCTTCTTTGGCTTCTTTTTTTATTTGGGCTTCTTTGGCCTCTTTTATTTTGATAACCTCCATGGGACAATGTTCTTATAATGATGATCATCACACTTTTTTACTTACAACTCAATATTACAACTCAATTCTAGAACAAAGATATGACTCTATATGAATGCCTCCGGTGGTGTGCGGGATGTGCAATGATCTAGCGTAGCAATAATCAAAAGGACAAGCCATGAAAACATCATGCTAGCTATCTTCGATCATGCAAAGCAATATGACAATAAATGCTAAGTCATGTATATGATGATGATGGAAGTTGCATGGCAATATATCTCGGAATGGCTATGGAAATGCCATAATGGTGGTATTGCTGTTTTGAGGAAGATATAAGGAGGTTTATTGTGATAGAGTGTATTATCCGGGGTTTGGATGCCAGAAGTTTGCCCAACTCTCGAGGTGAGAAAGGGCAATGCAGTGGAAGAGGCTAGCAATGATGGAAGGGTGAGGTGTATAATCCATGGACTCAACATTAGTCATAAAGAACTCACATACTTTTGCAAAAATATTATCTCAAACAAAGTACTACCATGCTCCTAGGGGGATAGATTGGTAGGAAAATACCATCGCTCGTCCCGACCGCCACTCATAAGGAAGACAATCAATAAATAAATCATGCTCCACCATCACATGTCCACCATACGATGCTAGGAATCACAAACCTCAACACAAGTATTTCTACAATCACAACTACCCACTAGCATGACTCTAATATCACCATCTTTATATTAAAACTATTGCAAGGAATCAAACATATCATATTCAGCGATCTACAAGTTTATGTAGGATTTATGACTAACCATTGAATGACCAGTTCTGTCATTCTCTAAATAGATATAAGTGAAGAAAGAGTTTTAATTCTTTCTACAAAAGTATGCCCCCTCTAACAAATATAAGTGAAGCAAAAGGCATTCTACAAATGGCGGTTGTCTAAGTAAGAGAACAGGCAATCCAAACTTCAAATGATATAAGTGAAGCACATGAAGCATTCTATAAAGCCATACTCAAAAGATATAAGTGAAGTGCAAAAGCATTCTATAAATAAACAATACCATCTCATACCAGCATGGTGCATAAAAAAAGTGAAAACTAAATGCAAAATCCAAGATTTGCCATATCACATAAGAAAAGCGAATCCGAAAACATACCGATTATTTGTTGAAGAAAGAGGATGCCTTCAGGGCATCCCAAGCAAACAACGGTCTCCTTAAATATTTACTTTGGTTGCCTTGGCTCGAGATGAAGAACTTTAGCGATTGCATACTCAAGAGAACACTTATACCTTAAAATTTAGTGAGAGATCATCTTATAATGCTACCGTCGATCTAAGCAAAATAAGATGCATAAAAGATAAACATCACATGCAATCAATATAAGTGATATGATATGGCCATCGTCATCTTGTGCTTGATCTCCATCTCCTCAAAACAATCATGATCACCATCATCACGGCGCGACACCTTGATCTCCATCGTAGCATCGTTGTCGTCTAGCCAACTATTGCTTCTCGACTATCGCTACCGCTTAGTGATAAAGTAAAGCAATTCTGAAGCGATGCATTGCATACAATAAAGCAACAACAATATGGCTCTGCTAGTTGCCGATAACTCGGTTACAAAACATGATCATCTCATACAATAAAATATAGCATCATGTCTTGACTATATCACATCACAACATGCTGCAAAAAACAAGTTAGATGCCCTCTACTTTGTTGTTGCAAGTTTTACGTGGCTGCTACGGGCTGAGCAAGAACCATTCTTACCTACGCATCAAAACCACAATGATAGTTTGTCAAGTTAGTGTTCTTTTAACCTTCTCAAGGACCGGGCGTATACACTCGATTCAACTAAAGTTGGAGCCCGACACCCGCCGACCACACGTGCAAAGCATGTCGGTAGAACCGGTCTCGGCGTAGCGTCGCATAATGTCGGTCGGGCGCTTCATCCAACAATACCGCCCGAACCAAAGTGTGACATGCTTTGGTAAGCGGTATGACTTGTATCGCCCACAACTCACTTGTGTTCTACTGTGCATATAACATCGCATAAAACCTGGTTACGATACCCTTTGTTGGGGAGCGTAGTAATTTCAAAAAATCCTCACGCGCACACAGGATCATGATGCATAGAAATTAGGGGAGAGTGTGTCCATGTACCCTCGTGGTAAAGCGGGCGTTAGCACAACCACGGTTGATGTAGTCATACGTCATCACGATCGAACCGATCAAGTACGAGCGTCACGGCACCTCCGAGTTCAGCACATGTTCAACTCGATGGCGTCCGCGAGCTCCGATCGTGAGCTTCAGGAGAGTTTAAATCGGCCTGACGGCGTGATGATGGTGATGATGATGCTACCTGACGGGGCTACTCCTAAGCAGCTACGATATTATCAAGGTGGATTATGGTGGAGGGGCACCGCTGCAGCTAAGAGATCAATGATCAATTGTTGTGTCTGCGCAAGGTGCCCTCTCCCATTATATAAAGGAGTGTTGGAGGGAGGCCGGCCTCCTAGGCACCATGAGAGTCCTACTCCCATTGGGAGTAGGACTCCCCTTCAAGTAGGAGTAGGAGAAGGGAAGGAAGGAGAGAGAGAGAAGGAAAAAAGGGGTGCCCCTCCTTGTCCAGTCGGACTAGGGGGAGAGGCGTGGCTGCCTTGGCCGCCTCCTCTTCTCCCACTAAGGCCCATGAGGAATTAACTCCCAGGGGTTCGGTAACCCGGTACTCTGTATATATGCACGAAACCTCCGGAACCCTTCGGTGTACAAACACAGTCGTCAATATATCGATATTTATGTCTCGACCATTTGAGACTCCTCGTCATGTCCGTGATCATATCCGGGACTCGAACTACCTTCGATAGATCAAAATCATAAACTCATAATCTGCCGTCGTCACGAACTTTAAGTGCGGACCCTACGGGTTCGAGACCAATGTGAACATATGGTAGACCGTCTCGGTCAATAACCAATAAGCGGAACCTGGATGCTCATATTGGCTCCTACATATTCTACAAAGATCTTTATCGGTCAAAATAGCGAGGTGGAAATCTGTGGAGGGGCACATGCAGCTAAGAAATCAACTTGTGTGTGTATGGGTGCTCCCCTTATATAAAGAGTGGAGGAGGGGCTGGCCGGCCTCATGGGGCGCCCCAAGGGAATCCTCTGCTACTAGGGTAGGTTCCCTTTCCTAGTCCAACTAGTAGGGAAGGAAAGAGGGGGAGAGAAGAAGGGGTGGCCCCCAATTAGGATTGGGCTTGGGGGCCGCAGCCTCCACACCAGCCGCCTTCTCCTCTTTTCCTAAAGCCATGATGGCCCATTAAACCCCAATTCCGTAACCCGGTACTCCAAAAATGCCCGAACCTATCCGAAACCTTTACGGTGTCCAAACATAACCTTCAATATATCAATCTTTATGTCTCGACCATTTTGAGACTCCTCATCATGTCCGTGATCACATCAGGACTCTGTGGCACCCGGCTCGAAGAAACCAGAACCCCGTATTCGACCAGAGATCAAGGAGAAGTCTCCGGAATACGGCACTATTAATCAAAAGGCAGCATGATATCCAAAGTAATACTCCAAATATAATAACAGATACCATCATGGAAATAATCATAATACCAACCACTAATACTCCAATGACAACATGGTACTCATCAGCTGCAAGCATAACTCCTAGTAATCCAAACAATAGCATGGCAACAACAAGATCAAACTAATACTCCAAGAAAATGCCATGCACAAATTCATGTAGCTAAAGCAATATTTTAAACAAGTTCAAATATATTAAAACATGTCCTGCATTACAGTGATGCAAATGGAGGTGTGGCTTGCTGGCGCGAAGAATACTCAGGGAAGAAATGCGGTGAAGCCACGGAAAGAATCGGCGGGCGTTCCCTCTCGAAAGGGGCTGGTTTAAGCGCAAGGGAAAAATGGTCATTTTCAGAATGTTAACACATGGTGAAAATGACCAACAAACGGGCTCGGCGACACGAAGAAGTGGGCTTTGGAATCACCTCAATCGGAGTTGCGGCGAAAAATATCGACAAAGTTAGGGGACCAATTTGTAAAGATTTCTCCACAAACAGGCCCACTGAAAAATCAGCATAAATCGTCTTGAGCGAATCGCATTCTTAGATAAAGAGGTAGAATCGCACTTCACAGCGAAAGCCACTTCTGAATGCCTTCCACTTAACCACGTGGACGATGGCGGGGCGGCGTGGGGAATTGACGTGCAGGTCTGCGAGTTGGGCTCACTTATCCATGTTGACAGTAGGGGTCACGCCCGTGCGTAACCCTGCCGCCTCACCTCCTCGGGGGCGAGAACAGCCCTCGAGCGGATGCTGCACCCGCCTCGGACGAAGGAGCACCGGGCAGGAGGGATGGCAGCGATGGAAGGGGGCGGCTCTCGAGGCCGGCTTGAGCGTTGAGGGCAGGGTGCTCGGCTTGGGCGGAGAAATGGCTCAGAGCTTCACACAGTCTTGGGGCTCAAGCTGGTGAAGAAATGAGGGAGGAAGGCGCGACAACGGCTGAATTGGCGGAGGGCGGAGGCGGCCATGCGGCCAACCGGCGATGAGGCTCTGGAGGCAAATGGAGAGGTCGGGAAGGCTTGGGAGTGAGGGAGGCGATGGAGTGCAGCGGGGTGGTCTTATATAGCCGCGGGCGAGGAGGGCGAGCTTTCATCGCTTGGCGGGCGTGGCCAGCCTGCGACGTGCCTGCCCATGAACTTGGAGGCAGGCGGCGGAAGGCCGTGGAGTCTCTCACAGGCGGAGGAGGCCAGGAGGCGCGGGAAGTATGACAGCTGACAAACAGAGCCGCCCACTTGTGCTCGTGGGCATTCGTTGGCGGCGTCGGTGGCGTCGGTGGGGAAGACCCGGAGGTGAGAGAGGGTCCAAAGGGAACTGACGATGAGAGGAAGACAATGGACCGCAGTCCACGCGCTAAAGGCGGCGAAGGAGGAGGTGCGAAGCACAAACAGCCAGGGCGCGCCACGCACACGGCGGCGTGCAGTGATGCCATTTACACGGTCCTGCGCGTGCAGCGGCATGTAGCGTGGGAAGAGGCTTGAACATGTTGTCTAGTGGTAAGTTCATCCGGGGTGGTTCAACCGGTGCTATCTTGGTTAAAAGTGATCTGGTTAAGCGTTAAGAACCCTCTGAAGTTCTTGCGATAAACTTGGGTGAGCACTAGTGATCAACGAGAAGGGTTTTGGATCCAATGGAGTTGTCTGCGAGGTTGAGGTAAAGAAGGAATTTCATCTGGTAACTTGGAAAGATGGGCCAAGATAAATCATAGTTGCTACCAAGCCAAATATGGTCGAGAAATGAGATTTGGATGATGCACTCAAATGGTGTGTCCACTTGAGCTCAAATTTGGTAAGCTTCATGATTTGATCATATAAAGATGTCGTATAAGTTTCATACCAATTGGATTCACCAAAATGGTACTTGCTTCACAAACATCCTTGTTGACGAAACTTGCAAAAAATTCTAGAGGAATAATGGCTTGATGAACCATGCCCAAAATGGGTGGAAGTAGGTTATATGGATAATATAAGGCCTAGAAAATTTGGCAGCCATAATGGAGCAAGATAAAATATACTTGCTTCACAAACTGAAATTTTGGCAGAATCAAAGAATTGAAGATGAGCTCACATGGAGGCAAGAAATGAGCTCTACTTTGGTGGAGGGATATGATATGATGATGTGAGGATCATGCAAAATGGCAACTCATTTGGATATGCCTAGCTTGCACCTCCTTCACAAAGCTTCTTTCAGGATAGAAACTTTGGAAAATCATAATCAAATAATTACTAGGCAAATGAGGTTGCATTTTGGCATGTGGCATGATATGGACAGGAAAAGGTTTCCAAGGAGTTTGAGGTAAATAGGGAAAAGGAAAATAGCACTTGCTTCACAATGTGCCATTTAGAAGCGAGAATAGGAAATGAATTATTTGAGCAAGATGATAAACATGACAAATGAAATATTTTGCCATATTGAGAAAGATATGACCCGAAAAAATTATAAGAATTATTTGGGAATTCTAGGGGTGATGGAAATAAAGGTTTCTTCACAACCTAGAGCGAGACGAGGGTTATTCCTTTAATAGAAAGGGAATATTCCTAGAAAAAGATTTTAGGGTTTGGTCAGCGGTGAAGTGACAAGATCTTGGCGGGTTTTGAGAATGATGAGCCACTTGGGAAGGAAAATGAGGATGATTTCCCAGGTGACAAGCAGAACCACTCCAAAAAGCAGGCAAAACCAATAAATCAAAAAGAAAAAGAAAGGGCCAAAATCCGAGGCTGTTACAAGTCTTACCCCTTAAAGAAATCTCGTTCTCGATATTTAGTTGCTCTGGAACAAGTATGACTTGAGAATACCGTTTCAACTCGGGCATCCTTTTCCTTTATTTATTGTTCCCCAAAATTCAGATGATCAACTTACCTTGCTCTGGGTGGCTTGCTTCACCTTTCCCCAAATTTTGATGGGTCTTTGCTCATATACCAAATCCTTTTCTTGACATTGATTTTCTCATATCTGCGGTGATGTCAGATGGATCTGATCATAAATTTCCTTTTGGTCATGAAAACCTTTTTATTTACATCATGGGGTTCTGCAAAGCCTCAGGTTCAATAAATGCTTAGAATTAATCATGGCCATCTTCGACGGGATCATTTTTATCTTGATTTATTTCCTTTGGCTCGAGCATGTGGCATACACGAGAAGATTTGGTATATGAGCAATATAATGGTGTATGGGTTATGTCATACCTCAAGCATTTACATTTTGAGACTTTGCCCGGCAGTGACGGATAAATGCTTTTCTGGCAGATTGATGGGTACTTGATTCCGTCGTGAGTATCCGGTCTGAACTGATTATTCAGCTTTTGACTTTCTAATTTTGTCGGTATACCCATTTTTAGTATCTGTTGTGATATGTTTTAACACTTGCGAATCAAGCTGTTGAGGTTGCAAAGGAATCTTGGATCTGACAGGCAGACTTGGATATTCCACTAACCATGTCAAGTGGGTCAAAGGGTATGCAAATCCTTGTAAATAGAGTAGGCGGCTGAAGGTGTATGTCTTTGTGGATCCATATGGAATTATGGCCTCCAAGCTGATTTGGGTATCCGGACCACGATGGTCGTGCAAATACATCATACCTTTGTTGTCTCACTCTTTACGGTCATTATTTTCTTTGTCGGGATACCTTGTTGAAATAACTTGGCACACATGTCCTTGATTCTTCGTATGACCATGGTGTGGCTAGTGCAATATTGTTGGCATTATTCATACGCTTATTTTCGACCTATGTCGCACATATATGACATATACTCGGGGTTTGTAGCTATGCAGAGCTCATTCTTTGAGGCCAATCATACAAGAAGGTGACAAGAGATCACGAGATCCCCTTGTAGATCTGCGAATATTGGCCTTGGTGGCCATTGTCAAGACTATTACTACTGCGATGTCATATTGAGATCTTGTCGATCCTTGCATTACATAAGGTGTGTATCTCTCTGCTTATTTTCATTTGCATGACTTATGAGGTTGTTGGGTCGTACCTTTCTTAGGTATATCTGCTTGGATTAGTGTAAGTATCCCATATGGTGACTAATCGACCGGGATACATCGTACCATATGTATAATAATCATATGCAAGAATACCCTATTATTGCGGCGGACATATGTTTTGTTGAATTGTTCCTCTAACAAAATTATTACCAATCTGATCCTTGAGATGTCTTGCCATATCTGCCAACTCATCATATAATCTCGAGGATGGTGCATAGTGTGGTGCTGGCTGATGAGGACATGACTACCTTGGATAAGACCAAAATATTGCATACATGCATATTTGTCGGTGATTTCTAGTGCATACTATTCAATAATCTATTTATGTTATCGAACAAAATACTTCACATACTTTTGTGTTTTGTCTAATTGCAGGTGTATGGGACATTTGTACAATACACATATGAAGATAAGGGAAGGAGAAGTTTAGATGCTGTTCAAAAAGTCCTCTCCGTCACTTTTGGGCCAAGAGAAGATAGAGTCCAAGTCTCTCACGTTCTTGATTCAGATTCGGACTTCACGGACATACCTGACTCAAAACACCAACAACTTTTTCATACGGACTCGAATTGGGTGATTCTTTTTTTTGGAAATTAGATTTCATGCTCTTTCCAACCCAATTGGAATCACCTTAAAATCTGTCCGGAGAGTTGAGTTATGGGCGAAACAATCGTATGCACCAGAATCCGAGTCAAACTACAAGTCCAAAGGTGTTATGTCACCTCCACTTGGGCCCATTGGCCTGTACGACCTAGGGTTAGTTTTACTGCCTTGGACGTCCTCCCACCTCCTTGGCCGCCACCCCTTGCTCCTATATAGTAGATCCATCTAGTAGCTTTTCCTGCAGATTTGTTTAGTTAAAATTAGCCATTGCAACTTCGTTATTGCCGTTTGTCCAACAACCAGACCAAGGCTGCTGGATCCCCATCATTATCAATACTTCATATATATTATAATATTCAGATTGCTTTATCATATTCTTGCTCGTTCTTCGATTGCGTGCAGGAATAGACCTTCATAGTTAGCTGATTGTGCTTCGGCATAATCGGTAACCTCGGAGATGGTTTAGCGATTGAAAGTGCAACTATCCTAGGGTGGTTTGGTAATTCATAACAACATATAGCTCATTGAGCTAATGCTATTCAAGACTATTATTTTAGAAAAGCTCAATGAATGGCATGGCATGGATGATGAAAGTGGATCCCTCAAAATACTAAGGACAAAGTTGGCTTAAGCTCAAAAGCTCAAGACTCTTCATTTTACATTTTAGTGATCCAAGATCACATTGAGTCTATAGGAAAAGTCAATACTATTAAGAAGGGATGAGGTGTTGCTAATGAGCCTCTTGCTTCATGTGCTTAGTGATATGCTCCAAAACCCTCAACTACTTTCCCACATCCACAAATGACCTAAACCTAAAGCCAAAATCGGTCACACGATTCATTCTATCCGGCGCCACCGATTCCAAAAGTCATAGCCTACCAAGACCCTAAGCAAATCGGTCTTACCGATGGGGATCTCGGCCTCACGAGATGGGGTTACAATCTCTGTTTCCCTTAAATAACGTTTGGTCTAACGAGTGAGCGATCGGTCCCAGAGATTGCAATGTAAACTCTCTGTTCCTTTTGTAACATTTAGGTCTCACCGAAAGAACCAAATCGGTCCCAAGTTTACGACCAACTCTCTGGAAGCTTATTACAAAATCGGTCCCACGAGTTTGTGTATGTCGGTCTCACCGAGATTCGTTATGCCCTAACCCTAATAATATCTCACCGAGATGCATGTCAGTCCCAAGAAAATCACTAACGGTCACTAGGTTTACTAAATCGGTCCGGCGAGGTTTAACGATTTGGTCCCAAGTTTGGTAAATTGTGTAACGGTTAGATTTTGTGTGGAGGCTATATATACCCTCCACCTCCTCTTCATTCGTGGAAAGAGCCATCGAGCGAACCTACACTTCCAACTTACCATTTAGAGAGAACCACCTACTCATGTGTTGAGGCCAAGATATTCCATTCCTACCATATGAATCTTCATCTCTAGCCTTCCCAAGTTTCTTTCCTCAAACCCTCTTTCCACAGATCCAAATCCTATGAGAGAGAGTTGAGTGTTGGGGAGACTATCATTTGAAGCACAAGAGCAGGAGTTCATCATCAACACACCATTTGTTACTTCTTGAAGTGGTGTCTCCTAGATTGGCTAGGTGTCACTTGGGAGCCTCAGACAAGATTGTGGAGTTGAACCAAGGAGTTTGTAAGGGCAAGGAGATTGCCTACTTCGTGAAGATCTACCGCTAGTGAGGCAAGTCCTTCGTGGGCGGCGCCATGGTGGGATAGACAAGGTTGCTTCTTCGTGGAGCCTTCATGGGTGGATCCTCCGTGGACTCAGCAGCCGTTACCCTTAGTGGGTTGAAGTCTCCATCAACGTGGATGTACTATAGCACCACCTATCGGACCACGACAAAACAGTGTCTCCAATTGCATTTGAATCCTCCAAACCCTTCCCTTATATTCTTGCAAGTTGAATGCTTTATTTTCCGCTGCCTATATACTCTTTGCATGCTTGCTTGAATTGTGTGATGATTGCTTGACTTGTCCTAAAATAGCTAAAATCTGCCAAACTAGAAAATTGGGAAAAGGTTAAGTTTTTATTGGTCAAGTAGTCTAATCACCCCCCTCTAGACATACTTCAAGGTCCTACAAGTGGTATCAGAGCTTTGGTCTCCATTTTCTTTGATTTCCATAGCTGGTGGTCATAGCCTTGGTTTCACAACCTAGGAGTATGGCTTCTAGCGAGGGAAGTTATCACCGTGAGGTCCTTACTTTGATGGTTCTAATTTTGCTAGTTGGAAGCATAAGATGAAAATGCATATTCTTGGACATAACCCGCCATTTGGGCAATTATTTGTATTGGCTTGCAAGGTGAATTCTTGATGGGAGAGAACCGAACCGTGAAGCTAATGCGGAAGAATTGAAGATGCTACAATACAACGCTCAAGCATGTGACATCATCTTCACGGATTGTGCCCGAAGAATTCAACAAAATCAGCCGTCTTGAGAATGCAAAGGAAATTTGGGATACTTTGATTGATATGCATGAAGTTGAAGTCCGTCAGGAATCCAAGTTGGATGTGCTCCAAAGTCAGCTTGACAAGTTCAAGATGAAGGATGGTGAAGGTGTATGAAATGTACTCTAGGCTTGCTCTTATCACAAATGAGATTGCCGGCTTAGGGGTGAAGAGATGACCGACAAATTCATCATCAAGAAAATCCTAAGAGCATTGGATGGAAAGTATGATACCGTGTGCACATTGATCCAAATGATGCCAAACTACAAAGATCTCAAGCCAGCGGAGTCATTGGAAGGATTGTTGCTCATGAGATGTCACTCAAGGATAAGGAGGAACTTCACAACAAGTCAAGTGGTGCTTACAAAGCCTCAAGTGAAGCCCCACATCATCAAGTGAAACCAACCTTCAATGAAGAATTGAGCTTAATGGTGAAGACCTTCAACAAATTCTACAAAAGTAGAAGCAAAGAAAAGCTCCAAGTCAAGGTCTTACAATGACAAGAGATCTTCTAGTCGAGAGCTCAATTGCTACAATTGTGGGAGACCCGACACTACTCCAATGAGTGTACGGTGCCCTACAAAAGAAGAAGATTCTCCAAGAAGAAGGAGCAAAGAGAAGAATCACCACCAAGAGAGAGGAGGAGTAGAGATGATCGTTATGAGCGAAGACCCTCACGGAGAAGCAAGGATTTGGAAAGGAAGGACAAGTCATCAAAGAGCTACACAAAGCGAAGACATCAAGCTCATGTTGGTGAATGGGTATCGGCTCGACTCGACCATCACTCCGAGAAGCTATCACTCGACTCGAATATACTCAAGATGAAGGTGTTGCGGTCTAGCACTTGTGTCAATAACTCCTACGACATTTGACACCTCTAAGCAATGTTGATGAAGATGACTTGCTAGGTGATGATGATTTACTTGTTGACAACTCTAGTGATGAATACTATGATGAAACGTCAATTAATCATGATAATCAAGCGAATGACAACGATAAGGAGAAAATTGAGCTTCTAGAAAATAAAACACTTAAGTTGGCTCATGAAACTATCTTGAAGATCATCGAGAACTTTTAAGGGGTCATGAGAAGTTACGCTTTGAAAAGCTCAATCTTGAGCAAGAGCATGAGTTCTTAAAGGCAATCAATGATGATCTCCATGAAAAGTTCTTATTACATTGCCAAGCATTTACTCTTATCTACTTACATGCCTCAAGTCAAGTCTAGTAACAAGTACAAGAAACATACTTCCTCTAGTAGTAACAATAGTAATGTCAAATCCAATGTTGTTGCTTCTAGTAGTTCTCTTGATTCCACTAATGGTTCTCTTAGCCAGTTACACTTGAGCAAGAAAATAGTTTATTGAAGGAATTATAGAAAGGTGTTTACAAGAGCCTTGGGAGTAAGCAATTGAAAATTATGCATGCAAGGAAGGCACCGGAAGAATCAAGGTGTTGGTTTTGAGCGAAAGTTCAACGCCAATGGAGTTGAGTGGGAAGAAGATCGATACCCCAAGACAAAGTTTGTTCCTCAACAAGAGAAGTATGATCCTACTTCCTTCAAGGGACACAAGCTCAAGATGATCTTCCACCACAAGACCACAAGAACAAAGGCAAGGACAAGCTTCAAGAAGAGATTGATGCATTTGAAGAAGCACCTAAAGCCTCGTTCGAGTGGGTCCCCAAGACTACGTCAAGTTCTACTTCATCAAGTACAACTACAACTCAAGGATTCCCATCAAGATGATGTGGATCGAAGAATAAGAACTAGAGTTCTTGAGGTGACTCATCCAACATTCTTCACTCATATCATTTTGGCAAGAACAAGTGCAATCAACTTTCACATCTTGCACTAGTTCAAGGAGTCACAAACCCTCATGTTGGTAAGGCAAGGGACAAGGTAACATAATGTTTTCATGGACATCATCTTGTGTATGCATCACTCTATGTCTATGGATATTCTTGTTTATTCCTTGTGGGACTAACCCATGTAGGCAAGTTGAAAGTGCAACTCACTCCAAAGGATTGCTCCAAATGATCTACATCAACATTGAGCATCTACATCTTCAACACCTACATGAAGTCATCATCGACAAAACCCAAGGTTAGTTCATCCCTCTAAGGGGGATCTCACAACTAGGGGAGCTTAACTCTATGAATTGAGTCAAAGGAACTCTAATGGTGTGAACACATTAATGCTTTATGTAAGTGGTAACCCCACTTGAGCTTAAGCGATGAGTATGACCTATGATCAAATGTTCTCATTTGACTCCTAAGTCAATATACTCATATATAGATGACCTAGTCATCGCCAATTGTTGATAGTTGCTAAAATTGGTTGTGCATGCTTTGCCACATATTTCAATTGCCATCTTATTGTGTGAGCATGTTGGTGCATATTTTACTCATTCAAGGACATCCACTTGTTGTTTTGTTTGTTTGGATTCTTTTCTTTGTGCCAAGTGGATGGACAAGAATGCCTAAGAACCTTCTTTAGCTATCTATGCTTTTCTCGTCTCAAACTCTATTCATGCTACATCACAAAATTTGATCAAGTCGATTCGAACCACTCGTGTGAGGAGCACTTGAGTCCCGATTAAGTCATAGACTTAAACTTCCAAAACCTCTGGTGATTCTCGGCGGCCGATCCTTCCATTTCGGTCCTAGAGATCATCAAGTTGATCTGAGTTTTCAATCTCGGTGCAACCGATTTGAACTTTCGGTCTCCGAACACTCCCTAAAGTATTCAGTCTTTATGAAAACGGGTGAACAATCGCCCTTGGTAAAAAGCCCTGGTGTCCGTGCACGCGAAATTCGACGTGGCCTATGCCAAAACACCAGCCTCCTCCTCGGTTATAGCAAGAAACCAGGGGATGTGTATCAACAAGAGACAGTGAAAAAGGTTTACGCAGGGTCTTAATCAAAAGAATCCTTGCAACGGGTCCCTCCCGCATGTCTGCGCTGTGTCTCTCAAGTGTGCCGTATCTGGACGGGTGTAGCATGGTGTTCATCTGTAAAGAGAGGAACTTAGTTGAAAAGATCGTGATAAAATGTACGTTATATTAAATAAACAAAGTACAATTCAAAAATGAACAAAATTGAGCTTTATTGTCTCTTGTTGTGGATCTGCTGAGCCCCTTATGCGGGGTATGCGTCTAGTGAGCCCTTGTATGTTTACGCGGACTCGTCCAGCCATGTCCGGTCCGGACGACCTGTCTAAGTGCTTGTATTGGTGAAGCGGTTTATTGTGGGGCTGTCAAAGCATCCGCACAGTTTTTCGGACTCGAGGAACCCTCAATTTTTCCCTTTAATGAGATGATGCCGCGTGGACGGGCATTTTAAGTGTAAGAGATGCATAATGCGGTATTGCGTTAAAGCGGTAAAGCTTGGCGTCCCAATAGTGCTTGATAGCTACTTGTAAATGGGGCGAGGTGGAAGGTTAACTTTTCGCAGCGGAAGTTGTCGGGTGAGCGAGCACAACTTCTAGCGAAGATGGAGCCCGTATAATGGGCATATGGGCCTGGCAATACCCCTTGAAAGGAAGTGTTGCAATGGCGAAATTTGGTTGGGTCTATCCCCATTTTATGGATTGTGTCCTGATATAGCAGGTTTAGATCCTGCCGCCGTCCATTAGGACTTGTGTAAATTGGAGTCCGCCAATTATCGGATCTAATATCAAGGCAGTCCAACCTGCATTCCGTATACTTCTAGAGTAATCCGATGGTCGAAGGTGATTGGTTTTAACAACCATGGCGGAATCCTTCGGATAGGCCGTATGGCGCTGTACCTCTATGGGCGCCGCTTTATTTTCCCTTTTGTCACGCCAAGTGAGTTTACTGTTTTGATTTCTTGTGGGAAATTCTTTTGTTTTCGGTGCTCTGCTTTTGGGGTTCGCCATCGTCCTCGCTTGGTGTGTCGAGCCCTTGTGTTCGGGCGTTGAGTTTTCCGGACTGCTTGAAGACCCAACAATCCTGTGGGTATGGTTTGCGTGCTTCTCGAGTATCTTGTGGATTTGGCATATCTTGTCCAAGATTTTGTTTAAGTTAGATAGCTCGTCCTGTTATCCTTAGGGGCAGCTTTTTATGATTCTTCCGAGAGCTTTTGAATCCGGCGTTGATCGCCGTGCTCTTGAGCTGTTTCCTTTGGTCCGACGCTGGTCCTTGCTGCGTCGTGGTTTCCCGTTTCCATCCCTGACTTTAGATGTACTTGGGTAGCTGGTACTGCATCTTGCCAGCCAGCTATCCTCTCCATAAAAGCGGGTCATGAGGCTTGTTAATGCGGCCATTGTTCTTGGCTTTTCTTGGCGAGGTGTCTGGCGAGCCATTCTTCTCGGATGTTGTGTTTGAAAGCTGCTAAGGCTTCGGCGTCCGGACAGTCGACTATTTCATTCTTTTTAGTGAGGAATCTGTTCCAAAATTTCCGGGCTGACTCTCCGGGTTGTTGAGTTATGTGACTTAAATCGCCGGCATCCGAAGGTCGGACATAGGTCCCTTGAAAATTTGCCCGAAAAGCATCCTCAAGCTCCTCCCAACTTCCAATGGTGTTTACGGGAAGGCTTTTAAGCCAATGCCGGGCTGGCCCTTTGAGCTTGAGGGGTAAGTATTTTATGGCGTGGAGATCATCTCCTCTAGCCATGTGTATATGGAGGATGTAATCCTCAATCCAGACTCCAGGGTCTGTTGTTCCATCGTATGCCTCTATGTTTACAGGCTTGAATCCCGCTGGAAATTCATGATCCAGGACCTCATCGGTGAAACATAGGGGGGTGCGGCACCCCTATATTTAGGTGTACCGTGATGTTCGGATACTTGATGTGTTGCCTTGCTTACTAGAGCTTGCTTTCTTGGCCCGTAGATAGATCTAACTGGGCCATCTTTTTGATGTGAATCCCTGTGCGGATCGCGTGCCGGCTTGTGTGCGGCGCCGTTTGCCGCTCTTTGTTTGCCATGGGGTCGTTCATCCGACCGGGTGGCCTCCTTGTTTTTTGATTGCGGGGGCTCTACGGCCTCCTCATCAAATTCGGGCAGTAGTTTTCGCTTTGGGTAGCTCTTTGTTCGGGCGATCGTCAGCCAGTATTTGTCTCTTGGTGTTGAGTACTTTGCTCCATCGATTCTCGAGTGCATCTTCCGCTGTTTTGAGCTTCCGCTTACCTTTTTCAGGCTACGTGTAGTGGCGACGAGCCTTTTGTGGAGGTTCTTCTGCTCCGACAATTTGTCCGGCGTGAGATCGTCAAGGTTGTTATCTTTGTTGGGGACGGGTTGTTTATCCAGGTTGTCCTGTTCGGACGGTTGCTCGATAGCATGTTAAATGCCCACGGTTCGCCCTGCTCTATGGCTGGGTCTGTATAGCTGTTGTCTTTATCGGCGGGACCCGGACATTCTCGAGTATATGCTCACCGATGAACTATTCTCCTCCATCTTGCAGCTGTAGAACTTATTGGAGACTTCATATCTCTCAATCCGGGCATTTGCTTGAAATATTAACTTCAACTCTGGAACATCTCATATGCTCCATGACATTCAAAACGTCGTTGAAGTCCCGTTCTAAGCCGTAAAGCATGGCACATCGAACTATCGAGTAGTCATCGCTTTGCTCGCGAGACGTTCATAACATCGGTGTTGCTCCTGCGAAGAGGTTTGGCACCTAGCGGTGCTTCCAGACGTAATTCTTACGTGCAGCAATGAGGATAATCCTCAAGTTACGGACCCAGTCCGTGTATTGCTACCATCATCTTTCAACTTTGCTTTCTCAAGGAACGATTAAAATTCAACAGAACAACAAAGACGGGCCATCTATCTACAACAACATAGACATGCAAAATACTATCGGTACTAAGTTCATGATAAATTAAAGTTTAGTTAATCAAATTATTAAAGAACTCCCACTTAGATAGACATCCGTACGATCATCTAGCGATCACGTGATCCATATCAACTAAACCATGTCCGATCACCACGTGAGATGCAGTAGTTTTCAATGGTGAACATCACTGTGTTGATCATATCTTCTATATGATTCACGCTCGACCTTTCAGTCTCAGTGTTCCGAGGCCATATTTGCATATGCTAGGCTCGTCAAGTTTAACTCGAGTATTCGCATGTGCAAAACTATCTTGCACCCGTTGTATTTGAACGTAGAGCTTATCACACCCGATCATCACCTGGTGTCTCAGCATGAAGAACTTTCGCAGCGGTGCATACTCAAGGAGAACACTTATACCTTAAAATTTAGTGAGAGATCATCTTATAATGCTACCGTCGATCTAAGCAAAATAAGATGCATAAAAGATAAACATCACATGCAATCAATATAAGTGATATGATATGGCCATCGTCATCTTGTGCTTGTGATCTCCATCTCCGAAGCACCGTCATGATCACCATCATCACCGGCGCGACACCTTGATCTCCATCGTAGCATCGTTGTCGTCTCGCCAACTATTGCTTCTACGACTATCGCTACCGCTTAGTGATAAAGTAAAGCAATTACAGGGCGATTGCATTGCATACAATAAAGCAACAACAATATGGCTCCTGCTAGTTGCCGATAACTCGGTTACAAAACATGATCATCTCATACAATAAAATATAGCATCATGTCTTGACTATATCACATCACAACATGCCCTGCAAAAACAAGTTAGATGCCCTCTACTTTGTTGTTGCAAGTTTTACGTGGCTGCTACGGGCTGAGCAAGAACCATTCTTACCTACGCATCAAAACCACAATGATAGTTTGTCAAGTTAGTGTTCTTTTAACCTTCTCAAGGACCGGGCGTAGCCACACTCGATTCAACTAAAGTTGGAGAAACTGACACCCGCCAGCCACCTGTGTGCAAAGCATGTCGGTAGAACCAGTCTCGCGTAAGCGTACGCATAATGTCGGTCCGGCCGCTTCATCCAACAATACCGCCCGAACCAAAGTGTGACATGCTTTGGTAAGCAAGATGACTTGTATCGCCCACAACTCACTTGTGTTCTACTCGTGCATATAACATCTACGCATAAAACCTGGTTACGATACCTTTGTTGGGGAGCGTAGTAATTTCAAAAAAATCCTCGCACACAGGGATCATGGTGATGCATAGAAATTAGAGGGAGAGTGTGTCCATGTACCCTCGTGGTGAAAGCGAAGCGTTAGCACAACACGGTTGATGTAGTCATACGTCATCACGATCGAGACCGATCAAAGTACCGAGCGTCACGGCACCTCTGAGTTCAGCACATGTTCAACTCGATGGCGTCCCGCGAGCTCCGATCCAGCAGAGCTTCACGGAGAGTTTCAATCGACGACGGCGTGATGATGGTGATGATGATGCTACCGACGCAGGGCTACTCCTAAGCACCGCTTCGATATTATCAAGGTGGATTATGGTGGAGGGGCACCGCTGCGGCTAAGAGATCAATGATCAATTGTTGTGTCTGCAAGGGGTGCCCCTCTCCCCGTATATAAAGGAGTGTTGGAGGGGGAGGAGGCCGGCCTCCCTAGGCGCACCCCATGAGGAGTCCTACTCCCATTGGGAGTAGGACTCCCCCCTTCCAAGTAGGAGTAGGAGAAGGGAAGGAAGGGAGAGAGGAAGAGAAGGAAAAAAGGGGGTGCCCCCCTCCTTGTCCAATTCGGACTAGAGGGGGAGGGGGCGCGCGGCTGCCTTGGCCGCCCCTCCTCTTCTCCCACTAAGGCCCATGAGGCCCAATTAACTCCCCAGGGGGTTCCGGTAACCCCCCGGTACTCTGGTATATGCCTGAAACCTCCCGGAACCCTTCCAGTGTACAAACACAGTCGTCCAATATATCGATATTTATGTCTCGACCATTTCGAGACTCCTCGTCATGTCCGTGATCATATCCGGGACTCCGAACTACCTTCGATAGATCAAAATCATAAACTCATAATACCGATCGTCACCGAACTTTAAGCGTGCGGACCCTACGGGTTCGAGACCAATGTAGACATGACTGAGACACGTCTCCGGTCAATAACCAATAGCGGAACCTGGATGCTCATATTGGCTCCTACATATTCTACAAAGATCTTTATCGGTCAAAATGACCGAGGTGGAAATCTGTGGAGGGGGCACCGCACACGGCTAAGAAATCAACTTGTGTGTCTATGGGGTGCCCCCCTCCCCCTTATATAAAGGAGTGGAGGAGGGGGCTGGCCGGCCTCATGGGGCGCGCCCCAAGGGGGGAATCCTACTGCTACTAGGAGTAGGTTCCCGCTTTTCCTAGTCCAACTAGTAGGGGAAGGAAAGAGGAAGAGGGAGAGAAGGAAAGGGGGGTCGCCCCCCCCCCCCAATTAGGATTGGGCTTGGGGGGCACGCGCCTCCACCTGGCCGCCTTCTCCTCTTTTCCACTAAAGCCCATGATGGCCCATTAAACCCCCGGGGGGTTCCGGTAACCCCCCGGTACTCCAAAAAATGCCCGAACCTATCCGAAACCTTTCTGGTGTCCAAACATAACCTTCCAATATATCAATCTTTATGTCTCGACCATTTTGAGACTCCTCATCATGTCCGTGATCACATCTGGGACTCCTGTGGCACCCCGGCTCAGAGAAACCAGAACGCCCCGTATTCCAGCCCAGAGATCAAGGAGAAGTCTCTGGAATACGGCACTATTAATCCAAAGGCAGCATGATATCCAAAGTAATACTCCAAATATAATAACAGATACCATCATGGAAATAATCATAATACCAACCACTAATACTCCAATGACAACATGGTACTCATCAACTGCAAGCATAACTCCTAGTAATCCAAACAATAGCATGGCAACAACAAGATCAAACTAATACTCCAAGAAAATGCCATGCACAAATTCATGTAGCTAAAGCAATATTTTAAACAAGTTCAAATATATTAAAACATGTCACTGCATTACAGTGATGCAAATGGAGGGTGTGGCTTGCCTGGCGCCGAAGAATACTCCGGGAAGAAATGCGGTGAAGCCACGGAAAGAATCGCCGGAAAACGTTCCCTCTCGAAAGGGGCTGGTTTAGCGCAAGGGAAAAATGGTCATTTTCAGAATGTTAACACATGGTGAAAATGATACCAACAGAACGGGCTCGACGACACGAAGAAGTGGGCTTTGGAATCACCTCAATCGGAGTTGCGAGCGAAAAGATATAGCCCGACAAAGTTCAGGGACCAATTTGTAAAGATTTCTCCACAAACAGGCCCCTGAGCTGAAAAATCGAAAACGTATTCTCAGGAAATACGTCTTCAGAACGGAGAAATCGCATTCTTAGATAAAGCAGAGGTAGAATACGCTTACTTCACGCGAAAGCGCACTTCCTGAAGTACGCTTCCACTTAACCACGTGGACAGTGGCGGGGCCGAGCGTGGGGTCGCTGACGTGCGGGTCCTGCGGGTTGGGCCCGTCACTTATCCATGTTGACAGGGCGGGGTCAACGCCCGTGCAGCTGGCCCTGCCGCCTCCGGCTACCTCCGGCCGGGGCGAGGGCAACGGCGGCCTCAGAACGGAGCGCTGCACCCGCCTCGGACAGAAGGAGCACCGGGCAAGGAGGGGGATGATGGCAGCGATGGAAGGGCGGACGACGGCTCTGGTCGGCTTCGGGCGTTGAGGGGCAGGGTGCTCCGGCGGCTTGGAGGCGGAGAAATGGCTCGGGAGAGCTTCACCTGAGTCTTGGGGCTCAACTGGTGAAGAAATGAGGGAGGAAGGGGCGCGACAACGACTGAATTTAGGCGGAGGGCCGGAGCGGCCATGGCGGCCAACCGAGGCGATGAGGGGCTCTGGAGGCAAATGGAGAGGTCGGGAAGGCTTCTGGGAGTGAGGGGGAGGCGATGGAGTGCCGCGGGGTGGTCTTATATAGCCGCGGGGCGAGGAGGACGAGCTTTCATCGCCGCGGACGCGTGGCCAGCACCGCGGACGCGTGCCCGCACGCATGAACTTGGAGGCAGGCGACGAGGAAGGCACAGTGGAGTCTCTCACGGGGCAGAGGAGGCCAAGGGGGCGCAGGAAGTATGACGACGGCGACGAACAGAGCCAAACCGCCACTGTGCTCTCGTGGGCATTCGTTGGCGAGCGTCGGTGAGCGTCGGTGGGGAAGCGGACGGAGGGTGAGAGGGGTCCAAGGGAACTGCGACGATGAGAGGAAGACAATGGACACGGTCACGCGCGCTAAGGCGACGAGAGGAGGAGGTGCCGAAGCACAAACAGCCACTGGCGCGCCACTTTGCACACGAGCGTGCGGTGATGCCATTTACACGGTCACCGCGTGCACTGGCATGTAGCGTGGGAGAGAGGCTTGAACATGTTGTCTAGTGGTAAGTTCATCCAGGGTAGGTTTCAACTTCGGTGCTATCTTGGTTAAAAGTGATCTGGTTAAACGTTAAGAACCCTCTGAAGTTTACTGCAGTAAACTTGGGTGAGCACTAGTGATCAACAGGAAGGGTTTTGGATCCAATGGAGTTGTCTGCGAGGTTGAGGTAAAGAAGGAATTTCATCCTGGTAACTTGGAGAAGATTTGGGCCAAGATAAATCATAGTTGCTTTGCAACTGCCAAATATGGTCCAGAAATGAGATTTGGATGATGCACTCAAATGGTGTGTCCACTTGAGCTCAAATTTGGTAAGGCTTCATGATTTGATCATATAAAGATGTCGTATAAGTTTCATACCAATTGGATTCACCAAAATGGTACTTGCTTCACAAACATCCTTGTTGACCAGAAACTTGCAAAAAATTCTAGAGGAATAATGGCTTGATGAACCATGCCCAAAATGGGTGGAAGTAGGTTATATGGATAATATAAGGCCTAGAAAATTTGGCAGCCATAATGGAGCAAGATAAAATATACTTGCTTCACAAACTGAAATTTTGGGCAGAATCAAAGAATTGAAGATGAGCTCACATGGAGGCAAGAAATGAGCTCTACTTTGGTGGAGGGATATGATATGATGATGTGAGGGATCATGCAAAATGGCAACTCATTTGGATATGCCTAGCTTGCACCTCCTTCACAAAGCTTCTTTCAGGATAGAAACTTTGGAAAATCATAATCAAATAATTACTAGGCAAATGAGGTTGCATTTTGGCATGTGGCAATGATATGGACAGGAAAAGGTTTCCAAGGAGTTTGAGGTAAATAGGGAAAAGGAAAATAGCACTTGCTTCACAATGTGCCATTTAGGGCAGAATAGGAAATGAATTATTTGAGCAAGATGATAAACATGACAAATGAAATATTTTGCCATATTTGAGAAAGATATGACCCCGAAAAAATTATAAGAATTATTTGGGAATTCTAGGGGTGATGGAAATAAAGGTTTCTTCACAACCTAGGGCAGACAGGGTTATTCCTTTAATAGAAAAGGGAATATTCCCTAGAAAAAGATTTTAGGGTTTGGTCAAGCAGTGAAGTGACAAGATCTTGGCAGGGTTTTGAGAATGATGAGCCACTTGGGAAGGAAAATGAGGATGATTTCCCAGGTGACAAGGCCACAGAACCACTCCAAAAAGAAAAACAGAGCAAAAACCAATAAATCAAAAAGAAAAAGAAAAGGGCCAAAATCCAGGCTGTTACAAGTCTTACCCCCTTAAAGAAATCTCGTTCTCGATATTTAGTTGCTCTGGGAACAAGTATGACTTGAGAATACCGTTTTCAACTCGGGCATCCTTTTTCCTTTATTTATTGTTCCCCCAAGAATTTCAGATGATCAACTTACCTTGCTCTGGGGTGGCTTGCTTCACCTTTCCCCAAATTTTGATGGGTCTTTGCTCATATACCAAATCCTTTTGCTGACATTGATTTTCTCATATCTGCGGTGATGTCCGATGGATCTGATCATAAATTTCCTTTTGGTCATGAAAACCTTTTATTTACATCATGGGGTTCTTTGCAAAGCCTTCAGGTTCAATAAATGCTTAGAATTAATCATGGCCATCTTCGACGGGATCATTTGCTCATAGGTGCAATTGATTTATCTTGATTTATTTCCTTTGGCTCGAGCATGTGGCATACACCAGAGATTTGACTGCCTTCTGTCGTGAGCAATATAATGGTGTATGGAGTTATGTCATACCTCAAGCATTTACATTTTGAGACTTTGCCCGACAGGGGCTGACGGATAAATGCTTTTCCTGGCAGATTGACCGGGTACTTGATTCCGTCGGCGAGTATACCGGGTCTGAACTGATTATTCAGCTTTTGACTTTCTAATTTTGTCGGTATACCCATTTTTGGTAATACGCTGTGATATGTTTTAACACTGCCGCTGAGGTCAAACTGTTGAGGTTGCAAAGGAATCTTGGATCTGACAGAGCAGACTTGGATATTCCACACTAACCATGTCAAGTGGGTCAAAGGGGTATGCAAATCCTTGTAAATAGAGTAGGCCGCTGAAGGTGTATGTCTTTGTGGATCCATATGGAATTATGGCCTCCAACTGATTTGGGTATCCGGACCCTGATGGTCGTGCAAAATACATCATACCTTTGTTGTCAGTCTCACTCTTTAACGGTCATTATTTTCTTTGTCAGGATACCTTGTTGAAATAACTTGGCCACACATGTCCTTGATTCTTCGTATGACCATGACTGTGGCTAGTGCAATATTGTTGGCATTATTCCTTCTGCTTATTTTCTGACCTATGTCCGCACATATATGACATATACTCGGGGTTTGTAGCTGTACGGAGCTCATTGCTGAGGCCAATCATACAAGAAGGTGACAAGAGATCACGAGATCCCCTTGTAGATGCGGAATATTGGCCTTGGTGGCCATTGTCAAGACTGTTACTTCTGCGATGTCATATTCAGATCTTGTCGATCCTTGCATTACATAAGGTGTGTATCTCTGCTTATTTTCATTTGCATGACTTATGAGGTTGTTGGGTCCGTACCTTTCTTAGGTATATCTGCTTGGATTAGTGTCGTATCCCATATGAGTGACTAATCTGACCCGGGATACATGCGTACCATATGTATAATAATCATATGCAACTGAATACCCTATTATTGCGGCAGACATATGTTTTGACTGAATTGTTCCTCTAACAAAATTATTGCAAATCTGATCCTTGAGATGTACTGCCATATACTGCCAACTCATCATATAATCTCTGAGGATGGTGCATAGTGTGGTACTGACGCTGATGAGGACATGACTACCTTGGATAAGACCAAAAATATTGCATACATGCATATTTGTCAGGTGATTTCTAGTGCATACTATTCAATAATCTATTTATGTTATCCAGAACAAAAATACTTCACATACTTTTGTGTTTTGTCTAATTGCAGGTGTATGGGACATTTGTACAATACACATATGAAGATAAGGAAAAGGAGAAGTTTAGCTGCTGTTCAAAAAGTCCTCTCACGTCACTTTTGGGCCAAGAGAAGATAGAGTCCAAGTCTCTCACGTTCTTGATTCAGATTCGGACTTCACAGACATACCTGACTCAAAACACCAACAACTTTTTCATACGGACTCCGAATTGGGTGATTCTTTTTTTGTTGGAAATTAGATTTCATGCTCTTTCCAACCCAATTGGAATCACCTTAAAATCTGTCCGGAGAGTTGAGTTATGGACGAAACAATCTGACGCTGCACCAGAATCCGAGTCAAACTACAAGTCCAAAGGTGTTATGTCACCTCCACTTGGGCCCATTGGCCTTGTACGACCTAGGGTTAGTTTTAGGCTGCCTTGGGACGTCCTCCCACCTCCTTGGCCGCCACCCCTTGCTCCTATATAAGTAGATCCATCTAGTAGCTTTTTCCTGCAGATTTGTTTAGTTAAAAATTAGCCATTGCAACTTCGTGTACTTCGTTTGTGTCCAACAACCAGACCAAGGCTGCTTACGGATCCCCATCATTATCAATACTTCATATATATTCGCAATATTCAGATTGCTTTATCATATTCTTGCTCGTTCTTCGATTGCGTGCAGGAATAGACCTTCATGGTTAGGCTGATTGTGCTTCCAGCATCGTCAGTAACCTCGGGAGATTGGTTTAGCGATTGTGAAAGTGCAACTATCCCTAGGTGGTTTTGGTAATTCATAACAACATATAGCTCATTGAGCTAATGCTATTCCAAGACTATTATTTTAGAAAAGCTCAATGAATGGCATGGCATGGATGATGAAAGTGGATCCCTCAAAATACTAAGGACAAAGGATTGGCTTAAGCTCAAAAGCTCAAGACTCTTCATTTTACATTTTAGTGATCCAAGATCACATTGAGTCTATAGGAAAAGTCAATACTATTAAGAAGGGATGAGGTGTTGCTTAATGAGCCTCTTGCTTCATGTGCTTAGTGATATGCTCCAAAACCCTCAACTACTTTCCCACATCCACAAATGACCTAAACCTAAAGCCAAAATCGGTCACACCGATTCATTCTATCCGGCGCCACCGATTCCAAAAGTCATAGCCACTACCAAAGACCCTAAGCAAATCGGTCTTACCGATAGGGATCTCGGCCTCACCGAGATGGGGTTGCAATCTCTCTGTTTCCCTTCGTAACGTTTTGGTCTAACCGAAGTGAGCGATCGGTCCCACCGAGATTGCAATGTAAACTCTCTGTTTCCTTTTTGTAACATTTCGGTCTCACCGAAAAGAGCAAATCGGTCCCACCGAGTTTACCTGACCAACTCTCTGGAAAGCTTATTACCAAAATCGGTCCCACCGAGTTTGTGTAATCGGTCTCACCGAGATTACGTTATGCCCTAACCCTAATAATATCGGCCTCACCGAGATGCATGTCAGTCCCACCGAAAATCACTAACGGTCACTAGGTTTACTAAATCGGTCCGACCGAGTTTAACGATTTGGTCCCACCGAGTTTGGTAAATTGTGTGTAACGGTTAGATTTTGTGTGGAGGCTATATATACCCCTCCACCTCCTCTTCATTCGTGGAAAGAGCCATCGAGCGAACCTACACTTCCAACTTACCATTTCGAGAGAGAACCACCTACTCATGTGTTGAGGCCAAGATATTCCATTCCTACCATATGAATCTTCATCTCTAGCCTTCCCAAGTTTCTTTCCACTCAAACCCTCTTTCCACCAGATCCAAATCCTATGAGAGAGAGTTGAGTGTTGGGGAGACTATCATTTGAAGCACAAGAGCAAGGAGTTCATCATCAACACACCATTTGTTACTTCTTGGAGAGTGGTGTCTCCTAGATTGGCTAGGTGTCACTTGGGAGCCTCCGACAAGATTGTGGAGTTGAACCAAGGAGTTTGTAAGGGCAAGGAGATTGCCTACTTCGTGAAGATCTACCGCTAGTGAGGCAAGTCCTTCGTGGGCGACGGCCATGGTGGGATAGACAAGGTTGCTTCTTCGTGGAGCCTTCATGGGTGGATCCCTCCGTGGACTCGCGCAGCCGTTACCCTTCGTGGGTTGAAGTCTCCATCAACGTGGATGTACTATAGCACCACCTATCGGAACCACGACAAAAACATCCGTGTCTCCAATTGCATTTGAATCCTCCAAACCCTTCCCCTTATATTCTTGCAAGTTGAATGCTTTATTTTCCGCTGCCTATATACTCTTTGCATGCTTGCTTGAATTGTGTGATGATTGCTTGACTTGTCCTAAAATAGCTAAAATCTGCCAAACTAGAAAATTGGGAAAAGGTTAAGTTTTTATTGGTCAAGTAGTCTAATCACCCCCCCCCCTCTAGACATACTTCAAGGTCCTACAAGTGGTATCAGAGCTTTGGTCTCCATTTTCTTTGATTTCCATAGCTTTTGGTGGTCATAGCCTTGGTTTCACAACCTAGGAGAGTATGGCTTCTAGCGAGGGAAGTTATCACCGTAGAGGTCCTTACTTTGATGGTTCTAATTTTGCTAGTTGGAAGCATAAGATGAAAATGCATATTCTTGGACATAACCCCGCCATTTGGGCAATTATTTGTATTGGCTTGCAAGGTGAATTCTTCGATGGGAGAGAACCGAACCGTGAAGCTAATGCGGAAGAATTGAAGATGCTACAATACAACGCTCAAGCATGTGACATCATCTTCAACGGATTGTGCCCCGAAGAATTCAACAAAATCAGCCGTCTTGAGAATGCAAAGGAAATTTGGGATACTTTGATTGATATGCATGAAGGTACCGAGTCCGTCAAGGAATCCAAGTTGGATGTGCTCCAAAGTCAGCTTGACAAGTTCAAGATGAAGGATGGTGAAGGTGTCGCTGAAATGTACTCTAGGCTTGCTCTTATCACAAATGAGATTGCCGGCTTAGGGAGTGAAGAGATGACCGACAAATTCATCATCAAGAAAATCCTAAGAGCATTGGATGGAAAGTATGATACCGTGTGCACATTGATCCAAATGATGCCAAACTACAAAGATCTCAAGCCAACGGAAGTCATTGGAAGGATTGTTGCTCATGAGATGTCACTCAAGGATAAGGAGGAACTTCACAACAAGTCAAGTGGTGCTTACAAAGCCTCAAGTGAAGCCCCACATCATCAAGTGAGAAACCAACCTTCAATGAAGAATTGAGCTTAATGGTGAAGACCTTCAACAAATTCTACAAAAGTAGAAGCAAAGAAAGAAGCTCCAAGTCAAGGTCTTACAATGACAAGAGATCTTCTAGTCGAGAGCTCAATTGCTACAATTGTGGGAGACCCGACACTACTCCAATGAGTGTCTGGTGCCCTACAAAAGAAGAGAAGATTCTCCAAGAAGAAGGAGCAAAGAGAAGAATCACCACCAAGAGAGAGGAGGAGTAGAGATGATCGTTATGAGCGAAGACCCTCACGGAGAAGCAAGGATTTGGAAAGGAAGGACAAGTCATCAAAGAGCTACACAAAACGAAGACATCAAGCTCATGTTGGTGAATGGGTATCCGCTCGACTCGACCATCACTCCGAGAGAAGCTATCACTCCGACTCGAATATACTCAAGATGAAGGTGTTGCCGGTCTAGCACTTGTGTCAACCAACTCCTCGACATATTTGACTCACCAAATGAAGGAATTGGTAGATGCTTAATGGCCAAAGGTCCTAAGGTAACACACCCCGAGTATATTGATTTTGATGTTGATGAAGATGACTTGCTAGGTGATGATGATTTACTTGTTGACAACTCTAGTGATGAATACTATGATGAAACGTCAATTAATCATGATAATCAAGCGAATGACAATGATAAGGAGAAAATTGAGCTTCTAACTAAAGAAATAAACACTCTTAAGTTGGCTCATGAAACTATCTTGAAGATCATCGAGAACTTTTAAGGGTCATGAGAAGTTACGCTTTGAAAAGCTCAATCTTGAGCAAGAGCATGAGTTCTTAAAGGCAATCAATGATGATCTCCAAGAAAAGTTCTTATTACATTGCCAAGCATTTACTCTTATCTACTTACATGCCTCAAGTCAAGTCTAGTAACAAGTACAAGAAACATACTTCCTCTAGTAGTAACAATAGTAATGTCAAATCCAATGTTGTTGCTTCTAGTAGTTCTCTTGATTCCACTAATGGTTCTCTTAGCCAAGTTACACTTGAGCAAGAAAATAGTTTATTGAAGGAATTATAGAAAGGTGTTTACAAGAGCCTTGCCGGAGTAAGCAATTCGAGGAAATTGTGCGCAAGCAAGGAAGGCACCAGAAGAATCAAGGTGTTGGTTTTGAGCGAAAGTTCAACGCCAATGGAGTTGAGTGGGAAGAAGATCGATACCCCAAGACAAAGTTTGTTCCTCAACAAGAGAAGTATGATCCTACTTCCTTCAAGGGGACACAAGCTCAAGATGATCTTCCACCACAAGACCACAAGAACAAAGGCAAGGACAAGCTTCAAGAAGAGATTGATGCATTTGAAGAAGCACCTAAAGCCTCGTTCGAGTGGGTCCCCAAGACTACGTCAAGTTCTACTTCATCAAGTACAACTACAACTCCAAGGATTCCCATCAAGATGATGTGGATCCCAAGAATAAGAACTAGAGAGTTCTTGAGGGTGACTCGCCAACATTCTTCACTCATATCATTTTGGCAAGAACAAGTGCAATCAACTTTCACATCTTGCACTAGTTCAAGGAGTCACAAACCCTCATGTTGGTAAGGCAAGGGACAAGGTAACATAATGTTTTCATGGACATCATCTTGTGTATGCATCACTCTATGTCTATGGATATTCTTGTTTATTCCTTGTGGGACTAACCCATGTAGGCAAGTTGAAAGTGCAACTCACTCCAAAGGATTGCTCCAAATGATCTACATCAACATTGAGCATCTACATCTTCAACACCTACATGAAGTCATCATCGACAAAACCCAAGGTTAGTTCATCCCTCTAAGGGGGGATCTCACAACTAGGGGGAGCTTAACTCTATGAATTGAGTCAAAGGAACTCTAATGGTGTGAACACATTAATGCTTTATGTAAAAGTGGTAACCCCACTTGAGCTTAAACGATGAGTATGACCTATGATCAAATGTTCTCATTTGACTCCTAAGTCAATATACTCATATATAGATGACCTAGTCATCGCCAATTGCTTGATAGTTGCTAAAATTGGTTGTGCATGCTTTGCCACATATTTCAATTGCCATCTTATTGTGTGAGCATGTTGGTGCATATTTTACTCATTCAAGGACATCCACTTGTTGTTTTGTTTGTTTGGATTCTTTTCTTTGTGCCAAGTGGATGGACAAGAATGCCTAAGAACCTTCTTTAGCTATCTATGCTTTTCTCGTCTCAAACTCTATTCATGCTACATCACAAAATTTGATCAAGTCGATTCGAACCACTGTGTGAGGAGCACTCGAGTCCCGATTCGTCATAGACTTAAACTTCCAAAACCTCTTAGTGATTCTCGGTCCGACCGATCCTTCCATTTCGGTCCTACAGAGATCATCAAGTTGATCTGAGTTTTCAATCTCGGTGCAACCGATTTGAACTTTCGGTCTCACCGATTTGCAGTAACAGAACACGATTATGCATCTCGGTGCCACCGAGTTGTTCCACTTTCGGTCACACCGACGGTCGAGCTATATATAGCCACGGGCAAAATTTTGGAAATTTCTCCGAAACCCTTCGCCCGCGCAACAGCTCGCTCTGCCATCATGGTCTCCGGATCGTCTCCTCATCGCCAGCAGCCTCCTATCGCTGGTCTTCGCCGTCGTCAACGGATTTCAACCCCGCCGTTGCTGCCGTAGCAAGTCCACCGCCAAGTTAGGGTATGGACTTAAACTTTGTGCTATCCACATCTGATTCCTGGCACATTGTTTTCATATTGATTCTTGCCACGATTGAAACTGATCTATCCAGCCAAAGTAGTTCATAGATTAGATGTGATTCAAATTTTTAGGTTTAGGTTTCCGCCGAAACCATCTCGGACCCACCGAGTTGAAAAACTCGGTTTCACCAATTTGGCTTATGCCATTGCACTAGTGACTCTCGGTCTGACCGAGAATTACTAATCGGTGCAACCGATTTAAGGATTCTGTGAAACCCTACCAGTCTCGGTACCACCGAACTGAAACTCGGTCCAACCGAGATCATCAGTTTAGGTTCCAAAACTGCTTCGGTATCACCGAGTTTGAAAATCGGTGGATCCGAAATGCTTTCTGTGGAAAAGTAAGACTAAACTTTTGAGTCATTCTTTTGCAAAAACCTCTGTATTTTGTGATGCTCATCTTTTCTATCTCATCCATAACTCTTCACAGGGTCGTGATCGACTTTTGCGGTATGTCCGATCAAAGTGACAGCCGAACAGTCGGAAGAGCAGATGGACTTGAGTGAGGGCACTAGTCCCTCAACTTCAGATGAAGGGAGCAGAAGTACTCCTAGAAATTTGCCTAAGGCTGCAACTAGGCAAAGGAGGAAAAGAACTTCAGATTCAGAGGATGAGGACTACAAAGCTGAGGAAGATGAGGCTACATCCAAGAAAGTGGTGCTCAAGAAGGAATATGGCTCAGCAAAGAATGCAAAGCCAGGCATGAAGACCAAAAGGCCTGCAGGAAGACAACCAATGTCCAAAGCCAGAGTGTCTACACAAGCTTCTTTGGAAACCCAACCCAAAGAACCTGCTGTAGAAGGGAAGAAAAGAAAGGAAAGGGTCAAGATGACCATGGCCAGAGTTATTGGGAAGCCTTCCATGATGGAAGAGGAAGATGAAATTGCTGCACCAGCACCAAAGGCACCAAAGCTTATGGGTGATGCTGTTAGATCAGGGGCTGCCACATCTAAGCCCAAGGAAGCACCCAAAGCTGCCCCCAAGGCCAAGTCTGCACCAAAGAGGAATACCAGGAGTATTCCAGCTGCTGAGAAGAACAAGGCCCCAGTGCCTGAGGTTGATGAGGAAGATGAAGAAGGACAAGTTCTGAGGAAGCTCAAGCCCAAGATACAAGACCACAATGATGCCCATCCTGTGGCTGAGGCCATGAGAATCAGGAAGGATTCAGGGCTGAGGATATGGAGGATGGAAGATCCATATGCCACAAGGAGAAGAACTGTTGTTGACTACAGGTTCCACACTAAGGAACAGTGGGACTTTTATGAAACAATTCTATTGGACAAGAAGCCCATAGTATGTGACATGAGGTGGGTCGACTGGAATTTCATCAAGGAGAATGAACAGCACTATCCTGGAGTGCAAGATAGCTTTGTTGCTTGTGGAGTTGCAGATTTTGTTGGGCAAAAGCTCACAAATTGGAATGATGAACTTATCATGCAGTTCTACTCCACAGCACATTTCTACCCAGATGGAAGAATTGTTTGGATGTCTGAAGGTACAAGGTACCAGTCAACTGTTGAAGAATGGGCAAGACTGATCAATGCCCCAGAGGAAAATGAGGATGACCTAGACATTTATGCAAAGAAGAAGATGGGTCACAATTCAATGGCTCACATGTACAAGGATATTCCAGACAAGGCATTAGGAACTCACAAGTTTGGATCAGTTCACTTTCTGCTGTCAGGGTTGCCAACCATAAATTGGATTCTAAGGCACACTTTGTTGCCCAAGTCTGGTGACCATAACATGATCAGAGGGCATGCCATCAACATGTTGCATGTGTTTGATGTGCCACAGAAGTTCAAAGTCATGAGCTTGATCATAGAAACAATCAAGAGGACTGCAGCAGATCAGAAGAGGAGCTGTGGATATGCACCTCAAATTCAAGAATTGATAAACTCAAAGATGGGCACAGGAAAATATCAGTTGGATAAGGAACACTTTCCACTTTATCCAGACTTTGAGGACAATGAGGTTGTCATGAATGAAGATGATCCACAATCAGTTCAAGCTCGGGAGAAGAAGGAGAAGGCAAAGAGGAGAAGGCTGCCAAGATGCCAACTCAAGAGGAGGCATCTGAATATTTCTTGAAGAACAAGCGAGGAGCAGCTCGGATACTTAATAGCATCAACCTTGAGGATTGAGAAGGATTGGCCACCCTCACTCAAAATCGGGAGAGTTTGGAGAGAATCATAGAACAAAAGTTCTATAACTTAGATGTGAAAGTGGCGAGATTCATCTGCAGTGGAGGAACTACAAGATGACATGCAGAGAGGAAGGAAAAACAACAACTGATGCATTTGCAGAGTGCCTAGAGCCCAGAGGTCGATCACAGTGCGATGGATGACACAAGAGCAACTTCATCTGCACCAGCTACAGCCTCGGTGCCACCAGCTCCAAAGCATCTACATCAGCTCCAGCTCCATATACTTCAACTGAAGCTTTCGTCCTCGGTGTTATCCGGACTCCACCACCAGTAGATCAAGCCTGAGAGTCGATCTAGCACTATGCATTTTCTATGAAATTTTTGGTAACTTGTTGCCAAAGGGGGAGAAATATGTATAGATCATAGGCTTCGAGAGAGAGAGTGTTGCTTTTGTTCTCTTTTGCTTTATTTGGTGGTTTTTCAATCTTTGTTTGCTTTTGGTTGAGATACTATGCTTGTGAGACATTGATGATCATGTGTTTGATCGTAAGCTACACTTATGCATGCTTGATATTATCCTATCTATCTTATGTGATCACTCACTATGCTTGGTGATGAGTGCATGTATTCATTGTTTATTATTTTGAGCGCTCCACCAAGATGTATGTGACATGGAAGAGTAACCCATGAGCCTAATTCATTGTGCATTTGCAGTCCAAAGCAAATCTAAAACTATGCACAAATTTAGGGGGAGCTCTTGCTTATCACATACTTCTCAAAGCGACGATGTTATTTAAATTTTATTATCATTTGTTGAAGCTTTGATCTATATGTTGTCATCAATTACCAAAAAGGGGGAGATTGAAAGTGCAACTATCCCTAGGTGGTTTTGGTAATTCATAACAACATATAGCTCATTGAGCTAATGCTATTCCAAGACTATTATTTCAGGCAAGCTCAATGAATGGCATGGCATGGATGATGAAAGTGGATCCCTCAAAATACTAAGGACAAAGGATTGGCTCAAGCTCAAAAGCTCAAGACTCTTCATTTTACATTTTAGTGATCCAAGATCACATTGAGTCTATAGGAAAAGCCAATACTATTAAGAAGGGATGAGGTGTTGCTTAATGAGCCTCTTGCTTCATGTGCTTAGTGATATGCTCCAAAACCCTCAACTACTTTCCCACATCCACAAATGACCTAAACCTAAAGCCAAAATCGGTCACACCGATTCTTTCTATCCGGTGCCACCGATTCCAAAAGTCATAGCCACTGCCACAAACCCTAAGCAAATCGGTCTTACCGATAGGGATCTCGGTCTCACCGAGATGGGGTTACAATCTCTCTTTTCCCTTCAGTAACGTTTCGGTCTAACGAAGTGAGCGATCGGTCCCACCGAGATTGCAATGTAAACTCTCTGTTTCCTTTTTGTAACATTTCAGTCTCACTGAAAAGAGCAAATCGGTCCCACCGAGTTTACCTGACCAACTCTCTGGAAAGCTTATTACCAAAATCGGTCCCACCGAGTTTGTGTAATCGGTATCACCGAGATTATGTTATGCCCTAACCCTAATCATATCGGCCTCACCGAGATGCATGTCAGTCCCACCGAAAATCACTAACGGTCACTAGGTTTACTAAATCGGTCCGACCGAGTTTAACGATTCGGTCCCACCGAGTTTGGTAAATTGTGTGTAACGGTTAGATTTTGTGTGGAGGCTATATATACCCCTCCACCTCCTCTTCATTCGTGGAGAGAGCCATCAGAACGAACCTACACTTCCAACTTACCATTTCTGAGAGAACCACCTACTCATGTGTTGAGGCCAAGATATTCCATTCCTACCATATGAATCTTGATCTCTAGCCTTCCCAAGTTGCTTTCCACTCAAACCCTCTTTCCACCAGATCCAAATCCTATGAGAGAGAGTTGAGTGTTGGGGAGACTATCATTTGAAGCACAAGAGCAAGGAGTTCATCATCAACACACCATTTGTTACTTCTTGGAGAGTGGTGTCTCCTAGATTGGCTAGGTGTCACTTGGGAGCCTCCGACAAGATTGTGGAGTTGAACCAAGGAGTTTGTAAGGGCAAGGAGATCGCCTACTTCGTGAAGATCTACCGCTAGTGAGGCAAGTCCTTCGTGGGCGACGGCCATGGTGGGATAGACAAGGTTGCTTCTTCGTGGACCCTTCGTGGGTGGAGCCCTCCGTGGACTCGCGCAACCGTTACCCTTCGTGGGTTGAAGTCTCCATCAACGTGGATGTACGATAGCACCACCTATCGGAACCACGACAAAAACATCCGTGTCTCCAATTACGTTTGAATCCTCCAAACCCTTCCCCTTATATTCTTGCAAGTTGCATGCTTTATTTTCCGCTGCCTATATACTCTTTGCATGCTTGCTTGAATTGTGTGATGATTGCTTGACTTGTCCTAAAATAACTAAAATCTGCCAAACTATAAAATTGGGAAAAGGTTAAGTTTTTATTGGTCAAGTAGTCTAATCACCCCCCCTCTAGACATACTTCAAGGTCCTACAGATTGCTAAGGCACAACGTCGTGCATGTTTGTAGTCGGATCGTCAAAGTCGACTCCACCAAATCGATAGTTATCATCTCATCGAAAGATCGGGACACCCTCGCCTCTATCAGACGCTGACTGGGTGGCTTACGAGGGAAGCCATCCGAGTAGCTTGCTGAGGAAGACTCTTAGATTCATCTCGAGGCTTTTTTCTGGGTAGCATGCAGAAGAAATCTCTATATCTTATACACGAAGCTTGACTTGAGTATTGTGCTGGAGAAGCATGGGTTCCGTACTTGAGAAGCTTCTCCTCGGGTTTGCTTGTTGAGAAAAATTCATTTCCGTCTGTCAGAAGCTTTTACCGAGGTATCTTTTTGAGAAAGACAGGGTACCGTGGGCCGTGAATAGTTCACATATCATGCTGAGGAAAAATTGAGGAGCCTTGCCTCATAAATTTCTTCCGATAGCGTGTGGAATAATGTTGGGTTCCTTATATCCAAAACTTCATACTGATATCCATGCACACGTCCATAATATTTTTTGACTGATTATTTGTATGAGAAAATTTATTTGACTGTCTTCCTTGAGCATATAACCTCCTGACTTTCTCTTGGAGTATAACATATTTCAAGTATCATTTATTGCTGAGCCAAAGCTTTGCCTATGATCCATACCTTTGACTGAAAAATATACCGTTGGTCTTGCATCTGTCTTGTCTTTCTGCTGGCTGGATCATTACAGCTGTAGAATTGATGCGGATAATCAACCCAAGACACAATTGGTATTCTGAGCAGATATTCCTTATATCATGCGGTTAACTGAGAAGGCCATAATGTTTAGCTGAGCTTCTTCCAAATATTTAAAATACTTATTACTTCTTTGAGTCCGGTGTCAGTTGATGAGCAACTCTTTATAGGGGAAAAATAATGTAACATCGGGGCCCAAAAATAAAGAAGCAAAAGAAAACTCAAATAAACAAAAACACACAATAACAATCAATTCACACACAATCAATATCACATATTACTGCTAGTCACACAATATGCATGCCTACTTAAGCACACAAATCTCGCGGGATATCCGGTTCTACGATCTAGCATGTTGTGACGATGTGCACGAGGACAAATAAATGTGTGGAAGAATCGGTGTAAACAGCGCTACACCAAGTGCTAGCTTAGCCAGGTAGCAACCTGGACTAGCTCGGAGGCGAGGACGTACTTGGTAACCATGTAGCAGGACACGAATGTTGCGACCACATTATTATCAAGTGGATGGAAAATATCCGTACTCGTCCAAGAAATAAGGATAGCGGGGAAACTGAGTCTGTTGGCATTACCCTTTCTTTATGACTAAGACCGTTAAGGGTTGCCAACACGACAAGAAAAAGGATGATCCGGGGTAGAAGCATGTCTACCACCGAAACAAAATGGGGCTGAAGGAAGGAATTTGGTGCGATACCTGAGCACCATTTTTGCAAACAGTGTCGGGATCACTTGGCATCACTCTGCTAGGACAGAGATGACACCAAACACCGAAGAACGAGCAAGAAAAGAAAACTGGAGAAATGCAATGGCTGAGCCGTACTGGATCCGGACCGATGCCACCTACACTCACCAGATTAAACCGTTAGTAACAAAATAATAAGGCTACATGCATGCTATGCAACAAACAAATGCAGCAACCAAATGCGACAAACAAGACCACCTCTAAACTACCGATTTCTACCGGTTTCTACCGCTCGCGCTGACTAGGGCGTCCTACAGCCAGACCTACTCTGATACCAAGCCTGTGGACCCCGGCTCAGAGAAACCGGAATGCCCTGTATTCCAGCCTAGAGATCGAGGAGAAGTCTCTGGAATACGGCACTGCTTGACATAGAACAAATTAGCTCTTATTACAAGAATAATAATTACACGGTCTGATGTTACAATGATCACATCAGCATGGCGACACTACGCCTGCGATACTACACTTGCTCTATGCTAGCAGTGGAACAACTCGTAGCAGCGGAAAACTTCTAGCAGCGGAATAACTCGAAGGTGGTGAATCTCCACTCCGCAGGGACTCTGGCTGGGACACGATCTAGCTCGCACGAACGGAAACCACGACAAGCAATCAAGCAATCACGACATCACCTGCAATCTGGCATGACACGCCAGGTCAGTACATTGAATGTACTTGTAAGCTCACAACAACCATAAACATCAAGGCAAGACAATAACATAGCATTAATCAGGTTAATTAAAGTAACAACTACCAGGATGAAGCAACTACTAAGCATGGTATGAAACTACTACAATACTAATAAATCACCATCTCAGATCTCCATAACCATATCTCTCTTGGCTAACCGGCCAAGCAATATACCATCTCGATCAACTCATGATCAAAACCACACGGTGATCTTTCCGGCGATCACTACCATGGCCAACACTTGGTCTCAAACTATGATCTTTCCGGCAATCACAACCATGACCAACACTTGGTCTCCAACATCATCATCAACATCCTGCTAAACTGTTACTGCTCACAATATATCAACATATAAATCACCTATAAGTCATTCCGTCATGTGAGTGTTGATCGAACGGTGTGACCTAGTACGAACCCATGCCCATGACCGAGGACGCGGCTATCGATAGATTTAAATACACTCTGCAGAGGTAGCGCATTGTACCCACACCACGGAACCCATGGCCTCGCACTCCCATTCGGGTGGACCAACGGTGTTCCGACAAAACCAATCTACCGCCATGACACTCTCCGGCCACTCCGACCCACTCCCAATCAGGCTAGTCTGGGTGGCCCGTGTCTACAAAAGACACAACGACCACCGTCGTGGCCAAAACGTCCCTCACGGGGACCGGATCCATAACAACAACAACGGGTACACAAGGTTATGTCTGCTTACCGGGCCAGGGTAAGCATGCCCATAACCTTCCCTAGTTGGAGGCACCGACGAGAGAAACACGACAATAGACCGCATTAGGGCCCTCCCATAAAAGGCAAATGTGGTTGCATTTGAAAAAGCCGGTTCGGTGGCACCTGACCAACTTAATGACGGAATTTAACCCCAAAATATAATAGCAATGACTGATACTCCGATATCAACTATCAAACTATAATCCAAGTCATAGCAATATCCAACAAATAATCCAAGCATAATCTCATCACCTCACAATACTCCAAGGGTAGCACAACACTACTGTCATGATGAATACAAAAAAACCAATAATCCTACTACTCCAATAACAAGAATAAAGCTATACGGCTAAGATCCACATGTAAACATCATTTCCAAAAATAATACTCCAAGCAACATAACATCAACTAGCAACATGAATATAATCATACTAACCACTATTAATCCAAAGGCAGCATGATATCCAAAGTAATACTCCAAATATAATAACAGATACTTAGGGAAATAATCATAATACCTTCCACTAATACTCCAATGACAACATGATACTCATCATCTGCAAACATAACTCCTAGTAATGCAAACAATTGCATGGCGACAACAAGATCAAACTAATACTCCGAGAAAATGCCATGCACAAAGTCATGTAGCTAAAGCAATATTTTAAACAAGTTCAAATAGATTAAACCATGTCACTGCATTACAGTGATGCATATGGAGGGTGTGGCTTGCCTGGGGATGAAGAATACTCTAGGAAGAAATGCGGTGAAGCCGCGGAAAGAATCGCCAGAAAACGTTCCCTCTCGAAAGGGGCTGGTTTAGCGCAAGGGCAAAATGGTCATTTTCAGAATGTTACACATGGTGAAAATGATACCAACAGAACGGGATAGACGACAGAAGAAGAGGGCTTTGGAATCACCTCAATCGGAGTTGCGAGCGAAAAGATATAGCCCGACGAAGTTCAGGGACCAATTTGTAAAGATTTCTCCACAAACATGCCCCTGAGCTGAAAAAGAGAAAACGTATTCTAAGGAAATACGTCTTCAGAACGGAGAAAGTGCATTCTTACATAAAGCAGAGGCAGAATACACTTACTTCACGCGAAAACGTACTTCCTGAAGTACGCTTCCACTTAACCACGTGGACAGTAGCGGGGCCGGACATGGGGTCGCTGACGTGCGGGTCCCGCGGGTTGGGCCCGTCACTTATCCACGTCGGCAGGGCGGGGTCAACGCCCGTGCAGCTGACCAGCGGGGCCCGCGTGGAGGAGGGGCTCGCCTGACTTGGCTCCTTCTTCCTCCTCTCGTCTTCCACGACAGGAAACGGAGGAGCGGCAGGGGAGGCCGCGCCGGCGCTGGCCCCGCAGCCTCCGGCTACCTCCGGCCGGGGCGAGGGCACCGGCGGCCTCAGAACAGAGCGCTGCACCCGCTTGGGACAGAAGGAGCGCCGGGAAGGAGGGCGGTGATGGCAGCGATGGAAGGGCGGAACACGGCTCTCGTCGGCTTCGGGCGATGAGGGGCAGGGTGCTCCGGCGGCTTGGAGGCGGAGAAATGGCTCGGGAGAGCTTTGCCGGAGTCTTGGGGCTCAACTGGTGAAGAAATGACGGAGGGAGGGGCGTGGAAACGACTGAATTTAGGCGGAGGGCCGGAGCGGCCATGGCGGCCAACCGAGGCGATGAGGGGCTCTGGAGGCAAATGGAGATGTCGGGAAGGCTTCTGGGAGTGAGGGGGAGGCGATGGAGTGCTCGGGAGGCCGTGGGCTGGTCTTATATAGCCGCGGGGCGAGGAGGCTGAGCTGTCGTCGCCGCGGACGCGTGCTCGTCCGCATGAACTTGGAGGCAGGCGACGAGGGAGGCACAGTGGAGTCTCTCACGGGGCAGAGGAGGCAAAGGAGGCGCAGGAAGGATGACGACGGCGACGAACAGAGCCAAACCGCCACTGTGCTCTCGTGGGCGTTCGGCGGCGAGCGTCGGTGAGCGTCGGTGAGGAAGCGGACGGAGGGGCAGAGGGGTCCATGGGAACTTCAACGATGAGAGTAAGACAATGGACACGGTCACGCGCGCTAAGGCGACGAGAGGAGGAGTTGCCGAAGCACAAACAGCCACTGGGCGCGGCCACTGCACACAGAGCGCGTGCACAGTGATGCCATTAACGCGGTCACCGCGTGCACCCGCATGTAGAGGGGGAGAGAGGCTTGAACATGTTGTCTAGTGGTAATTTCATCAAGTGTAGGTTTCAAATCCGGTGGTAGCTTGGTTAAAAGTGATCTGGTTAAACGGTAAGAACCCTCTGAAGTTTACTGCAGTAAACTAAGGTGAGCACTAGTGATCAACAGGAAGGGTTTTGAATCCAATGGAGTTGTCTGCGAGGTTGAGGTAAAGAAGGACTTTCATCCTGGTAACTTGGAGAAGATTTGGACCAAGATAAATCATAGTTGCTTTGCAACTGCCAAATCTGGTCCAGAAATGAGATTTGGATGATGCACTCAAATGGTGTGTCCACTTGAGCTAAAATTTGTCAAGGCTTCATTATTTGATCATATAAAGACGCTGTATAAGTTTCATACCAATTGGATTCACCAAAATGGTACTTGCTTCACAAACATCCTTGCTGACCAGAAACTTGAAAAAATACTATACGAATAATGGCTTGATTCACCATGCCCAAAATAGGTGGAAGTAGGTTATATGGATAATAGAAGGCATAGAAAAATTGGCAGCCATAATGGAGCAAGATAAAATATACTTGCTTCACAAACTGATATTTTGGGCAGAATCAAAGAATTGAAGATGAGCTCACATGGAGGCAAGAAATGAGCTATAAATTGGTGGAGGGCTATGATATGATGATATGAGGGATCAAGCAAAATGGCAACTCATTTGGATATGCCTAGCTTGCACCTCCTTCACAAAGCTTCTTTCTGGATAGAAACTTTGGAAAATCATAATTAAATAATTACAAGGCAAATGAGGTTGCATTTTGGCATGTGGCAATGATATGTACAGTAAAAGGTTTCCAAGGAGTTTGAGGTAAATAGGGAAAATGAACATAGCACTTGCTTCACAATGTGCCATTTAGAGCAGAATAGGAAATGAATTATTTGAGCAAGATGATAAACATGACAAATGAAATATTTTGCCATATTTGAGAAAGATATGACCCAAACAATTTATGAGAATTATTTGGGAATTTTAGGAGTGATGGAAATAAAGGTTGCTTCAAAACCTAGGGCAGACAGGGTTATTCCTTTAATAGAAAAGGGAATATTCCCTAGAAAAAGATTTTAGGGTTTGGTCAAGCAGTGAAGTGACAAGATCTTGGCAGGGTTTTGAGAATGATGAGCCGCTTATGGACGGAGAGCGGTCTCGAGTTTTTGGGGTCCTGGGAAGGAAAATGAGGATGATTTCCCAGGTGACAAGGCCACAGAACCACTCCAAAAAGAAAAACAGAGCAAAAACCAATAAATCAAAAAGAAAAAGGAAAGGGCCAAAATCCAGGCTGTTACAAGTCTTACCCCCTTAAAGAAATCTCGTCCTCGAGATTTAGTTGCTTTGGGAACAAGTATGACTTGTGGATACCGTTTCCAACTCGGGCATCCTTTTTCCTTTATTTATTGTTCCCCCAAGAATTTCAGATGATCAACTTACCTTGCTCTGGGGTGGCTTGCTTCACCTTTCCCCAAATTTTGATGGGTCTTTTCTCATATACCAAATCCTTTTGCTGACGTTGATTTTCTCATATCTGCGGTGATGTCCGATGGATCTGATCATAAATTTCCTTTTGGTCATGAAAACCTTTTTAATTCTGTCATGGGGTTGCTGCAAGCCTTCTGGGTTCAATAAATGCTTAGAATTAATCATGGCCATCTTCTGAAGGGATCTGACTGCTCATAGGTGCACTGATTTATCTTGATTTATTTCCTTTGGCTCGAGCATGTGGCATACACGAGAGATTTGACTGCCTTCTATCGTGAGCAATATAACGGTGTATGGAGTTATGTCATACCTCAAACATTTACATTTTGAGACTTTGCCCGACAGGGGCTGACGGACAAATGCTTTTCCTGACAGACTGACCGGGTACTTGATTCCGTCGGAGAGTATACCGGGTCTGAACTGATTATTCGTCTTTTGACTTCCTCATTTTGTCGGTATACCCATTTTTGGTAATACGCTGTGATATGTTTTAACACTGCCGTTGAGGTCAAACTGTTGCGGTTGCAAAGGAATCTTGGATCTGACAGAGCAGACTTGGATATTCACACTAACCATGTCAAGCGGGTCAGCGGGATATGCAAATCCTTGTAAATAGAGTAGGCCGCTGAAGGTGTATGTCTTTGTGGATCCATATGGAATTATGGCCTCCAACTGATTTGGGTATCCGGACCCTGATGGTCGTGCAAAATACATCATACCTTTGTTGTCAGTCTCACTCTTTAACGGTCATGATTTTCTTTGTCAAGATACCTTGCTGAAATAACTTGGCCACACATGTCCTTGATTCTTCGTATGACCATGACTGTGGCTAGTGCAATATTGTTGGCATTATTCCTTCTGCTTATTTTCTGGCCTGTGTCCGCACATATATGACATATACTCGGGGTTTGTAGCTGTACGGAGCTCATTGCTGAGGCCAATCATACAAGAAGGTGACAAGAGTTCACGAGATCCCCTTGTAGGTGCGGAATGTTGGCCTTGGTGGCCATTGTCAAGACTGTTACTTCTGCGATGTCATATTCAGATCTTGTCGATCCTTGCATTACATAAGGTGTGTATCTCTGCTTATCTTCATTTGCATGACTTATGAGGTTGTTGGGTCTGTACCTTTCTTAGGTATATCTGCATGGATCAGTGTCGTATCCCGTATGAGTGACTGATCTGACCCGGGATACATGCGTACCATATGTATAATAATCATATGCAACTGAATACCATAATATTGCGGCAGACATATGTTTTGACTGAATTGTTCCTCTAACAAAATTATTGCAAATCTGATCCTTGAGATGTACTGCCATATACTGCCAACTCATCATATAATCTCTGAGGATGGTGCATAGTGTGGTACTGACGCGGACTGGGTGGCTTACGAGGGAAGCCATCCGAGTAGCTTGCTGAGGAAGACTCTTAGATTCTGCTCGAGGCTTTTGTCTAGGTAGCATGCAGAAGAAATCTCTATAGCTTATACACGAAGCTTGACCTTAGTGTTGTGCTGGAGAAGCCTGGGTTCCGTACTTGAGAAGCTTCTCCTCGGGTTTGCTTGTTGCGAAAAATTCATTTCCGTCTGTCAGAAGATTTTACCGAGGTATCTTGTTGAGAAAGACCGGGTACCGTGGGCCGGAAATAGTTCACATATCATGCTGAGGAAAAATTGAGGAGCCTTGCCTCATAAATTTCTTCCGATAGCGTGTGGAATAATGCTGGGTTTCTTATATCCAAAACTTCATATTGATATCCATGCACACGTCCATAATATTTTGTGACTGATTATTTGTATGAGAAAATTTGTTTGGCTGTCTTCCTTGAGCATATCACCTCCTGACTTTTTCTTGGAGTATAACATATTTCAAGTATCATTTATTGCTGAGCCAAAACTTTGCCTATGATCCATACCTTTGACTGAAAAATATACCGTTGGTCTTGCATCTGACTTGTCTTTCAGCTGGCTGGATCATTACTGCTGTAGAATTGATGCGGATAATCAACCCAAGACAAAATTGGTATGTTAAGCAGATATTCCTTATATCATGCGGTTGACTGAGAAGGCCATAATGTTTAGCTGAGCTTCTTCCAAATATTTAAAATACTTATTACTTCTTCGAGTCCGGTGTCAGTTGATGAGCAACTCTTTATAGGGGGGAAATAATGTAACACCAGGGCCCAGAAAGAAGGAAGCAAAAGAAAACTCAACTAAACAAAAACACACAACAACAATCAATTCACACACAATCAATATCACATATTACTGCTAGTCACACAATATGCATGCCAACTTAAGCACACGAATCTCGCGAGATATCCGGTTCTACGATCTAGCATGTTGCGACGATGTGCACGAGGACGAATAAATGTGTGGAAGAACCGGTGTAAACAACGCTACACCAAGTGCTAGCTTAGCCAGGTAGCAACCTGGACTAGCTCGGAGGCGAGGACGTACTTGGTAACCATGTAGCAGGACACGAATGTTGCGACCACATTATTATCAAGTGGACGGAAAATATCCGTACTCGTCCAAGAAATAAGGATAGCGGGGAAACTGAGTCTGTTGGCATTGCCCTTTCTTGATGACTAAGACCGTTAAGGGTTGCCAACACGACAAGAAAAAGGACGATCCGGGGTAGAAGCATGTCTACCACCGAAACAAAATGGGGCTGAAGGAAGGAATTTGGCGCGATACCTGAGCACCATTTTTGCAAACAGTGTCGGGATCACTTGGCATCACTCTGCTAGGACAGAGATGACACCAAACACCGAAGAACGAGCAAGAAAAGAAAACTGGAGAAATGCAATGGCTGAGCCGTAGTGGATCCGGACCGATGCCACCTACACTCATGTAGCGACCAGACCCGAATGGATCAAGTCTCTATGCTCAGTGTCATCCCTAGATCAGTAATGCTGACACCACACAGTACTTCGAAGGATTTATAGCAGAGTAGCAATCACACACTTATTACATCGTTGTCCACAAGGGAACTTAATACAATAATATGGCTTAAGGCCATCTAATAATAACAGCGGAAGGCTTGGAAGATAAGCGAGTCCATCAACTCCAACGGCATCATCGAGTATAGAACCACGACCTAACACCTTACTGTCGTTCTAAAAGTCTCGCAACGTGAAAGTTGCAGCCAAAACGGTCAAGACATGGAATATGCCGGCAATGTAACACATAAGAGCAATGAAGGAATAAGCCTATACTACATGCATATATGGCTGGTGGTAAGGCTCTCTGATTTACATTTGCATAAAGCTGATTTTTCCCTACATCAAAGGAATAATTTTATTTAACTATCATGGTGGTTGTTAAACATTGAGAATGGTTGACAGATCCTCAATCCCAATTAAAAGTACTCATCAAAATCCCAATAACTTTTATTAGAAGTAACATGTTGAGATTCACATGATATTCAATTACCGGATACTCAAATTGTCCATAACCGGGACACGGCTAATCATGATTAGTTTATACACTCTGCAGAGGTTTATGCACTTTTCCCCACAAGACTCGATCGCCTCCGCTTGGTTCTCGCACTACATGGTGTTTGAGAAACGGATGACCGAGACATAGTCTTCGAGGCGCTTAGCACCTTACATGTGGGTAGACCGTACCAACCTACATCCCCTACATCAGCTAGCCTACCCGTAAGAGTTCGCACAACTTAGTCAACTACGCCAGAGCCCATAATTGGCTTGTGGCTGCACACGGAAGTTTCCAGTTTGAATAATCTTATGATCCCTTGGAGCCCAGGTGGCGGTCCAAGAAATACAGCAAGTCTGATGGAAACCAGTGCCTCACCACCCAGATGTGTGTTAGGTTGCCACCTTAGATAAACCATTAATTACAATCTCACATCTGTCATGGATATTCACTCACCCAATCCACGTCTACTAGCGTAGCATGGCATAATAAGCAAACGTAGAAGTAACTCCCAAAGGTTCATAAGTAAAACAGGTAATAGGTACTACCTCAATCTACTTCCCAATCCCACAATTTAATTAGATCCTAACCATGCAAGTGTTTGAGGGTTTGATCTAATGCAATAAAGCTGGGTAGTAGAAAAGGTATGATCAAGTGTTACTTGCCTTGCTGATGATCCGCGAGACCTAGAGATTCGAAGTAACAAGCGGCGCCTCGGGTGATCTAACGCAGACAAACAACCAAATACAATAAGTACTCATCTAATGCACAGGAAAACTCGAATAAAAGATCTAACCAAAGAGTTCAACTTAAGAACCACTGGTTGCAAAAGAATCGAATCAAAATAAGACATCGAAAGTCGAAACTCGAGAAAGAACGACTCGGTTTAGCAATCTGAAACTAGGTCAAAATTTTACAGTAGCAAAACTCGTGTAAGTAGGGTAGTCGAACGGCGGTTTCAGAATCTAAACTCCAGCGCTTGAATCACCGATTCGATAAACGAGCAAGAAATAAAACAGATTTGAAAATCGGATCGAAATCGAATCGAAAAATAACGGATTAAATCCGATTAAAAGAAAACGACGAACGGATTAAATAACGGACGTTCGTAAGTAACTAATCCAACGAACACATTCATTGAAACGAACGGTTCGGTGAACGTTCGTTAATTAAGAAAACCGAAAAAATAAAACCATCTAGGTTTTTTAAAAAAAACCGAACATCATTTAAAAAACCGGATCGGAAAACCGGATCGGGCGGGCGGCGGGCTACCTCAAGGGCTTGGCCGGGAGGCTCAGCGAGGCTCGGTCTTGGCGAGGGGGCCGGGGTCGGGAGGGCGGCGAGGGGCGGGGGGGCTCCCATGAGGCGAGGAACGTGGCGGCAAGGCTTGGCGGCGGCAGGGCTCGGCTTGGGGGGGGCGGGCAGAGAGAGAGAGGGGTCCCGTATTTAAGAGGGGGGGGCGGCGGCTTGGGGGCAGGGCAGGCGGGGGCGGCGACTCGGGCGGCGGGCGGCGTCTTGGCGGGCGCCTCCAAGGCGTCTTGTGAGAGGAGAGAGGAGGCGGCAGGGCTGGGTCAGGCATGGCTCATTGGCCAGTGGGCCTTGGCCTGGGGAGCGCGATTTTTTAACAAAACAAAACTAAACGGATTAAAAAATACCAAACGAACTCGAATTTAATAAAATAAATTTTCCCGACTCCTAAAATGAGTCGAACAAAATGAACTTTAAAAGCGGCAAACATGCATATTTTTTTTAAATGCTCATTTTGCCTAAGCAAAATAAATCTTCCAAAACCAAATTTGATTTATTTATAATATCTTCATTTTTCCTAAATATTGGGAAAGTCATATTATTCCCTCTCTTAATTTTTTTTTATAGGAAAACTTTATGAAGATAATTAAATAAATCCAATGATCCTATTTTCAAAATTTGAGAAATCCCAAATATAAAAATAATGAAACTTCCAACTCTCTCCGAGGGTCCTTGAGTTGCGTGAAATTTTCTAGGATCGGAAAAATGCGAGAAAATATGATATGCATGATGACCTAATGTATAACATTCCAAATTGAAAATTTGGGATGTTACAACTCACCAGATTAAACCGTTAGTAACAAAATAATAAGGCTACATGCATGCTATGCAACAAACAAATGCAGCAACCAAATGCGACAAACAAGACCACCTCTAAACTACCGATTTCTACCGGTTTCTACCGCTCATACCGACTAGGGCGTCCTATAGCCAGACCTACTCGATACCAAGCACATGGACCCGGCTCGAGAAACTGAATGCCTCAGATTCCAGCCTAGAGACCGAGGAGAAGTCTCGGAATACGGCCTCGCTTGACATAGAACAAATCAGCTCTTATTACAAGAATAATAATTACACGGTTCGATGTTACAATGATCACCATCAAGATGGCGACACTACGCTGCGATACTACACTTGCTCTATGCTAGCAATGAACAACTCGTGGCAAATAAAAACTTCTAGCAATGAATAACTCAAGGTGGTGAATCTCCACTCCGCATGGACTCTGGTGGGACACGATCTAGCTCGCACGAATGGAAACCACGACAAGCAATCAAGCAATCACGGCATCACCTGCAATCTGGCATGACACGCCAGGTCAGTACATTGAATGTACTTGCAAGCTCACAACAACCATAAACATCAAGGCAAGAGAATAACATAGCATTAATTAGGTTAATTAAAGTAACAACTACCATGATGAAGCAACTACTAAGCATGGTATGAAACTACTACAATACTAATAAATCACCATCTCAGATCTCCATAACCATATCTCTCTTGGCTAACCGGCCAAGCAATATACCATCTCGATCAACTCATGATCAAAACCACATGGTGATCTTTCCGGCGATCACTACCATGACCAACACTTGGTCCTGAACTGTGATCTTTCCGGCAATCACAACCATGACCAACACTTGGTCTCCAACATCATCATCAACATCCTGCCAAACAGTTACTGCTCACAATATATCATCATATAAATCACCTATAAGTCATTCCGTCATGTGAGTGTTGATCGAACGGTGTGACCTAGTACGAACCCATGCCCATCACCGAGGACGCGACTATCGATAGATTTAAATACACTCTGCAGAGGTAGCGCACTGTACCCACACCACGGAACCCATGGCCTCGCACTCCCATTTGGGTGGACCAACGGCGTTCCGACAAAACCAATCTACTGCCATGACACTCTCCCGCCACTCCACCCACTCCCAATCTGGCTAGTCTGGGTGGCCCGTGTCTCACTAAAGACACAACGACCACCGCTAGGCTAAAACGTCCTCACGGGACCGGATCCATAACAACAACAACAGGCACACAAGGTTATGTATGCTTACCGAGCCAGGGTAAGCATGCCCATAACCTTCCCTAGTTGGAGGCACCGACGAGAGGCACGACAATAGACCGCATTAGGGCCTTCTCATAAAAGGCAAATGTGGTTGCACTGGAAAAAGCCCGGTTCGGTGGCACCTGACCAACTTAATGACGGAATTTAACCCCGAAATATAATAGCAATGACTGATACTCCGATATCAACTATCAAACTATAATCCAAGTCATAGCAATATCCAAAAAATAATCCAAGCATAATCTCATCACCTCACAATACTCCAAGGGTAGCACACACTACTGTCATGATGAATCCAAAAAAAACAATAATCCTACTACTCCAATAACAAGAATAAAGCTATACGGCTAAGATCCACATGTAAACATCATTTCCAAAAATAATGCTCCAAGCAACAGAACATCAACTAGCAACATGAAAATAATCATACTAACCACTATTAATCCAAAAGCAGTATGATATCCAAAGTAATACTCCAAATATAATAACAGATACCATCATGGAAATAATCATAATACCAACCACTAATACTCCAATGACAACATGATACTCATAAACTGCAAGTATAACTCCTAGTAATCCAAACAATAGCATGGCAACAACAAGATCAAACTAATACTCCGAGAAAATACCATGCACAAAGTCATGTAGCTAAAGCAATATTTTAAACAAGTTCAAATACATTAAACCATGTCACTGCATTACAGTGATGCAAATGGAGGGTGTGGCTTGCCTGGGGATGAAGAATACTCCGGGAAGAAATGCGGTGAAGCCGCCGAAAGAATCGCCGGAAAATGTTCCCTCTCGAACGGGGCTGGTTTAGCGCAAGGGCAATATGGTCATTTTCAGAATGTTAACACATGGTGAAAATGATACCAACAGAAAGGGCTCGACGACACGAAGAAGTGGGCTTTGGAATCACCTCAATCGGAGTTGCGAGCGAAAAGATATAGCCCGACGAAGTTCGGGGACCAATCTGTAAAGATTTCTCCACAAACAGGCCCCTGAGCTGAAAAACAGAAAACGTATTCTCCGGAAATACGTCTTCAAAACGGAGAAAGCGCATTCATAGGTAAAGCAGAGGCAGGATACGCTTACTTCAAGCGAAAACGTACTTCCTGAAGTATGATTCCACTTAACCACGTGGACACTAGCGGGGCCGGGCCTGGGCCCGTCACTTATCCACGTCAGCAGGGCGAGGTCAACACCCGTGTAGCTGACCAGCGGGGCCCGCGTGGAGGAGGGGCCCGCCTGGCTTGGCTCCTTCTTCCTCCTCTCGTCTCCCCCGACAGGAAACAGAGGAGCGGCAGGGAAGGCCACGGCCGGCGCTGGCCCCGCCGCCTCCGGCTACCTCCGGCCGGGGCGAGGGCACCGGCGGCCTCAGAACGGAGTGTTGCACCCGCTTGGGACATAAGGAGCGCCGGGGAAGGAGGGGGGTGATGGCAGCGATGGAAGGGCGGACGACGGCTCTCGTCGGCTTCGGGCGAGGAGGGGCAGGGTGCTCCGGCGGCTTGGAGGCGGAGAAATGGCTCGGGAGAGCTTCGCCGGAGTCTTGGGGCTCAACTGGTGAAGAAATGAGGGAGGGAGGGGCGCGGCAACGACTGAATTTAGGCGGAGGGCCGGAGCGGCCATGGCGGCCAACCGAGGCGATGAGGGGCTCTGGAGGCAAATGGAGCGGTCGGGAAGGCTTCTGGGAGTGAGGGGGAGGCGATGGAGTGCTCGGGAGGCCGCGGGGTGGTCTTATATAGCCGCGGGGCGTGGAGGCCGAGCTGTCGTCGCCGCGGACACGTGCCCGCGCGCATGAAATTGGAGGCAGGCGACGAGAGAGGCACAGTGGAGTCTATCACCGGGCAGAGGAGGCAAAGGGGGCGCAGGGAGGATAACAACGGCGACGAACAGAGCCAAACCGCCACTGTGCTCTCATGGGCGTTCAGCGGCGAGCGTCGGTGAGGAAGCGGACGGAGGGGGAGAGGGGTCCAGGGGAACTGCGACGATGAGAGGAAGACAATGGACACGATCACGCGTGCTAAGGCGACGAGAGGAGGAGGTGCCGAAGCACAAACAGCCACTGGGTGCGGCCACTGCACACAGAGCGCGTGCACAGTGATGCCATTAATGCGGTCACCGCGTGCACTGGCATGTAGCGGGGGAGAGAGTCTTGAACATGTTGTCTAGTGGTAAGTTCATCCAGGGTAGGTTTCAACTCTGGTGGTAGCTTGGTTAAAAGTGATCTGGTTAAACGGTAAGAACCCTCTGAAGTTTACTGCAGTAAACTTGGGTGAGTACTAGTGATCAACAGGAAGGGTTTTGGATCCAATGGACTTGTCTGCGAGGTTTACGTAAAGAAGGACTTTCATCCTGGTAACTTGGAGAAGATTTTGACAAAGATAAATCATAGTTGCTTTGCAACTGCCAAATCTGGTCCAGAAATGAGATTTGGATGATGCACTCAATTTTTGTGTCCACTTGAGCTCAAATTTGGCAAGGCTTCATTATTTTATCATATAAAGATGTTGTATAAGTTTCATACCAATTGGATTCACCAAAATGGTACTTGCTTCACAAACATCCTTGCTGACCAGAAACTTGCAAAAATTCTAGAGGAATAATGGCTTGATGAACCATGCCCAAAATGGGTGGATGTAGGTTATATGGATAATAGAAGGCCTAGAAAAATTGGCAGCCATAATGGAGCAAGATAAAATATACTTGCTTCACAAACTGAAATTTTGGGCAGAATCAAAGAATTGAAGATGAGCTCACATGGAGGCAAGAAATGAGCTATACTTTGGTGGAGTGTTATGACATGATTATATGAGGCATCATGCAAAATGGAAACTCATTTGGATATGCCTAGCTTGCACCTCCTTCACAAAGCTTCTTTCTGGATAGAAACTTTGGAAAATCATAATTAAATAATTATTAGGCAAATGAGGTTTCATTTTGGCATGTGCCAATGATATGGACAGGAAAAGGTTTCCAAGGAGTTTGAGGTAAATAGGGAAAAGGAAAATAGCACTTGCTTCACAATGTGCCATTTAGGGCAGAATAGGAAATGAATTATTTGAGCAAGATGATAAACATGACAAATGGAATATTTTGCCATATTTTAGAAATATATGAACCAAACAATTTATGAGAATTATTTGGGAATTTTAGGGGTGATGGAAATAAAGGTTGCTTCACAACCTAGGGCAGACAGGGTTATTCCTTTAATAGAAAAGGAAATATTCCCTAGAAAAAGATTTTAGGGTTTGGTCAAGCAGTTAAGTGACAAGATCTTGGTAGGGTTTTGAGAATGATGAGCCACTTGGGAAGGAAAATGAGGATGATTTCCCAGGTGACAAGGCCACCGAACCACTCCAAAAAGAAAAAACAAAGCAAAACCAATAAATCAAAAAGAAAGAGGAAAGGGCCAAAATCAAGGCTGTTACAACTCCGAACAACCTTCGGTACATCAAAACACATAAACTCATAATACCGATCGTCATCGAACGTTAAGCGTGCGGACCCTACGGGTTCGAGAACTATGTGGACATGACCGAGACTCATCTCTGGTCAATAACCAATAGCGGAACCTGGATGCTCATATTGGCTCCCACGTATTCTACGAAGATCTTTGTCGGTCAAACCGCATAACAACATATGTGGTTCCCTTTTTCATCGTTATGTTACTTGCCCGAGATTCGACCGTCGGTATCATCATACCTAGTTCAATCTCGTTACCGACAAGTCTCTTAACTCGTTCCGTAATGCATCATCCCGCAACTAACTCATTATTCACATTGCTTGCAAGGCTTATAGTGATGTGCATTACCGAGAGGGCCCAGAGATACCTCTCCGACAATCGGAGTGACAAATCCTAATCTCGATCTATGCCAATTCAACAAACACCATCGGAGACACCTGAGAGCATCTTTATAATCACCCAGTTATGTTGTGACGTTTGATATCACACTAAGTGTTCCTCTGGTATTCGGGAGTTGCATAATATCATAGTCATAGGAACATGTATAAGTCATGAAGAAAGCAATAGCAATAAACTAAACGATCATAGTACTAAGCTAACGGATGGGTCATGTCAATCACATCATTTTCTAATGATGTGATCTCGTTCACCAAATGACAACTCACGTATATGGCTAGGAAACTTAACCATCTTTGATCAACGAGCTAGTAAAGTAGAGGCATACTAGTGACACTATGTTTGTCTATGTATTCACACATGTACTAAGTTTCCGGTTAATAAAATTCTAGCATGAATAATAAACATTTATCATGATATAAGGAAATATAAATAACAACTTTATTATTGCCTGTAGGGCATATTTCCTTCAGTCTCCCACTTGCACTAGAGTCAGTAATCTAGATTACATAGTAATGATTCTAACACCCATGGAGTCTTGGTGCTGATCATGTTTCGCTCGTGAGAGAGGCTTAGTCAACGGATCTGCCACATTCAGAGTCGTATGTATTTTGGAAATTTCTATGTTTACAATGCTCTGCTCGAAGCTACTCTAGCTAATTGCTCCCACTTTCAATATGTATCTAGATCGAGACTCAGAGTCATCCAGATCGGTGTCAAAGCTTGCATCGACGTAGCTCTTTACGACGAACGCTTTATCACCTCCAATACCGAGAAACATATCCTTATTCCACTAAGGATAATTTTGACCGCTGTCCAGTGATCCACTCCTGGATCACTATTGTACCCTCTTGCCAAACTTATGGAGACGTACACAATAGGTCTGGTACACAACATAGCATACTTTATAGAACCTATGACTGAGGCATAGGGAATGACTTTCGTTATCTTTCTATTTTCTGTCGTGGTCGGGTTTTGAGTCATTACTCAACTTCACACCTTGCAACACAGGCAAGAACTCCTTCTTTGACTGTTCCATTTTGAACTACTTCATAAACTTGTCAACGTATGTACTCATTGAAAAAATCTTATCAAGCGTCTTGATCTATCTCTATAGATCTTGATGCTCAATATGTAAGCAGCTTCATCGAGGTCTTTCATAGAAAAACTCTTATTCAAGTATCCTTTTATGCTATCCAGAAATTATATATCATTTCCAATCAATAATATGTCATCCACATATAATATTAGAAATGCTACAAAGCTCCCACTCACTTTCTTGTAAATACATGCTTCTCCAAAAGTCTGTATAAAATCATATGCTTTGATCACACTATCAAAACGTTTATTCCAACTCCGAGATGCTTGCACCAGTCCATAAATGGATCGCTGGAGCTTGCACACTTTGTTAGCATCCTTTGGATCGATAAAACCTTCGGGTTGCATCCTATACAACTCTTCTTCTAGAAATCTATTCAGGAATGCAGTTTTGACATCCATTTGCCAAATTTCATAATCATAAAATGCGGCAATTGCTAACATGATTCGGACGGACTTAAGCATCTCTACGAGTGAGAAGGTCTCATCGTAATCAACTCCTTGAACTTGTCGAAAACCTTTCACAACAAGTCGAGCTTTGTAGACAGTAACATTACTGTCAGCGTCAGTCTTCTTCTTGAAGATCCATTTATTCTCTATGGCTTGCCGATCATCGGGCAAGTCAACCAAAGTCCACACTTTGTTCTCATACATGGATCTCATCTCAGGTTTCATGGCCTCAAGCAATTTCACGGAATCTAGGCTCATCATCGCTTCCTCATAGTTCGTAGGTTCATCATGGTGAAGTAACATGACCTCTAGAACAGGATTATCGTACCATCTGGTGCGGATCTTACTCTGGTTGACCTATGAGGTTGGGTAGTAACTTGATCAAAAGTATCATGATCATTATCATTAGCGTCCTCACTAATTGGTGTAGGAATCACAGGAACTGATTTCTACGATGAACTACTTCCCAATAAGGGAGCAGGTACAGTTACCTCATCAAGTTCTACTTTCCTCCCACTCACTTCCTTCGAGAGAAACTCCTTCGCTAGAAAGGATCCATTCTTAGCAACGAATATCTTGCCTTTGGATCTTTGATAGAAGGTGTACCCAACAGTCTCTTTTGGGTATCCTATGAAGACACATTTCTCTGATTTGGGTTCGAGCTTATCAGGTTGAAGCTTTTTCACATAAGCATCGCAGCCCCAATCTTTAAGAAACGACAACTTGGGTTTCTTGCCAAACCACAGTTCATATGGAGTCGTCTCAATGGATTTAGATGGTGCCCTATTTAACGTGAATGCAGCCGTCTCTAAATCATAACCCCAAAACGTTAGTGGTAAATCAGTAAGAGACATCATAGACCGCACCATATCTAATAAAGTACGATTATGATGTTCGGAAACACCATTACGCTGTGGTGTTCCAGGTGGCGTGAGTTGCGAAACTATTCCACATCGTTTCAAATGAAGACCAATCTCGTAACTCAAATATTTGTCTCCACGATCAGATCATAGAAACTTTATTTTCTTGTTACGATGATTTTCCACTTCACTCTGAAATTCTTTGAACTTTCCAAATGTTTCATACTTATGTTTCATCAAGTAGATATACCCATATCTGCTCAAATCATCTGTGAAGGTCAGAAAATAACGATACCCGCTGTGAGCCTCAACACTCATCGAATCGCATACATCAGTATGTATTATTTCCAATAAGTCAGTTGCTCGCTCCATTGTTCCGGAGAACTAGTCATCTTGCTCCTGAGGCATGGTTCACAAGCATCAAGTGATTCATAATCAAGTGATTCCAAAAGCCCATCAGCATGGAGTTTCTTCATGCGCTTTACACCAATATGACTGCTACCTCTTGAGCACTGTGTTGGATTTCCTTGAAGAGGAAAGGATGATGCAGCAAAGTAGCGTAAGTATTTCCCTCAGTTTTTGAGAACCAAGGTATCAATCCAGTAGGAGGCTACGCGCGAGTCCCTCGTACCTACACAAAACAAATAACTCCTCGCAACCAACGCGATAAGGGGTTGTCAATCCCTTCACGGTCACTTACAAGAGTGAGATCTGATAGAGATGATAAATAATAGTTTTGGTATTTTCGCGATAAAGATGCAAAGTAAAATAAAAGCAAAGTAAATAAACAAAGTGTTGGAAGATTATGATGACGATAGACCCGGGGGCCATAGGTTTCACTAGTGGCTTCTCTCAAGAGCATAAGTATTTTACAAGGGTGAACGAATTCATCGTTGAGCAATTGATGAATTGAGCATAGTTATGAGAATATCTAGGTATGATCATGTATATAGGCATCACGTCCGAGACAAGTAGACCGACTCTGACGCATCTACTACTATTACTCCACTCATCGATCGCTATCCAAAGATACATCTAGAGTATTAAGTTCAAGAAAACAGAGTAACGCCTTAAGCAAGATGACATGATGTACGAGGATAAATTCATGCAATATGATAAAACCACATCTTCTTATCCTCGATGGCAACAATACAATCGTGCCTTGCTGCCCCTCATCACACTCGGAAAGGACACCGCAAGATTGAACCCAAAGCTAAGCACTTCTCCCATTGCAAGAAAAACCAATCTAGTAGGCCAAACCAAACTGATAATTCAAAGAGACTTGCAAAGATAACCAATCATACATAAAAGAATTCAGAGAAGATTCAAATATTGTTCATAGATAATCTTGATCATAAACCCACAATTCATCTGTCTCAACAGACACACCGCAAAAAGAAGATTACATCGAATAGATCTCCACGAGAGAGGGGGAGAACATTGTATTGAGATCCAAAAAGAGAGAAGAAGCCATCTAGCTACTAACTATGGACCTGAAGGTCTGAGGTAATCTACTCACACTTCATCAGAGAGGCTACGGTGTTGATGTAGAAGCCCTCCGTGGTGGATGCCCCCTCCGACGGAGCTCCTGAACAGGCCCCAAGATGGGATCTCGTGGGTACAGAAGGTTGCGGCGGTGGAATTAGGTTTTTGGCTCCCCTTCTGATCGTTTGGGGGTACGTAGGTATATATAGGAGGAAGAAGTACGTCGGTGGAGCAACATGGGGCCCACAAGGGTGGAGGGTGCGCCCTGGGGGGGGTGGGCGCGCCCCCTACCTCGTGCCCTCCTCGAAGCTTCCTTGACTTAGGGTCCAAGTCTCCTGGATCATGTTCGGTGAGAAAAATCACGTTCCCGAAGGTTTCATTCCGTTTGGACTCCGTTTGATATTCCTTTTCTGTGAAACTCTGAAATAGGCAAAAAAAGCAATTCTGGGTTGGGCCTCCGGTTAATAGGTTAGTCCCAAAAATAATATAAAAGTGGATAATAAAACCCAATATTGTCCAAAACAGTAGATAATATAGCATGGAGCAATCAAAAATTATAGATACGTTGGAGACGTATCAGGCATCCCCAAGCTTAATTCATGCTCGTCCTCGAGTAGGTAAATGATAAAAACAAAATTTTTGATGCGGAGTGCTACTTGGCATAATTTCAATGTAATTCTTCTTAATTGTGGTATGAATATTCAGATTCGAAAGATTCAAGACAAAAGTTCATATTGACATAAAAATAATAATACTTCAAGCATACTAACTAAGCAATTATGTCCTCTCAAAATAACATGGCCAAAGAAAGTTCATCCCTACAAAATCATATAGTTTAGTCATGCTCCATTTTCGTCACACAAGAAAGCTCTCATCATGCACAACCCCGATGACAAGCCAAGCAATTGTTTCATACTTTAGTAATCTCAAACCTATAAACTTTCACGCAATATATGAGCGCGAGCCATGGACATAACACTATGGGTGGAATAGAATATGATGGGTTATGTGGAGAAGAGAAAAAAAGGAGAAGATCTCACATCAACGAGGCTAATCAATGGGCTATGGAGATGCCCATCGACTGATGTTAATGCAAGGAGTAGGGATTGCCATGCAACGGATGCACTAGAGCTATAAATGTATGAAATCTCAACAAAAGAAACTAAGTGGGTGTGCATCCAACTTGCTTGCTCACGAAGACCTAGGACACTTGAGGAGGCCCATTGTTGGAATATACAAGCCAAGTTCTATAATGAAAAATTCCCACTAGTATATGAAAGTGACAAACAAGAGACTCTCTATCATGAAGATTATGGTGCTACTTTGAAGCACAAGTGTGGCAAAGGATAGTAGCATTGTCCCTCCTCTCTTTTTCTCTCATTTTTTTGGGTCTTCCTTTTTTTATGGCCTTTCTCTTTTTTTATTCCTCACTTGGGACAATGCTATAGAAAATGATGATCATCACACTTCTATTTATTTACAACTCAATGATTACAACTCGATACTAGAACAAAGTATGACTCTATATGAATGCCTCCAGCGGTGTACTGGGATATGCAATGAACCAAGAGTGACATGTATGAAATAATTATGAACGGTGGCTTTGCCACAAATACTATGTCAACTACATGATCATGCTAAGCAATATGACAATGATGAATGTGTCATGATAAACGGAATGGTGGAAAGTTGCATGGCAATATATCTCGGAATGGCTATGGAAATGCCATAATAGGTAGGTATGGTGGCTGTTTTGAGGAAGATATAAGGAGGTTTATGTGTGAAAGAGCGATCATATCACGGGTTTGGATGCACCGCGAAGTTTGCACCAACTCCCAATGTGAGAAAGGGCAATGCACGGCATCAAGAGGCTAGCAATGATGGAAGGGTGAAAGTGCGATAATCCATGGACTCAACATTAGTCATAAAGAACTCACATACTTATTGCAAAAATCTACAAGTCATCAAAAACCAAAGCACTACGCGCATGCTCCTAGGGGGATAGATTGGTAGGAAAAGACCATCGCTCGTCCCCGACCGCCACTCATAAGGAGGACAATCAAAGAACACCTCATGTTTCAAATTTGTTACATAACGTTTACCATACATGCATGCTACGGGACTTGCAAACTTCAACACAAGCATTTCTGAAATTCACAACTACTCAACTAGCACGACTTTAATATTATTACCTCCATATCTCAAAACAATCATCAAGCATCAAACTTCTCTTAGTATTCAACACACTCATAAGAAAGTTTTTACTATTTTTGAATACCTAGCATATTAGGATTATTTAAGCAAATTACCATGCTATTTAAGACTCTCAAATTAATCTAAGTGAAGCAATAGATATCAATAGTTTCTATAAAACAAATCCACCACCGTGCTCTAAAAGATATAAGTGAAGTACTAGAGCAAAACTATATAACTCAAAGGATATAAGTGAAGCACAAAGAGTATTCTAATAATTTCCAAATCATGTATGGCTCTCTCAAAAGGTGTGTATATCAAGGATTATTGTGTTAAACTAAAAAGCAAAGACTCAAATCATACAAGACGCTCCAAGCAAAACACATATCATGTGGTGAATAAAAGTATAGCTCCAAGTGAAGTTACCGATGGAAGTAGACGAAAGAGGGGATGCCTTCCGGGGCATCCCCAAGCTTTGACTTTTTGGTTTCCTTAGATTATCTTGGGGGTGCCATGGCACCCCCAAGCTTAGGCTCTTTCCACTCCTTGTTCCATAATCCATCAAAAGATTTCACCCAAAACTTGAAAACTTCACAACACAAAACTCAACAGAAATCTCGTGAGCTCCGTTAGCGAAAGAAAACAAAAGACCACTTCAAGGTACTGTAATGAAATCATTCTATTTACATTGGTGTTAAAACTACTGTATTCCAACTTCTCTATGGATTATAAACTAATTTACTAGCCATAGATTCATCAAATAAGCAAACAACACACAAAAAACAGAATCTATCAAAAACAGAACAGTCTGTAGTAATCTGTAACTAACGCAAACTTCTGGAACTCCAAAAAATCAGCCAAAATAGGAAGGCCTAGGAAATTTGTTAATTGATCAGGAGCAATTGGAATCACTATTTTATCACGTTCTGGTGATTTTTAACAATTGTTTTCGTGAACAGAAAGTTTCTGGAAATTACAGCAACTTCAAATAACTATCATCCAAGAAGATCCTATAGGTTTAACTTGGCACAAACACTAATTAAAACATAAAAACACACCAGAGGCTAGATCAAATATTTATTACTAAACATAAGCAAAAGCAAAAAAACTAAAAATAAAATTGGGTTGCCTCCCAACAAGCGCTATCGTTTAACGCCCCTAGCTAGGCATAAAAGCAAGGATAGATCTAGGTATTGCCATCTTTGGTAGGCAATCCATAAGTGGCTCTTATGATAGATTCATATGGCAATTTTATTTTCTTCTTAGGTAAGTGTTCCATGCCTTTCTTTACTGGAAATTGGAATCTAATATTCTCTTCCTTCATATCAATAATTGCACCGATCGCTCTAAGAAAAGGTCTACCAAGAATAATAGGACATGAAGGATTGCAATCTATATCAAGAACGATCAAATCTACGGGCACATAATTCCTATTTGCAACAATAAGAACATCATTAATTATTCCCATAGGTTTCTTAATAGTGGTATCCGCAAGGTGCAAGTTTAGAGAGCAATCATCAAAATCGCGGAAATCTAGCAAATCACACAAAGTTTTGGGAATAGTGGAAACACTAGCACCCAAATCACATAAAGCATAAAATTCATGATCCTTAATATTAATTTTAATAGTTGCTTCCCACTCATCATAAAGTTTTTTAGGGATAGAAACTTCCAACTCAAGCTTTCCTTCATAAGATTGCATCAAGGTGTCAAACGGTATGTTTAGTAAACGCTTTATTTTGACTATAAGCGTGAGGAGAATTTAGCACGGATTGCAACAAGGAAATACAATCAATTAAAGAGAAACTTTCATAATCAAATTTCTTGAAATCCAAAATAGTGGGTTTAGCAACATCTAGGGTTTTGCTTTCTTCAATCCCACCTTTATCAATTTTAGCATCAAGATTTAAAAACTCCGAATTTTTGGAACGCCTTCTAGGTAATGGTGGATCATATTCAGTCCCATCATTATCAAGATTCATGTTGCAAAAAAAATATTTAATAGGGGACACACCAATAACTTTTAGATCTTCATCTTTATTCTCATAGGAACTAGAAGGACACGCTTTAATAAAGGCATCTTTCGTAGCACGCATCCTAGCGGTTCTTTCTTTGCACTCATCAATGGAAATTCTCATGGCTTTGAGAGACTCATTAATATCATGCTTAGGAGGAATAGATCTAAGCTTTAAAGAATCAACATAAAGAGAAATTCTATCAACGTTCCTCGCCAATTCATCAACTTTAAGTAATTTCTCTTCAAGCAAAGCATTAAAATTCTTTTGCAAATTCATAAACTCTTTAACACTAGTCTCAAATTCAGAGGGCATCTTATTAAAATTTCCATAAGAGTTGTTGTAGGAATTTCCATAATTATTAGAGGAATTACTAGGATAAGGCCTAGGATTAAAGTTACCTCTATACGCGTTGTTACCAAAATTATTCCTACCAACAAAATTCACATCCATAGATTCATTATTATTCTCAATCAAAGTAGACAAAGGCATATCATTAGGATCAGAAGAAACACTCTTAGTAGCAAATAATTTCATAAGTTCATCCATCTTTCCACTCAAAACATTGATTTCTTCTATCGCATGCACTTTTTTATTAGTAGATCTTTTAGTGTGTCATTGAGAATAATTAACCATAGTATTATCTAGGAGTTTAGTAGCTTCTCCTAAAGTGATTTCCATAAAAGTGCCTCCCGCGGCCGAATCTAAAAGATTTCTAGAAGCAAAATTCAATCCAGCATAAATTTTTTGTATAATCATCCACAAATTCAAACCATGAGTAGGGCAATTACGTATCATTAATTTCATCCTCCCCCAAGCTTGTGCAACATGTTCATGATCAAGTTTCTTAAAACTCATAATATCGTTTCTAAGAGATATAATCTTAGCGGGAGGAAAATACTTAGAGATAAAAGCATCTTTGCACTTGTTCCAAGAATCAATACTATTTTTAGGCAAAGACGAAAACCAAGCTTTAGCACGATCTCTAAGCGAAAAAGGAAATAGCTTCAATTTAACAATATCATTATCAAAATCTTTCTTCTTTTGCATATCACACAAATCAACGAAGCTATTTAGATGAGTAGCGGCATCTTCACTAGGAAGGCCGGCGAATTGATCCTTCATGACAAGATTCAACAAAGCAGTATTGATTTCACAAGATTCAGTATTGGTAAGAGGAGCAATCGGAGTGCTAAGGAAATCATTATTGTTGGTATTGGTAAAGTCACATAATTTGGTATTATCTTGAGCCATCATGACAAGCAAACCAACACACGAGCAAACAAAAAACAGGCGAGAAAGAGGCGAACGGAAAAGAGAGGGCGAATAAAACGGCAAGGGTGAAGTGGGGGAGAGGAAAACGAGAGGCAAATGGCAAATAATGTAATGCGGGAGATAAGGGATTGTGATGGGTACTTGGTATGTTGACTTTTGCGTAGACCTCCCCGGCAACGGCGCGAAAAATTCTTCTTGCTACCTCTTGAGCACTCCGCTGGATTTCCTTGAAGAGGATAGGATGATGCAGCAAAGTAGCATAAGCATTTCCCTCAGTTTTTGAGAACCAAGGTATCAATCCAGTAGGAGGCTACGCGCAAGTCCCTCGTACCTGCACAAAACGATAGCTACTTTCCAAATGTTTCATACTTATGTTTCATCAAGTAGATATACCCATATCTGCTCAAATCATCTGTGAAGGTCAGAAAATAACGATACCCGCCGTGAGCCTCAACACTCATCGAATCGCATACATCAGTATGTATTATTTCCAATAAGTCAGTTGCTCGCTCCATTGTTCTGGAGAACTAGTCATCTTGCTCATGAGGCATGGTTCCCAAGCATCAAGTGATTCATAATCAAGTGATTCCAAAAGCCCATCAGCATGGAGTTTCTTCATGCGCTTTACACCAATATGACTGCTACCTCTTGAGCACTGCATTGGATTTCCTTGAAGAGGAAAGGATGATGCAGCAAAGTAGCGTAAGTATTTCCCTCAGTTTTTGAGAACCAAGGTATCAATCCAGTAGGAGGCTACGCGCGAGTCCCTCGTACCTACACAAAACAAATAATTGCTCGCAACCAATGCGATAAGGGGTTGTCAATCCCTTCACGGTCACTTACGACAGTGAGATCTGATAGAGATGATAAATAATATTTTTGGTATTTTTGTGATAAAGATGCAAAGTAAAATAAAAGCAAAGGAAATAAACAAAGTGTTGGAAGATTAATATGATGAAGATAGACCCGGGGGCCATAGGTTTCACTAGAGGCTTCTCTCAAGAGCATAAGTATTTTACGGTGGGTGAACGAATTCATCATTGAGCAATTGATGAATTGAGCATAGTTATGAGAATATCTAGGTATGATCATGTATATAGGCATCACGTCCGAGACAAGTAGACCGACTCCTGCCTGCATCTACTACTATTACTCCACTCATCGACCGCTATCCAGCATGCATCTAGAGTATTAAGTTCAAGAAAACAAAGTAACGCCCTAAGCAAGATGACATGATGTAGAGGGATAAATTCATGCAATATGATAAAAAACCCCATCTTGTTATCCTCGATGGCAACAATACAATATGTGCCTTGCTGCTCCTACTGTCACTGGGAAAGGACACCGCAAGATTGAACCCAAAGCTAAGCACTTCTCCCATTGCAAGAAAAACCAATATAGTAGGCCAAACCAAACTGATAATTCGAAGAGACTTGCAAAGATAACCAATCATACATAAAAGAATTCAGAGAAGATTCAAATATTGTTCATAGATAATCTTGATCATAAACCCACAATTCATCGGTCTCAACAAACACACCGCAAAAAGAAGATTACATCGAATAGATCTCCACGAGAGAGGGGGAGAACATTGTATTGAGATCCAAAAAGAGAGAAGAAGCCATCTAGCTACTAACTATGGATCCGAAGGTCTGAGGTAAACTACTCACACTTCATCGGAGAGGCTATGGTATTGCTGTAGAAGCCCTCTGTGGTGGATGCCCCCTCCGGCGGAGCTCCGGAACAGGCCCCAAGATGGGATCTCGTTGGTACAGAAGGTTGAGGCGGTGGAATTAGGTTTTTGGCTCCCCTTCTGATCGTTTCGGGGTACGTAGATATATATAGGAGGAAGAAATACGTCGGTGGAGCAACATGGGGCCCATGAGGGTGGAGGGCGCGCCCTGGGGGGTGGGCGCGCCCCCTACCTCGTGCCCTCCTCGAAGCTTCCTTGACTTAGGGTCCAAGTCTCCTGGATCATGTTTGGTGAGAAAATCACGTTCCCGAAGGTTTCATTCCGTTTGGACTCCGTTTGATATTCCTTTTCTGTGAAACCCTGAAATAGGCAAAAAGCAGCAATTATGGGCTGGGCCTCCGGTTAATAGGTTAGTCCCAAAAATAATATAAAAGTGGATAATAAAGCCCAATATTATCCAAAACAGTAGATAATATAGCATGGAGCAATCACAAATTATAGATACGTTGGAGACGTATCAATGACCTAAACGGCAGTGCCACAAATATGTTGCACCATCATTATCAACTTTGCATCTTTTGGCATCAATATTATGAATATGTGTATCACTACGATCGAGATTCAATAAACCATTCACCTTGGGTGTATAACCACAGAAGGTTTTATTCATGTAAATAGAATAACAATTATTCTTTGACTTAAATGAATAACCGTATTGCAATAAACATGATCCAATCATATTATGCTCAACGCAAACACCAAATAACATTTATTTTAGGTTCAACACTAATCCCGAAGGTAAAGGGAGTGTGCGATGGCGATCTTATCAACCTTGGAATCACTTCCAACACACATCGTCACCTTGCCCTCAACTAGTCTTTGTTCATTTTGCAACTCCTGTTTCGAGTTACTAATCATAGCAACTGAACCAATATCAAATACCCAGGGGCTACTATGAACACTAGTAAAGTACACATCAATAACATGTATATCATATATACTTTTGTTCACTTTACCATCCTTCTTATCCGCCAAGTATTTGGGGCAGTTCCGCTTCCAGTGAACATTTCCTTCGCAGTAGAAGCACTCAGTTCCAGGCTTGGGTCTAGCTTTGGGCTTCTTCATGGGAGTGACAACTTGCTTGCCATTCTTCTTGAAGTTCCCTTTCTTTCCCTTGCCCTTTTACTTGAAACTAGTGGTCTTTTCAACCATCAACATTTGATGCTTTTCTTGATTTCTACCTTCATCGATTTCAGCATCACGAAGAGCTCGGGAATCGTTTTCGTCATCCCTTGCATATTATAGTTCATCATGAAGTTCCAGTAACTTGGTGATAGTGACTAGAGAACTCTGTCAATCACTATTTTATCTGGAAGATTAACTCCCACTTGATTCAAGCGATTGTAGTACTCAGACGATCTAAGCACATGCTCACTGGTTGAGCTATTCTCCTCCATCTTGTAGGCAAAGTACTTGTCAGAGGTCTCATACCTCTCGACTCGGCCATGAGTCTGAAATATCAATTTCAGCTCTTGGAACATCTTATATGCTCCGTGGCGTTCAAAATGTTTATGAAGTCCCGGTTCTAAGCCGTAAAGCATGGCGCGCTAAACTATCAAGTAGTTATCATAACGAGCTTGCCAAACGTTCATAACGCCTCGCATACGCTCCTCGCAATAGGTCCGCACCTAACAAAGGCATCAAGGACATAATTCTTCCGTGCAGCAATGAGGATAATCCTCAGATCACGGACCTAGTCCGCATCGTTGCTACTTTCATCTTTCAACAGAGTTTTTCTCTAGGAATATATAAAAAAATAACCGGGGGGCCTACATCGCGAGCTATTGATCTACAACATAGTTATGCAAATACTATCAGGACTAAGTTCATGATAAATTAAAGTTCAATTAATCATATTACTTAAGAACTCCCACTTAGATAAACATCCCTCTAATCATCTAAGTGATCACATGATCCATATCCACTAAACCATGTCCGATCATCACGTGAGATGGAGTAGTTTTCAATGGTGAGCATCACTAAGTTGATCATATCTACTACTAGTTGACCCGTTGCGCCAAATGGCGCAGAGACCCGCTAAAGTCCATGTTGTCAATGAAAATAATTTCATTTTTCAAGGATATATTCAATATTGATAGCAGAAAGCTCATGTGTTAAACCATGCTATATTGAAAATATGGTTATGTGCTTGGAAATATTCTATATGTGCTTGAAAACTCGTTGCCCCAAATGGCGCAGAGACGCGCTAAATCCATATTCACATTGAAAAGAAATTTAGCTGTTTTAGTTGTGGGAAAGCACATATGGTAACAAATCTAACGCCACATATATCCCCATTCAAAACTATGTGTGCGTAGAAAATATTTACATTTTTTCAATAACTTTATGTTTGAGAAAGCAAAATACTATGTCAATCTGAAGTCTATGAAAATATTTGACTTATAATAGAAGTAGGCTTTAGAAACAACTTAGGTACTAATTCAAACCCTTGAATACGAAAAATGAAGTATACTTTATCTTTGCAAATATACTCCCTCTGTTCCTAAATATTTGTCTTTCTAAATATTTCAACAAGTGACTACATACGGAGCAAAATGAATGAATATACACTCTAAAATATGTCTACATACATTCGTATGTGGTAGTCCATTTGAAATGTCTAGAAAGACAAATATTTAGAAATGGAGGAATATTATATATACTTGAGCATGCATATTTTGTTATCTTATTCGATTAACATAGAACCAAATTGTGCAAGGTCCAAATTCAAACACAGAGTGTTTTGAAACAATTTTGTTCCCTTAGTATCTTGTAATTTTTAGAGATCATTTAGGCGTATTGTAAGAATTAGCTAAAAATACACCATTCTGACACCATTTTCAACTATTTATGCATATGATCTATACATAGACAAATAAAAGAGGTCACAGCTATAGTTATAATGAAAGTAAAGGTCTGAATGAACAAGCTCTTCTGGGAGCTTGAATTATATTGTTTTTTGGACAGAGAAATTTTGTTAAAATCAGCAGCACTTTACATAACTGTGAAAGAATTCACAAAGGTATCACAGGGGGTATCTCTGCCAGGACAAAGTCCTACAACCAGACATGGACATCTAGGAGTTTGAATTCGATAGTTCCAATGGAAAAACTTGCTACAAATAAATTACTTTTAGTAAGAAAAGGTCGGAATGAGCATGCTCTTGTCAGAGCGGAGGTAAGTTATTATCGATCTTACGACGGCTTCCCTCCTTCCACTTGTCCTAGATCACCTTTTCAGTTTCGACTTGCCTACAAAAATAATTTTTGAGAGAACCCTTGCATGAGAAACAAATGAAAACAAGAGAACAAATATACAACTGAAAGACAACATCTTCTTATCGAAAAGAATTTGTAAGAAACAAATGAAAATAAGACAAATGGATGGGTTCGAATCGAAATAAAACCGCTATAATCGAAAAAAACTAATGCAGTATGAACGAACAAAGCAAAGGACAATGTGAATGCCTAATATTGTCAGGGTATACACCTGAATAGTAACATTTTTGAAGGATTCCTCTGTTCATGAAGGGTTTCTATGCAAGCTGCAAACCGTGTGAATCTATTATTTTATAGAAATAATAATAGAGAGAGTAGTAAGCCCATTTCCCCCTATGAGTGACCAAAGAATTGCCTCAACCTCAGCCTTACTTTTCTTATCGGAAGCAACTAGAGGAACATGCCATTCCAGACAAGGAACAAATGGCTGCTACACCATCAGGTGTACTTCGGCTGAACCTGTACACAAAGCCACAAAGGGGTTCATATCATCTTATCACACACTCATAGAGAAACATGATGCTTTGTTTGGTAACCTTCAGCATGAGGTCACCTTTGCAATGGGTTTTGACTTTGTCCATGGGGCTGGTTAATACCTCATGGATGGGCCCACATGTATAGGGAAGGGCGGAATCTGTAGTGGCTCGGCGTGTTTGCTCATTTCCGTGGGTTAGATGTGTGCCTTTGATTCCTCCCATAGGTTTCTGTCTTGTCGATTAGAATAGTCGCATGCATAGCTAAGAACCAAACTGTAGTAGCATCGAGGCTTGCATGAACCTTGAATGGCCTGGCCTAGTGGTGTAAGTTTAGGAATGTGATGTATATACAAATTCTAAGTTGCAAAATTGATGATCTGTGATAAAATACCAAAGTCAAAATTTCTGATCATATTAAAGTATTCCAAGTGGAATCTCTAAAAGCTTACCGTTTCAGGCTATTACATAGAAGTAACAACAATGATGAAAAAATATACCTATTCAAGCTGTTTGTTGGAGGATAAGCAAAGGATCTCCCATATAAGGAAGTAGTTGAAGCAACGGCCTCAAGTTTTGCTAGGCGCATGTTCGTGTTCTCACTTGTTTCTCCTCTGAACCTAGAGCGCCAATGCCTGCAGATGGTTTTCCTCACTGTTAGTAATCACATACAAAATATTTTTCGAATGTAGCATCGATGGTAGAATTGCTGAATGTAGCACTCACCGATAGAAATGGTTGAGTACAAAATGCAAAACAAAAACAGAACAACAAAAGGAAGCTCACCAAGCTGAACTCTGGGTTGAGCTCCATGTCGTCGCGCTGATGCAACACGTCCATTGTCCCGGGGGGCAATGGGAGCTCTACATGTGGGGCAAGTATGTTGGTACTCTAGCCATGACCTCAAACAACGCACATAGAACAAGTGCCCATAAAGCAGCTTCTCCAGTGTTTTCATCTCATCATGATAGACAATACATGTAGCATCACTCCTGAATTCATAAAGATATCTAAGTCATAAACAAGAACCATAGATGAATTTGTATTAGTACTAATTTAATTTTCATGAGCAGCACGTAAAAATGGTTCCTCTTCTCAGCTGAATTTAACTGAAGAACAGAGATGGCACTACATGTCCCTCATTTTAAATTGAATATAATGAAGAACAAAGGCGGCACTACAGGTTCCTCATTTCAACTGAATTTAACTAATCTCATATTAGTTTTTTGGGGTTCAATGTACTCGCTGCTCAACGTGTTCCATGGCCCCATGAGGAAGATGTGCACAGGCAAGGACGGGACCGGCTTGCCTGCAGCAAGAGGTGGCCTACGCACGGCGGCGAGACGCCAAATGGCATAGAGATGCATTTAAAACCATGTGTGCTTTAAAAAATATTTGTTAGTAATTTTGCGCAAGCAGCTATGCCAACAATTTTAAACCCAATGTACAAAAAAATTGTGGATCCTTGTTGTATATGAACGCATGTGCATTTTAAATTGTGTGTAGTTTTAAAAACTTGAATCTGGTAATAACCTTAGGTTTGATCAAGCACACATGATAAGTACTTGAGCTCCTTTATATGAAAAAACAAGGTAAGACTGTGTTTGAAAACATGTATCTACTGCATTCCATGTGCTCTATATATTACATCATTCTTTTTAATAATCAAATCCATCATTCTAACACACGTCTCATGCTTGATTTTTCTCTAGCAAAACATGAGACGGTAAGAATAAGAAAGGGAACTGTCATATAACACGCAGCTCCAAGCGTAATGTATGAGTTATGTTGATTTTAATTGTACGACAAGCTAACCATTGTTCAGGCAAACCGTGAGAAGTGAGGTTCCACTTAAAAATGCATCAAAGAACCTGCAGCTCAATGTAGACAAAACTGAATTTAGCTCCGACCTACACCAAAACAAATACCAAGGAGAAAATTGAGCTAAGGAGGAGAAAGATGGCTAACTAACATCACTAAAATGATCTATGCTAGTGATTCCAGCTCATCCCTTCTGCTACCAGTATGACCCAAATGGGCATACACGCTAGCATATCTTATTCTGCCCTTGTCTAAAAGAAGGTAATAATTAGTTAATCGCAAAACTGATTTGAGACAGAAAATAATTGATTCTTGGGAAAAGCAAACCTAAAAATATCACGCCTCTGATCATAGTCAACATGTTGTCGAGATGATGTTTCCTTCCATCTTGATGCTAATAGTACAAATCGTGGGAGTGAGTACTTGTTTATATGATATTAGGTATTTAATACAGTTAAGGCAGAGAATGCTATGCAGAATCCTTATCTGTTGTGTGTGAAAAATTACTCAACTCTTAGCAAAGAATAATGTATCTATCACAAGAAATTTGCCACGACATACTAAACCCGAGGTCAATCAAAAAAAGCTTCTTCTCATCAGGTGTTCCGGGTTGGCCATGTAGAAAAATCTCTGGCTTAACGCCTCCATGAACAAGCCCGCAAAACATTTTCATAAAAACTATATAAATCTGGATCCTACACAATTGACCATTCTTTCAAGTTTCATTGATCCTATACAACAAATCAAAGCATAAACAGAAACTTAAAATGGAGCACGAATAGAAACTAAAAATGGAGAGATCGGAGGAGGAGGAGGAGGAGCAGTTAGGAAGAGAAGAGGGCAGGGGAGGGAGGAGGCAAAAGAGAGGAGGGCTCACCAAAGGACGAGCATGGGTGAGGGGCGCATGGCGGCACGGAAAGAAAAGAAGCCTTCTCTTGCTGGACGGCGAGCGCTCCCCGGTCACCCCTTCGCGCCCCGTGCGGCATGACCCTCGCACGTGACTCTGCATCGACCTCCTCCGCTCTGCTCTAGCGGCAGCAGGACCAGCCCCCTGTGCGGTTGTGCTCCTCGGGTAACCACGGCCGCTGCCCCTATGCTCACCGATGCTGCCAACGGCAAGAGAACCTACAGAAATATATATCTTGCTCTAGAGAAAATCAGCTAGCATAAAAGACCAAAATCCGCAAACTGTGCAAGAACATGGATGTACAAATTAAGGCACGATCTCACATTCCTCAAGCAATCCATTTACACAGTCTATAAAATTGCAGCGTCTTACTAAAATACAGTCGATGTAGCAACACAGATGCATAATTTTATGATCGCATCATCATATTGAGAAGTAAAAATAATTGGATGCATCCTAACCGAATTGGCTTCCTACTTCAACCATTCGGCAAACGGTTGCCGCCATTTCTGAACCTAATTAAGGGAAATGGCTGCATAGAGCTAAAATCCCCAAATAATCACATGGACAAAGAATCAATGGTTGCCGCCATTTTCTGAACCTAATCAAGGGAAGTGGCTCCGTAGAGCTAAAATTCCTGAATAATCACATGGACAAAGAAAATATATGTTTATATAGTGTTGTAGATGTTCTTAGGGGAGGACTTTGCAGAAGATGGGGCAACGTATCCTCGTGCCTCATTGCCTGAGAAGAGAAGGAAGGAAAGGCTATGTGAACAAGCCACCATGGCATACCTCACGGAAAAATCTAGGGACGAGGGGAGGAGGCCACATGGAGGGAGAGGGAGATATTGGGTCAAGCTCACCGCATGTTGGCATCGGATGCAGTCCCCATCGCTCGACGTCTACGTAGCACCCCAAGTCGCGTCCGTGACCTTGACCCCCGCCCCCGCCAGGTCACGCCCGACCTCACCGTGAATGCCAACGCCGACCGATCCGCATCCGGACATCCACCTCCTCTTTCCTCTCTCTTTCGCCCTCCTATCCTTCCTTCTCTCGTCCTCTCATCTTCTTTCTTTTTCAAGGACCGATCCATGGTGTCGTGGAATTGTCACGGCAGATGTCCTCTTGCAAGGACTTAATCGTGGAGCCATCACAACTAGGAAGCTTAAAGGGGTTAATCGGGACAAAGGACACGAGAGGGTTTATACTAGTTCGGCTCCTTATGGTGAAGGTAAGCCTACGTCTAGTTGGGTTGGTATTTCTTGAGGTTTCGATGACCAGGGAGCGAGATACGCTATGCCCGGTTCTCGAAAGGTTGTTTCTTCCCCTAAGCCGCCGGCGGGTCGTCCCCTTATATACACGGGTTGACGCCCTGCGGCTTACAGAGTCCCGGCCGGCTCATAAACAGTGTCTGGCTCGGTGACTAATCAAGTCTACCTTATGATACAAGTCATGCCATTATGGCGGTTTACTACAACAGGCCTTAAGTCGCCTGTGGGCCTTAGGCCCCTTGTTGAGACGCCATCTTCATGCTTGTACTTGGGCTTCCTCTGATGAGTCTTCTTTGTGTAACCCGGCCCCTCCTGGGCGGCTTACAAAAATAGTCATATCCCCAACATTAGGCCCCAGATTGATCTGAACCTGTTCATGTCAATCTAAAAATATATTTAAAGAATAAATCTTCAGTCTACTGACTATCCAAAGGGTTTTCTTTAACCCGCCATGACATCATCTTCTGGATCCGTCTTAACCCGGCGTGACGTCATCCTTTCCTTAATTCATTTTATATTCCATCGTATCCTTCAATGGATCTCTGCTTTTATTGATTGTTCCGAAAATCGAGGCGTCGGGGCCGCTGGATAGTAATTCTTATCTCCTTGTTTCCCGCGCCGTCTCGGTTATCTTCTCCCTATAAATAGGCGTGACTTCAGGTCTTTCATTCTTCTCCTTCCAGTCATCTTCTTCCTCTCTTCTCTGTCACTCAAGCTCCGCCGCCGCCGCCGTCGAACCCCTCGTCTTCATTGACTCAGGCCGCTGCATCAGCCTGACTCGGACCAGAAATTGATGGCGAACCTCCGCAGCTCGAGTTCATCCGTGAGTTCCTCTCCTTTCCTTTCTTTAGATCTGCATCGGAACTTTCCTGAGTTTGTCGGCGTTCATCACCGCCCGGCGCAAACCCTTGCTAGCTTGCACCTCCACAACCTGCTTAGATCGTAAAAACTGTGCAGAACTGCTGCGGTAGTTGTTTGTGTTGATCTTGCATAAAAACAGATCTCATCTCCCTTGTTTGGGAACTTTCTTCGAGTGCGTGAACTTCTCTGCTCTGTTTTAGGTCTAGAAAAAATTTATTTCAGAACAATAATTTGATCCAAAATAATAGCTCTCATCTGTGAAACTTGTTTCTATCACCCGGAAAGCTTCTTCTGGTAAATGCCCTTAAACACAACAGTCCAGGTGTCCGGTTTAAATAAGTGATACTGAGCTGTAATCCTTGCCGTCTTCTCATGACTTTAAAATTTTTGAATCACTCTTGATGTTTGTAGCGTCTTAAATATTGTTGCACAATCACCCTTATATCATTAGGCCCTTCAGTAGCCGCTACCTTGATAATTTGGATATTTTCCTCCGGGTTAAAATTTGAACCGAACTTCTTATTTTGTAATAGGCCAACTGTTGTCATGGCACCTAAATGCAAAAGCTCCTGTAACCTGCAATCGGGTCCCATCCATCGTCACTAAGAGTAAACGGCCGAATTTGTGAAGTCTGCCATCTGCCAAAAAGGAGGTCATGTCTTATCGTGTTCTGGCCCATCCAAGAAAAGCCTCAACCAAAAGACGGGAAGTGATAGTTTTCACGGATCACATGAACCGGGATTTGCCCTCCGGCTCAAAAATTTTCAGAGAAGTTCTGAATTTCTTTGACCTTAGACCTCAAGACATCGGGCCCAATTCCGTGTCAAATCTACGCAATTTTCAAGTTTTCAAGTGTACCGGAGAAGAACCAAATCTGCTTTTGTTCAGAGAACTTTTTATTTGAACCGCAAGACAGAATGTGTCAACGGGCCTAGTCTTGAACTTGGCGGCATCTCCATCCAGCGACGAAGAGATTGTCTTTTCCTTATGCCGAGCTGCCAAGTCACCGAAAGATCGGAACCAGACGTGGTTCTACTTGCCAAGATACATCACCGGTGATGAGAAGCCACCGCCGGCTTTCGCGCCTGCGTCTCGAATCCAATCATCCGCCGGCGAGATAAGTTATCCGCTATTGAACGCCTGCCTCTCAACCCCACCATCAAGAAGATCAAAGCTCTTCTAGGAACGGTTTAAATGGCATCGATCCGTTCGAGTCTGGGTCACCTGGCGGATACTACCATTAAGCCGCCGCTCCGGCTTAATGTGTACTTACACAGGCGAAAAGGATGACTCGATGCGTCATAGCTCTGATGATTTATCAGACGATGCGGTAGATGCTACAGTCCAATCTATGTTGAAGGAAGGCACTGTAACCAGTAATGCCTTCGGCTTACTTCCCTTCTGTAAGAAGAACCCGGCTCCTGCGGTAAGTTTCTAGTCTTCACAAATACTCTTTTATATGTTACCTTCTTATACTTATGATTCTTTATCTGTTTCCACAGGCCGATGATGATTTCTGGAAGGTCAAGTATGACCATGAGGCTGCTAAACAGGCCAGGGCGGCCAAGAAAACTGAAAGAAAAACCGCCAGGACGGGCACCTCTAAGAAGAAGAAACCCAGCGCCTCTGACATGTTTAAATTGGATGACTCATCTTCGGATGAGGAAGAGGTAATCTTTTTCAATTTTCTTTAGCTCCTTTGCCATTTCTTTACTGACATTTGATCCTTTCAGGAGGATACTGGAAACAGTCAAGCAGCTGGCGAAGAGGTAACTATAATTTCCTCCGACTCAAAGCCTTTGCCAACACAAAAAATCCGAAGGGTGACCCGGAAAGTAAGGTTTTCACACCCTCTAGCTTACCAAGATCCTCAATTTCTTTTGAAGCAACAACAACTTGAAAACCGGAGGCAAACTCGGGCCACTCAAGACGCAGAACTCTCCTCCGGCTTACCCGATATAACCAGGAAGCGCCGGACCGAGGTTATCTCCAATTTACATTCAGCTTTTCCTTTGGCGGGTCTAATTCTCCGACCCCTCAATTCATCTGACTCCAATTATCAGGATACCTCTCCGTCTTCCGGCGAGTCGATGCAATCAAACATGCCGGCTTTTAAAACAGCTCCCGGGTAATGCCACCTTTCTTACTTTAAGTTTTTCCATACTTATTCGTTGGTACTCATCTTTCCACTTTGACTGACAGCCTGCAAGTGAAGCCTAGCAAGAGGGCCAAAAAGAATAATTTGTCCCGAGACCCGGTGGTCACTGAACCGGCAAGTGATTCATCCGTTCCTGATAGCTCCACTCATCAGCCACTGCCTGAACCGGCTTTTGATATTCCGGTGTCAACCTCTGACCCGCCTGCAGAAGACGTTGTCCACGATTCAGATAAGCCGGAAATTCCTAGCCCACCAAGACGATCGAACCAGAAGTTGAATTTCGAAAAGCCAATATGTTGAACCGGCCGCCCATCGTCCTTGCTCGATGCAATCGCCAAGGAGGAGTTTGCCCAACGTCGGAAAACCAAACAGGACATCACCGATTATACTCACCTAAGCATTGGTGATATAGTCTCGGCTATCGACCCAAGTGCACAATAGTCGTGACTGAAATTGACATGGTGAAGCAAATACAACATAAATCGAGGTATAACTTTAACTTTTTCCTGAACCTTACTTACTATATCAGCCCCCAAGTCTATTGCTTATGAATGAATATGCTGTAGACTTAGAAATCTACTTACTGTTAGTTTTGTCCGGCTTAAATTGAATATATTTAACTCGGTGCTAGCATGAAACTTTGAATTTGGGTTACGCATTAGCCCCCAAGTGTCAAGTGCCTTTACTTGTAAAATGCTTGAGACTTAATATACATGACCCGGTAAAATAGGTTAAGAAATTCTTTAAGCATACATTAGCTCCCAAGTGCCAAGTATCTTTACTTGTAAAGTGTTTGGGACTTGAATGTAATCTTACCGTGATTCTTACCATAACCTGATGTCGATGCAGGCCACCATAACTCAATTTGAGGCGGAGATTGCTGATCTGAAGAGTCAGTTGAAAACCCAAGAGCTTGAAGCTCGTAAAGCCAACTCAAGTTTGAATTCAGTGTCTCGAACAAGAGAAATCAAGAAAAATTTGAATCGGAGAAGAAAACTTGGGTTGAGGAGAGGGCTTCACCGGTGACTCGGGCTGAAACAAAGAGAGGCATCTCTTGCCGAGGCAACCGCCGAGTTGTCCAAATTAAAGCGCCAGATATCTCAAATGGTCTCAGCAATCTTGATGAGTTACTATGTATAACTCTGAATATCACAATGGTTCCTTTGATGTCTATTTTAATTGTTAACTTCGGCTCACCTTATATGTATAAACGCAGGTCCCAGGAGTACCAACCTGAAGCAGAATATGCTGATCAAGCTTAAGGCGGTGTATACTCTAGTGGAACAGCTGTACACCGGGTCACAACGTGCTTTGGCCGTTGTGGCTTTAACAAATGATACTCCTTATCTCCTGCAAGATGTACTCAAGCGGCTTGCCGTGTTACCTCAACGGATTCAGGAGTTAAGGCGAGCATCTGGTAGAGCCGGGGCCATAGCCGCCTTAAGCCGGGCCAAAGCATTGGCTCCAGAGCTAGACTTAAACGATGTTTCTCTTGGATACCCCAGCTTAAAGGAGGACGACTCTGCATTTAGTCAATCAGACTTCACCACCTGTGTGAGAGTCGTATGTCCTGTGGCCACCATCATCGGCAACGATATTGATCTTACAAAGTACCAGCCGGGTTATGACAACGAGAACCGGAGGATTCCAACTCCGCATTATGATGATGTCAGCCTGATCCCTCCAACTCGTAAGCATACCTTTGCTCCTGAAGTTGACCCGGCCAGTTTAATAGATGATGAAACAGAATTTGAAGCCTTAAGCGGCATTGACTGGACCTCGTCAACCTTCCAGGACAAAGTAGCAGACGAAGAGGCGGAGAAGGATAACCCGGAGTCGTCAAGTCCACCAAAGGAGTAATCCGCCTGGCACTTAAGTCTTTTAAAGAATACAATACTTCATTATTTAGACTCGTGGAGTCTTGTAATAGGGTAGAAAAACTTCTTAACTCTGTCATGCCTTCGCGCATGTTTTGCGGTGCTTAACAATGTCTCAAGCCGCCAGCAATGTGCACTGCCGGCTTGCTTGAATCATCCAAAGGCTTTCTGCTTTATTCTGTGTATAACACAAACACTTATTTTGGCATCTCACCACATCCGGGGTCATGTAATATAACGTTGATCCGGAGTAGGAACCAAAACATCATAAGTATCAGCCGGTTTAAGGCGTACCTTACCGGCTTACTTGATCCCAAAAAAGCAGACAGTTATACTTAACTTCTGAAAATTGGCACATATAATGCTTACCTGGCCCTTAGTATTATTTACTCTTATAGAATAAAGTAAACCTGATTTTCAAAGGCCTCTGATTCGAATACGATCAGTAGAACCGTTCCAGAGGGGTTAAGCTAAGATTCGGATACGATCATATAGCCCCCAATGGCTTTGGCGATGCCGATCAAATGGGTATCGACATCTATGTTCTCTTTGGTTCGAATACGAACTATGTTTGAACAGGAAGCCCCCAAGTGACCATGAGAGTTGTTTAATGACGCTGATTCGAATATGATCCACGTCAGGCCCAAAGAGGTTAAGCTATGATTCAAATATGATCAAGAAGCCCCCAAGTGGGTTCGGCAGTGTGCCAATCAATTGGGTATCGACAGCTATGTTCTCTTTGGTTCGAATACGGCCTATGTTTGAGCAGGAAGCCCCCAAATGACCATGGCTTGATTCAGATATGATCATAAGCCGGACCAAAGGGAAAACCGGATTCAGATATCATCCGCTCCCTGTTAGTCGTTTCCATCACCTGGTAAAGAAGACACATAAACCTTGTAGGATGGAAAAGAAAGAGGTCCTGCTTTATTGCTTTATATAATATATACATTGCTAAAAAATAAAATATAAATATACTCTGAAAGCCAGCGGCTTAAGTATAGTAGGGCCGGAGATGCGCTATGTTCCACGGCCGGCGGGTCCTCCTCCGACTTACGTGAGTCTTTGTGCTCTCGAACATCGATGAGGCAATATGACCCGTTGTTAAGATTCTTGCTGACCACGAAGGGTCCTTCCCAAGGAGGGGACAGCTTGTGCATATCAGTTTGATCCTGGATGAGCTGGAGCACTAAATCGCCTTCCTGGAAAGTTCTGCTTCTAACCCGGCGGCTTGTGATAACGGCGCAGGTCTTGTTCGGTAAATCGCCGAGCGGGCTATGGCCAAGTCTCGCTCTTCATCCAACAAGTCAAGTGCATCCCTGATGAGCTTTTTCGTTATCAGCCTCAACGTAAGCCGTTACCCGGGGTGAATCATGCCGGATGTCACTTGGCAGAACCGCCTCTGCTCCGTACACCATGAAGAAAGGTGTATAACCAATGAGACCATTAGGCGTTGTGTTGATGCTCCATAGCACGAAGGTAATTCCTCCACCCAACAACCCGGAGTTCACCGTAAAGGAACTAAGAGCCTGGTTTGATACCTTTCAAGATCTCTTGATTAGCTCTTTACGCTGACCATTAGGCGGGGGTGAGCAACAAATAGGAACATCAAGCGGATGTGCTCTTGTTGACAGAACTCTTCCATGGCACCCTTGGAGGATTAGTACCATTATCGGTTATAATCTTGTGTGAAAACCAAAGCGAAGATCACCTTTTGATGAACTGAACCACTGTGGCTGCATCACACTTACTGACCGGCTCTGCTTCAACCCACTTGGTGAATTTATCCACTGCCACCAACAGGTGTGTCTTCTTATCTTTAGACCTTTTGAAAGGTCCAACTATATCAAGCCCCCAGACTACAAACAGCCAAGTAATTGGAATCATCCTCAATTCTTGAGCCGCCACATGAGCTCGTCGTGAGAATTTTTGACATCCATCGCATTTGCTAACCAGATCCTCCGCATCAGCATGAGCCGTCAGCCAATAAAAACCATGACGAAAAGCCTTGGCTACCAGAGACTTTGAACCGGCATGATGACCGCAATCACCTTCATGAATCTCACGAAGTATCTCCTGACCCTCTGTAGGTGACACACAACGCTGAAACGCCCCAGTGACGCTGCGGTGATGTAACTCGCCATGAACAATCGTCATGGATTTAGACCGCCTGACGATTTTTCTTGCCAAGGTCTCATCCTCAGGCAATTCTCCCTGGGTCATATAGGCCAAGTATGGGACCTTCCAGTCCGGGATGGCATGGAGAGCCGCCACCAGCTACGCCTCCGGGTCTGGCACTGCGAGTTCTTCCTCTGTAGGCACTCTGACAGAAGGGTTATGCAAAATGTCAAGAAAAGTATTAGGCGGCACCGGCTTACGCTGAGACCCCAGCCGGCTTAAAGCATCAGCCGCCTCATTCTTCCTTCGATCAATGTGCTCTACTCGATAACCTTTGAAGTGCCCAGCCACCGCATCAACCTCACGACGATAAGCCGCCATGAGGGGATCCTTAGAATCCCATGTGCCTGACACCTGTTGAGCGACGAGGTCTGAATCGCCCAAGCATCTTACTCGGCTCAAATTCATCTCCTTGGCCATCCGGAGGCCATGGAGTAAAGCCTCATATTCAGCTGCATTGTTAGTACAGGGAAACATAAGCCGGAGCACATAACAAAATTTGTCACCTCGGGGGGAAGTTAAAACAACCCCAGCCCCCGAGCCCTCCAACTGCCTGGACCCATCGAAGTGAATAGTCCAATACGTGTTATCCGACTTCTCCTCTGGTGCCTGCAACTCCGTCCAATCATTGATAAAGTCCACTAGGGCTTGAGACTTGATAGCTGTGCACGTCATATATTTCAAACCGTGAGGCCCAAGCTCGATGGCCCACTTGGCAACTCGTCCTGTGGCTTCCCTATTCTGGATGATGTCTCCCAAGGGGGATGAACTAACCACAGTTATAGGATGACCCAGAAATCTTGTTTTAGCTTCCGGCTCGCCATGAACACCCCATAAACCAGTTTACGCCAATGCGGATACCTTTGCTTGGACTCTATGAGCACCTCATCGATGTAATAAACCGGCCGCTGAACCGGATGCTCCTTGCCAGTCTCCTTACGCTCCACCACAATAGCCACACTAACAAAGACGTGAGTTAGCGACAACATACAATATCAATGGCTCTTTATCAATCGGAGGTGCGAGAACCCGCGAATCAACCAATTGTCTCTTTAAATCTTCAAAAGCAGCATCAGTAGCCTCACTCCAGACAAAGGTGTCTGCTTTCTTCATCATCTGATACAACGGTAAAGCCTTCTCCCTAGCCGGCTTATGAATCGGCTTAAAGCAACAACGCGACCCGCCATCGCTGAACATCATTGATGCACGCCGCTTAGCCGAGAGGTAATCGCCTTGATCTTCTCGGGTTAGCTTCAATGCCCTGTTTGAGACCAGGAATCCCAAAAGTTTGCTGCGGTACACCAAATCGCACTTGTCCGGTTAAGCATCATCTTGTAGACCCGGAGATTATCAAAGGTTTCCTTTAAATCGGAGATCAAGGTTTCCTTCTCTCGACTTCACCACAATGTCATCCACATAAGCATGAACATTGCCCAATCTGATTGTGGAGACAATTACGCACACACCGTTGATAAGTCGCTGGGCACTCTTGAGCCCAAACGGCATAGACACATAGCGAAGGCTCCAAATGGAGTAATGAAAGCCGTCTTCTCCTGGTCCTTAACTGCCATCTTGATCTCGATGATAACCAGTAAGCATCCAAAAGCTCAACCGCTCACAACCCGCAGTGGCATCGATGATTTGATCAATGCGGGGCAGAGCAAAGGGATCAGCCGGACAAGCTTTATTTAGGTCCGTGTAATCGACACACATCCGCCAGGTGCCATTTTTCTTGAGCACAAGCACCGGGTTAGCCAACCACTCCGGGTGAAAAAATTCCACGATGAACCCTGCCGCTAAGAGCCGAGCGACCTCTTCCCCTATAGCCTTTCGCCTTTCCTCATTGAATCGCCGGAGAAACTGCCTGACCGGCTTATACTTTGGATAAATATTAAGAGTGTGCTCAGCAAGTTCTCTCGGGACACCGGCATGTCGAAGGTTTCCATGCAAAGATGTCCGGTTCTCGTGGATGAACTCGATGAGCGCTTTCCTATTTGGGATCCAAATTGGTACCGATCTTTGAACTGCTTGGAAGAGTCACCTGGAGTGAAGTCAACCAGTTTTGTCTCGGCGGCCGACTTAAATTTCAAAGCCGAGTCTTGCTCTGTGGTTGGCTTCTTCAAAGAGGTCATATCTGTCGGGTCAACATTAGTTTGATAAAACTTCAGCTCCTCTTCAGCACAAACGGATTCAGCATAAGCCGCATCTCCTTCCTCGCACTCCAAGGCCACCTTTCGACTCCCATGCACAATGATGGTGCCCTTGTAACCCGGCATCTTGAGCTGCGATAAACATAACACGGCCGTGCCATAAACTTGGCATAAGCGGCCGTCCAAACAGAGCATGATATGGGCTTCGATTTTGACTACCTCAAGCGTCGACTTCTCAGCCCAGAATCGTATTCGTCTCAAAAGCCACTTCCAGCTCGATCTTTCCAACAGGATCGCCGACTTACGGGTACCACCCCATGGAAAACAGTGTTGGACGTCCTCAAGTCCTTATCAGTCAGACCCATACGGCGAAAGGTCTCATAATAGAGAATATTGATGCTGCTTCTGCCGTCCATGAGCACCTTAGTGAATTTATATCCACCAACCTGAGGGGCTACCACCAAGGCTAACTGACCCGGGTTATCAACCCGGGGGGGGTGATCTTCTCTACTCCAAATGATAGGCTGTTCTGACCACTTCAAATAACGGGGAACCGCCGGTTCAACCGAATTCACAACCCTTTTATGAACCTTCTGGTCACGTTTACACAAGTTAGTGGTAAACACATGGTATTGCCCACCGTTTAACTGTTTTAGATGGCTCGATAACTTTGTTGCTGCTTCGCTGTCCTCCTTGACCGGACTGCTGCTGATTATAGCCACCTTGACCACCTTGAAAACCGGAACTTGAGCCGCCACCCGGGCCATGGAAACCACCTGCTCCTGAACCGCCGCCTGATCCGTGATTGCCATCAAACATGTTTGAATTCTTGAAAGACTTCATGATCGTGCAGTCCTTCCATAAATGGGTGGCAGGATTTTCCCGAGTACCGTGTCTTGGACAAGGCTCATTCAGAAGCTGCTCAAGAGATGGACCTGAGCCACCAGACCGAGGAGGTCCTCTCCCCTTACGCTTCTTGTTATTACCTTGGGCATTAGCATTGGCCACAAACGCCGGGTTACCGTCCGGCTTACGCTTGTTACCACCTTGACTTACCGGCTGTTGTTGCTGACCCTTTCGTTGTCGTTCTTCTTTCCCTTCCCTGTCTTTTCCTCCTCAGACACGGGATCATCAATAGTATCAGAATCGACATATTTAACCAAAGCCGCCATCAGCGTACCCATGTCATTGCAATCACGCTTAAGGCGCCCCAGCTTCTGCTTCAGCGGCACAAAATGACAATTCTGATGGAGCATAAGTACCGTAGAGCCGGCATCCATCTTATCAGATGAATGTATTATTTCTTTGACCCGGCGCACCCAATGAGTTGTGGACTCACCCTCCTCCTGCTTACAATTGGTCAAGTCTACAATGGACATAGATTGCTTGCAAGTATGTTTAAAGTTCTGGATGAACCGGGCCTTTAACTTGGCCCATGAACTGATGGAATTGGGAGGCAAGCTTTTCAACCAAGTTCGGGCCGTTCCATCTAACATCATGGTGAAATACTTAGCCATTGTCGCGTCGCTGACTTCCAATAATTCCATGGCCATCTCGTAACTTTCAATCCATGCCCCCGGCTATAAGTCGGCCGTGTAATTCGGCACCTTTAGAGGACCCTTGAAATCCTTGGGCAGACGCACATCTCGCAGAGCCGGCACCAGACAAGGGACACCACCGGTTCTAGTGGCCACCCCTGCTCCAACAGAAGTCATTGGATACTCTGGGAAACCGTCATACGTCATCTGCTGAGCCGCTAATTGAGCCGCCCGTTCATCCTCCTGACGCAATCGATCCTGCACCGGGTTATAGCCGCCGGGTTGGTTGCGACGCTGGGCATTACTTGATAAAGCCTTTGACTCCATGTGTCTGCTGTAACTCGGACTCCGGTTTGGTCGAGGTGCTACCCAAAGGCCGAGGAGTGGAATGAATCTTGTCCCTCTTTGTAGAATAGGCCTCTTCTTTGTGCCAAGGCCGTCTGAAGAAGCTCCCTAACCCTCCGGGTTTCCACCGCCGTCGGGTCGTCACCATCCACTGGAAGAGCCGCCAGACGCGCCGATGCTGCTATCAGGTTCTCCATGGGGTTGGAAAAGTGGCCCGAAGGTGTTGGTATGTATCGGGGCGAGGCCATGCTCCCGTGAAGAGGTGCCGTCTCTCGAGGCTGAACCGGCCCTCCTGCTCCGGGTGTCATAAATTGATTGGCTTCGGGCGGATTGCCAGGACCAGCTCCGGCTGTCGTGAAAAGATTCCGAGGATCGTAAACCGGAGGCAGACGGGACTGGGTTTTCTGATGTCTCCTTCTCATCACCTCATTGGATGCATTCAGACTCATGTTAAGCTGGAAAGCCTCTGACTGGAGTCGCTGCGCCCGTGCATCTAAAGCCGCCAGCTCCGTAGCTAGCCTGGTGTCCTCAGCCGCCAAGGCCTCCTTGGCCTGGGCTATCTCCTCACACACCTTTGCCACCTCCGCGTTATGCTCATCTGGATTTGCAGGAATAACCATGGAGGTTAACAAGGCCGTCAACTTGTCCATAAGATCTATCAGCACCTGAGCCGGCGGGCGCGCGGGGCCTCCTGCCCCGGCCGCTCCTAACCCGGACGTTATTGTTGTCGCAGCCGTCGAGTTTTGGCCGGGTTGGGTACCAGCCATGAAGGCTCCTGCCCAGCTTGGCGGCTCATAGCAATCTGGAATGCTAGAGTCGTCAGAACAGCCCCCTAGCATGCCTTCTTGGACCTGATACAGAGAATCTGTTGAGACGGAGGACGAATCATCATCTGATGGGACGGCCGTCTCTTCGCCATCTTTAGATCCTTCCGAAAGTGCCTCTCCATGAACACAACCCACAAAGGCACGCTTCATCATAGGTTGAATCTGAGTGGGTCTCGCACGCTGAGCCGTCTCAATGAGGTCGGTACAGCTGTCCGGCTCTGGGCCCGGCTCACCAATCCGGCCGATGAAGACGTGAATTCCGCCAAAGGGACCCGCACCGTACTCAATTGAGTCGGCCTCGGGCCCCAGCCTTCGATGTCGATGTAGATCTTGTCGTGGCGACTCTTGGTCATCCGCCCATGCGTATCCCTTGAGCCCTTGAAGCTGCCCTTCAAGAACTCAAATCCACCGTGTTTGGCCCCACGGTGGGCGCCAACCGTCGGGAATTGTCACGGCAGATGTCCTCTTGCAAGGACTTAATCGTGGAGCCATCGCAACTAGGAAGCTTAAAGGGGTTAATCGGGACAAAGGACACGCGAGGGTTTATACTAGTTCGGCTCCTTACGATGAAGGTAAGCCTACGTCTAGTTGGGTTGGTATTGCTTGAGCTTTCGATGACCAGGGAGCGAGATATGCTATGCCCGGTTCTCGAAAGGTTGTTTCTTCCCCTAAGCCGCCGGCGGGTCGTCCCCTTATATACACGGGTTGACGCCATGCGGCTTACAGAGTCCCGGCCGGCTCATAAACAGTGTCCGGCTCGGTGACTAATCAAGTCTACCTTATGATACAAGTCATGCCATTATGGAGGTTTACTACAACGGGCCTTAAGTCGCCTGTGGGCCTTAGGCCCCTTGTTGAGACGCCATCTTCATGCTTGTACTTGGGCTTCCTCTGATGAGTCTTCTTTGTGTAACCCGGCCCCTCCTGGGCGGCTTACACAAATAGTCATATCCCCAACACATGGGGTCACCCTTTGCCAGCAGGTCGTCGCCGCCGTCGGAGATGCTCGCCTCCGAGCCCGCACATCTCGGATCCGACGGGATCCGGAATGAGGTGATGCCGGGGGTGGGGGCGTGGGAGGATGGAGATGGAGGAGCGGAGGAATGAAGGAAGCGTGGGGGCGAGCGGTGTGGCGGCTATCGATTGGGGCTAGGGTTCATGCGGGAGGAGAGGATTGGGTGCACGGGCGCCGGAGGAGTAGGTTGTGCACATGAGGATGCCTCGCCCAGCCAATACAAGCTTGCCACGAGCCCACTAGTCATTGGACAACGAAAAGCATCGTAGGGTAAAAACGAAATTCATCGACAGTGAAGATCGGACGACCACGGGAGCTCAGTTGACCAGACCTGGCCCAATCGGACGGCCAACGAAGCCTAAATCGGGGGAGCATTGTGGAGGCAAGTTGGCTAGCATTCTTATAGGTTTAAATATGATTCACGCTCGACCTTTCGGTCTCAGTGTTCCGAGGCCATATCTGCATATGCCAGGCTCGTCAAGTTTAACCCGAGTATTATGCGTGTGCAAAACTGGCTTGCACCCGTTGTATGTGAACGTAGAGCTTATCACACCCGATCATCACGTGGTGTCTCGGCACGACGAACCGTCGCAACGGTGCATACTCAGGGAGAACACTTATACCTTGAAATTTAGTAAGAGATCATCTTATAATGCTACCGCCGTACTAAGCAAAATAAGATGCATAAAGGATAAACATCACATGCAATCAATATAAGTGATATGATTTGGTCATCATCATCTTGTGCCTTTGATCTCCATCTCCAAAGCACCGTCATGATCACTATCGTCACCGGCTTGACACCTTGATCTCCATCGAAGCATCGTTGTCGTCTCGCCACCTATTGCTTCTACCACTATCGCTACCGCTTAGTGATAAAGTAAAGCAATTACATGTGATTGAATTTCATACAATAAAGCGACAACCATAAGGCTCCTGCCGGTTGCCGATAACTTTTACATAACATGATCATCTCATACAACAATTTTTAAATCATCACGTCTTGACCATATCACATCACAACAAGCCCTGCAAAAACAAGTTAGACGTCCTCTACTTTGTTGCAAGTTTTACGTGGCTGCTAGGGGCTTAGCAAGAGCCGTTCTTACCTATGCATCAAAACCACAACGATTTTTCGTCAAGTGTGTTGTTTTAACCTTCAACAAGGACCAGGCGTAGTCACACTCGATTCAACTAAAGTTAGAGAAACAGACACCCACTAGCCACTTGTGTGCAAGGCACGGCGGTAGAACCAGTGTCATGAACGCGGTCATGTAATGTCGGTCTGGGCCGCTTCATCCTACAATACCGCCAAATCAAAATATGACATGCTGGTAAGCAGTATGACTATTATCGCCCACAACTCTTTGTGTTCTACTCGTGCATATAACATCTACGCATAAACCTGGCTCGGATGCCACTGTCGGGGAACGTAGTATTTCATAAGAATTCCTACGATCACGCAAGATCTATCTAGGAGAAGCATAGCAACGAGCGGGGAGAGTGTGTCCACGTGCCCTCATAGACCGAAAGCGGAAGCATTTAGTAACGCGGTTGATGTAGTCGAACGTCTTCACGATCCAACCGATCAAGTACCGAACGCACAACACCTCCGCGATCTGCACACGTACAGCTCGGTGACATCCCTCGAACTCTTGATCCAGCTGAGGCCGAGGGAGAGTTTCCTCAGCACGACGGCGTGGTGACGGTGATGATGAAGTTACCGACGCAGGGCTTCGCCTAAGCACTACGACAATATGACCGAGGTGGAAATCTGTGGAGGGGGGCACCGCACACGGCTAAGAAATCAACTTGTGTGTCTATGGGGTGCCCCCTCCCCCGTATACAAAGGAGTGGAGGAGGGGGCCAGTCGGCCTCATGGCGCGTGCCCCAAGGGGGGAATCCTACTCCTACTAGGAGTAGGTTCCCCCTTTTTCTTGTCCAACTAGGAGGCGAAGGAAAGAGGAAGAGGGAGAGAAGGAAAGCCCCCCAATTCGGATTGGGCTTGGGGGGTGCGCGCCTCCACCTGGCCGCCGCCTCCTCTCTTCCACTAAAGCCCATGATGGCCCATTAAACCCCCGGGGGGTTCCAGTAACCCCCCGGTACTCCGGAAAATGCCCGAACCTATCTGAAACCTTTCTGGTGTCTAAACATAACATTTCGATATATCAATCTTTATGCCTCAACCATTTCGAGACTCCTTGTCATGTCCGTGATCACATCCGAAACTCCAAACAACCTTCGGTACATCAAAACACATAAACTCATAACACCGATCGTCATCGAACGTTAAGCGTGCGGACCCTACGGGTTCGAGAACTATGTAGACATGACGGAGACTCATCTCTGGTCAATAACCAATAGCGGAACCTAGATGCTCATATTGACTCCACATATTCTACGAAGATCTTTATCGATCAAACCGCATGACAACATACGTAGTTCCCTTTGTCATCGGTATGTTACTTGCCCGAGATTCGATCGTCGGTATCATCATACCTAGTTCAATCTCGTTACCGGCAAGTCTCTTTACTGGTTCCGTAATGCATCATCCCACAACTAACTCATTAGTCACATTGCTTGCAAGGCTTATAGTGATGTGCATTACCGAGAGGTCCCAGAGATACCTCTCCGAGAGGTCACATTCCTTCTTCTCACATTGAGACCTTCTCGATCATCGAACACTTCATCCACACAAAACTTCAACAGAAAACTCGGTAAGATCCGTTAGTATAATAAAGTAAATCACTACTCTAAGTACTGTTGAAAACCAATTCATATTTTGTTTTTGCATTGTGTCTACTATAATATAACTTTTTCATGGCTTAATCCACTGATATAAATTGATAGTTTCATCAAAACAAGCAAACTATGCATCAAAAACAGAATCTGTCTAAAACAGAACAGTCTGTAATAATCTGAACATTCACCATACTTCTGATACTTGAAAAATTCTGCCAAAATTAGGAAAAATAAACAATTTGTATAGAAAGACATTGCAAAAAGAATCAAAACCATTTCACATTCCAGTAAAAAAATTAAAAAACGCGCACTACAGCCAAAGTTTCTATCTTGCACCACACAAACCAACAAGCATTGTAACCATCCTAAAGGCAAACCTTGGCACATTATTTTTATAATACAATGGAATTGTACAAGGGGATAATTATTTTTGTTGAAAAGTTTCTGTAATCAAGATTCACAAAGATGCAGTGAGCATGAACAAAGTTCAAGGAGCTCTCCCACTTCAACAATGCTTGTCATTCTCACTTTCACTTTCCTTTTTGAAAAGTTTTGGGTTCCCCTCTTTATTTTTGTTGTTTTTAAACTATACGAAAGCACTCAATAGAAATAAATGACTCTCTAAAACTTCTGGGTTGTCTCCCTGGCAGCGCTTTCTTTAAAGCCATTAAGCTAGGCATATAGTGCTCGAGTAGTGAATCCACCCGGATCCCAAGGTATATCAAAGCCAATTTTAATTAGCAATGATTTGGCATTTAGTAGTAAGCACAAAGCAACATATATCAAGCAATGACAAAGACTAACTCTCTTCCTATGCATCGGCATGTCATAAAAGAACAATTCATGCACACATAGTAAAGGCCAATCCATAGTATAAACAGTTTCTTACAATTTTATTTTATTGGAAACATAGAGAGGTGGAGATATAGTTCCTCTCTCATAATAATTGCAAGTAGGAGAAGCAAGCACATGCATATTATATCTATCAAAATCATCATGTGCAACGGTAAAAGGCAACCCATCAATATAATCCTTAATAATAGCAAACTTCTCCGATATAGTGTAGTCGGGAGAATTCAAAAAGGTAATAGGACTATCATGCGTGGGTGCAATAGCAAAAATTTCATGTTTAACATAAGGAACTATAGCAAGTTCATCTCCATAAGCATAATTCATATTGGCATCTTGGCCACAAGCATATAGCAAGCATCATCAAAAAGGGATATTTCAAGAGAATCAATGGGATCATAACAATCATCATAGCAATCATCCTTCGGTAAGCACAAAGGGAAATTAAACAATGTATGAGTTGAAGAGTTACTCTCATTAGAAGGTGGGCACGGGTAGCTAATCCGCTCTTCCTCCTTTTGTTCTTCGCTCTCCTCCTCATCTTTTTCATCCAATGAGCTCACAGTTTCATCAATTTCTTCTTCCATAGACTCCTGCAAAATATTAGTCTCTTCTTGGACAGCGGGGTAGTCCTCAATATATGGTTCAACATAGGTACAACTAATTTTTTGGTATTTTGCATTTCCTGCCCATAACTAAAGATAGAAAACAACTAAGAACAGCAAATAAAATCTACTTAGTGATAAAGCGAACAAGCACACACGAGAATATTCACCCCACGCTATTGCTCCCCGGCAACGGCGCCAGAAAAAGGTCTTGATAACCCACAAGTATAGGGGATCAATTGTAGCCTCTTTCGATGAGTAAGAGTGTCGAACCCAATGAGGAGATAAAGGTAGAACAAATATTCCCTCAAGTTCTATCGACCACCGATACAACTCTACGCACGCTTGACGTTCACTTTACCTAGAACAAGAATAAAACTAGAAGTACTTTGAAGGTGTTTTTGGATAGGTTTGCAAGAAAGTAAAGAGCGAGTAAATAAAAGCTAGGGGCTGTTTAGATGAAGACACAACTAAACTAGTTTTAGTAGAGAGCTTTTCGTTATGAGAAAGTTATTTGTCCCTAGGCAATCGATAACTAGACTGGTAATCATTATTGCAATTTTATTTGAGGGAGAGGCATAAGCTAACATACTTTCTCTACTTGGATCATATGCACTTATGATTGGAACTCTAGCAAGCATCCGCAACTACTAAAGATCATTAAGGTAAAACCCAACCATAACATTAAAGTATAAAGTCCCCTTTATCACATACGAAAACAACCTACTTACTCGGGCCTGTGCTTCTGTCACTCACGCCACCCACCATAAGAAAATCATGAACATATTGCAAACCCTACAGCGGGAATCCCTCACGCTTGCGCGACACGGAGAGCACCATAGGACAACACCAATAATAAAACATGCAACTCAAACCAATCTTGATCATCAAATAGCCCATAGGACAAAACGGCTCTACTCAAACATCATAGGATAGCCATACATCATTGGGAAATAATATATAGCGTTGAGCACCATGTTTAAGTAGAGATTACAGCGGGTAAGAGAGAGGTTACACCGCTGCATAGAGGGGGGAAGAGTTGGTGATGATGGCGGTGAAGTTGTTGGTGAAGATTGCGGTGATGATGATGGCCACGGCGGCGTTCCGGCGCCACCGGAAGAGAAGGGGAGAGGGGGGCCCTTCTTCTTTTTCTTCCTTGACCTCCTCCCTAGATGGGAGAATGGTTTCCCCTCTGGTCCTTCGCCTCCATGGCGTGGGAGCGGCGAGAGCCACTCCGAGATTGGATCTGTCTCTCTGTTTCTCTCTGGTTCTGCGTTATGTTCTGCTGCCCTTTCACTGTTTCGTATATATATGGAGATCCGTAACTCCGATTGGATTGAAACCTTCGCCGTGATTTTTTTTACCAAAAATTAGCTTTCTTGCGGCCGAAGAAGGGCGTCAACCGCCTTACGGGTGGACCACGAGGGTCAGGGGCGCGCCCAGGGGGGTGGGGCGCGCCCCCTACCTCGTGCCCACCTCGAACACCGTTTCGCGTTGATCTTTCTCCCAGATTTTCCAAATATTCCAAAAATAAGCTCCGTCCGTTTTTATCCCGTTTGGACTCCGTTTGATATGGATATTCTGAAACCAAAACATACAAGAGACGGAGGCGGCACTTGCCTTTGGATCAATATGTTAGTCCCAAAATAGTATAAAAAGTTGCCAAAAAGTATATGGAAGTTGAATAATAGAGCCTATGGCTGAAGCATAGGAACATCTTTCAGTTTCTCTCTATCTTACTGCGGTGGTCGGGCATTGAGTCTTACTCAACTTCACACCTTGTAACACGAGGCAAGAACCCTTTCTTTGCACTGATCCATTTTGAACTTCTTCAAAACTTTGTCAAGGTATGTGCTTTGTGAAAGTCAATTAAGCGTCTTGATCTATCTCTATAGATCTTGATGCGAATATATAAGCAGCTTCACGAGGTCTTTCATTGAAAACTCTTATTCGGTATCCTTTTATGCTATCCAGAAATTCTACATCATTTCCAATCAACAATATGTCATCCACATATAATATTAGAAATGCTCTGAGCTCCCACTCACTTTCTTGTAAATCGAGCTTCTCCAAAAGTCTCATATAAAACCATATCTTTGATCACACTATCAAAGCGTTTATTCCAACTGATTGTACTAGAGTAGGGGTACCCTAGTACCCGAACTTCGTGCACAGGCGATTCAACACCAGCGGCGGGGCTGCCTAGTGACCGCCAAGGTCCTCCGCGGCTCCTTTGGAGCCATTCAAGAACAAAGTAATCAAGGCCCGGCAAGAGGAGCTTGCCGGAAGACCACTCAAGGCACGAAGGAAACAAGACCCGGCAAGAGGAGCTTGCGGGAAGGCTGATGAGCGACAAGCTCCCGCGCGACAAGGATTCTGCAGCGGCAAAGGCGCTTGCAGCGGCGAGCAACCTCTCTTCATCTCGCTCCAGCTCATCCGTAGCGATATCGCCATGGGGCTTTTCGAACGCAGCGTGTCAATGGGCTGTGCAGCCAGCGAGGAAGCAGCGATAAGCGGCGACGACAAGCTACCATCGTGGCAAGCGGGCGCGCGCAGCGGTCCTGTTGCCTTTATTGAGGCGGCGGGGGCGGGCATTTATGACTCTTGTCCCTTGCCGTCGAGTTAGGTATAGATCACTTGTACCTTTGTACAAGCGGTGTACCAACCTCTATTTTCCTATTTTACCCTTGTCTACTTGCCACATGGTGACCCTTTGAGCCTATAAAAGGAGGCCCAAAGGCAGCGTAGAAAGGGTTCGGCTCGTTCGGTTCATTCGACTCATTCGAGACCACACTCATTCGAGCTAGGTTTTGTAGCTCCATTGCTCCCTAGCAAGAACACAATAGAATCAACCAAGCAGCGGTAGGAGTGTTATCTCTCGGGAGCTCGAAGCTGGGTAAATCTGCTCGTGTGCATCGCCTCGATCCGCTCTTTGTGCATTCTCCGCCCCCTCCGAACCACAAGGGACTAGGTCCCATAGGTGTTAAATGGGACACGATCAACTTCCCGACATCTTTGGCGCGCCCGGTAGAAGCGTCGAGGCTGTGTGAACCCGATCCGGCATTCACGAGCAACTTCTTCATCATCTTCATCAACATGCCACGAAGAAGAAGGCTTGGCGGCAGCGAGAGCTATCGCGTCAAACCCACCACCACGGGCTGGCGAGTGGTGGGGAAAACAGCTGGCGGAGAAACAGGCGTCGTCGAGAGAGCCCACAGCGCCGCCAGGTCCAAGGACAAGCGGCGCAAGCTTGGCGTCGAATCCGCACGCGTCCTTCTCAAGAGCGCGAGACCGACAGCGTCATGATGCTCGCAGCACCATCGCTTCGTTGGATCAAGGCCAAGCTGGAGGATCCGAGGCCCTCGAGACCGCATGCGCCCGACATCTTTGATGCAAGCGAATCTGATCGCTTGGGCGGGATGCTGCTCCTCTAACTTGGTTAGGAGTCGAGCACATCCGTTCCTCGCTCCGTCGCCATTGCCACCCACCACTCCAGCGGAAGCCTTGGCGAGAGCTCAACTGCTTCTAGACTACCCTCAGCGGCCGACAAAGTCGGCGAATGGAGGCCACCATCAGTCTCTCGCCGGCTTTGCCAGCGGCGGCGTTCGCGGCAACCAAGCTGCGTCCTTGCGGCGGCGCGCGACAAAACGCGAGCGGTGGCGGCGAGACCTGCGAAGTGCAACCACCATGCACTCCCCTTCCGAAGGCCAAGATCACCAGCTCCTCGGATCCACCTCGGCAGCGACTCCACGCGTCGTCGGATCCTGAGCTTCGCCGTGATCAGCGCCAAGTTCTTAAGGCGGCAACAAGAAGGCGCTTCGAACCGCGCCGGCGCGAAGAAGAAGCGGCGTCAATCCGACCAGCGCGCGGGGCCGCTGTTGACATGCATGCGCCCGAGAGAACAGGCGACTTGCCGTCTGCGATGGGTTGCCCTGCGTTCACCCGTGAGCTGCGGCAAGTCGATGGCCCGACAAGAAAAACTTCAAGCGGATGTGCGGAGAAGTATGATGGCGGGACACACCCATCGGAGTTCCTCGGCATCTACACCATCGCGGTGCAGGCTGCGGGGGCGAGGCGACAAGATCCTCGCCAACTACTTCCCTCGGTGCTCAAGCCAAGCGTCGGATCTTGGCTCATGCACTTGCGGACAGCTCCATATCTTCTTGGGCAGATTTGTGCCATCGGTTTGTCGGCGCCTTCACGGTGACCACAAGCCTCATGGCCAAGAGTGACCTTCACCTGCTTGCCCGAAGGAAGGAGAGTCCTGCGCAAGTTCATCCGAGATTCAGCCGTGTGCACTACAACATCGGATGTCCACCTGCGCGGTGATCAGCGCGTTTCATCGAGCGTGCGGAACCGCGGGATGAGGAGGAGATGGCGATGTGCAAAGTCAAGGGCGTCGATGAGCTGTATGCCTTGGCGACAAGTGTGCCGCGTCTTTGAGAGAAGAAGACTCGAGGAGAGAATGTGGGAGCAGAATCGGCGGTGAGGAGACCGCCCGGCAAAGAAGAGCGGCAGCGGAACAACAGAAAGAAGAAGAGCAAAGAAGTACTAGTTGTCGAGTAGTCCGGCAAGGATGGTGCCGCCAAGAAAACCAAGGTTGGTGGCTCCGGCAAGGAGGTTGCCGCTGACACCGACCGCCAAGCTGTGGCGGCCGCCGACAAGCGGACAGCTCAACAAGCGATCTTGCAAGATTCACGCACCAAGGGCCACGACCTCGAGCTGCAAGAAAGTCGAGCAGCTTGTTGAACAACGAAGGCTGAATCTGGCGGCGAGACAAGGAGAAGGCCGGGAAGGTGCTGGTGCAGCTAGCAAGAAGAGACCGGCGGGGAGGGCGCGCGCAGCAAGGCCAAGCAGCGGCAAGGAGACAGACCTCCCAGCGGCGCGACAGGATGAAGAAAGATGATGATGATGAAGACATGGAAGGCGATGAAGCTGATGAGCAGGAGTTTGAGAAGGCAGCGGAGGTTCTCTGCGTTGGCGGTGGTGCTTCTCTGCATACCTCGCACCGCCAACTCAAGCAATGGATCGTGAGGTTAATGCAGCGAGAACCATCCATGGAGTCACGCAGACCTCTGAAGTGGTCCAACCGCCCATCATCTTTGACATTGAGGACCACCACGATCGCATAACTGCGGTCGGGTGCTTGCCGATGTTGGTCTCACCAACTATCCGCAACCTCAAGGTCACAAAGATGTTGGTTGTGGCGGGGCGGCCTGAATCTGATCTCCTCTGCGGTGCTCGAAGCTTCAAATCCGGCGACGGCGAGCTCGAAGAGCTGGCACTTTCAAGGAATCAACCCGGGAAGGAGCAAGCGAAAGGAAGATCACGTTGCGGTAACATTTGGCGATGAGCTAAATTTCAGGGCTGAGAGGTCACATTCGGCGTTGCTGATTTCCCATTGCCCTACAATGGAATACTTGGCCGTCCGGCACTTCGCCAAGTTCATGGCAGCCTCTCATTATGCCTACAACCTACTCAAGATGCCCGGCCCGATAAGCGTCATTTCTGTCCATGGCGACAAGAAGGATGCGCTTATCTGCGCCGACAAGATTCTGGGGATGCAGCAGCTGCGACGGATAGCAAACCACTTGCGCTGAAGCTCCGGGGAAGAAGAAGACCACCTTGTCCGGCAAGAGCTCGATGCCCACTCCGGCAAGCGCACCTCTTGGTGCTGCGCTACCGTCGAGGGCGCACCATCGAGCTCCACCGGCAAGTGCAAGAAGATGATGGCAGCTCCGCGAAGACCAAGAAGGTGCCGCCAAGGAGGGCGGCACTGGTGGTACCTTCACCATCGATGCCACGCTTGACCCTAAATAGGAAGGCGAGCTCGTTGCTTTCTGCGGGCGAATGTCGATGTGTTTGCATGGCAACCATCGACATCCCGGTGTTCGAAAAGTAATTGAGCACCACCTAGCTATCTGTCCTCATCGCGGCCCGTCAAGCAAAAAGTTAGGAAGCGAGCGGTGGGCGCCAAGAATTCATAGCGAAGAGATCAAGAAGTTGGAAGCAGCGGGCCTTGTCGGAGGTGCTCCATCCCGTGGTTGGCCAATCCGGTAGTTATGCAAAGGCAAATGGGAAATGGAGACTTTGTATTGACTTCACGGATGTTAATAAAGCTTGTCCCAAAGACCCATTTCCCTTGCCGCGTATCGACCAGATTGTTGACTCCACGGCTGGATGTGATTTGCTTTCATTTCTTGATGCATATTCAGGATATCATCAGATCTTCATGGCAGAAGAGGATGAAGAGAAAACCGCATTCATTACACCATGTGGCACATCTTTGTTTCATCGGATGCCTTTTGGTTTGAAGAATGCTGGTTCAACGTTTGCAAGAGTAGTCCATGATGCCTTTGAGCCACAAATGCACAGAAATGTAGAAGCTTACATGGATGACATAGTGGTCAAGAGCAAGGACAAAGCAACTCTGGTTCAAGATTTAGATGAGACCTTTGCAAATCTGCGCAAGATCAACCTCAAGCTCAACCCCGAGAAGTGCGTGTTTGGAGTCCCTTCCGGCAAGCTTCTCGGGTTCTTCGTGTCTCAGAGGGAATTGAAGCCAATCCCGACAAGATCAAGGCCATTGAGCAGATTGAAGCACCAAAGCGCGTCAAGGATGTAAGAAGGCTTGCCGGTTGCGTGGCTGCTCTCAGCAGGTTTATCTCTAGGTCAGTGGCGCATACTGCCATTTTCAAGATTTTGAAAAAGGCAGGTCAATGAAATGGACTCGAAGCGGAGGCTGCGCTGCGAGACTTAAAGAGGTACCTGTCCTCCACTCCAATACTTATCGCACCTAGGCCACAAGAGAAGTTGCTGCTGTATATAGCGGCAACCAATCAAGTGGTTAGTGCTGCGTTAGTAGCGGAGAGGAGGCGGATGATGAGCCGACAACCGAGGCGGATGCATCCAGCGACAAGCGAGGGCTTCGCCGTCAAGCTCTGGTCCCGACAAGGACGGATCTGCGCAGATTGCGACAAGATCTGAGAAAAGGATGGTGCAGCGCCCGGTCTACTTTGTCGGTTCCCTTCTGCGGGGGCTAGGTCAAGGTACTCGGTGTGCGAAATTGCTTTTCGGCCTCCTCATGGCCTCGAAAGCTGCGCCATTACTTCCAAGCACATGAGATAACAGTTGTCACTCGCTTTCCGTTGAAGAGGATATTGCAAAATCCGAAGCAGCAGGCAGGATTGTCGAGTGGGCCTTTGGAACTGTCAAGCTTTGGCCTCAAGTTTGAAAGCACTTCAACTATCCAAAGCGAGCATTGGCGAGTTTATAGCAGAATGGGCGTAGCATAAGATGAAGAAATTCGAGAGCGAGCATCCCGTCAAGGAAGCAAGTAAAGAGTGGCTGATGTACTTTGATGGTGCCTTCTCGCTGCAAAGGCGCCCGTGCGGCGTCTTGCTTATCGCACCACGGAGAGCACCTCAAGTACATAGTCCAAATGCACTTTCCCAAGGAGCAAGCAACAAATAATCTGCAGTATGAAGGTTTGCTTGCGGTCTCGAGATGCAGTGGACCTTGGGATCAAGAAGCTTATTGTCGGGGTGACTCGCAGCTTGTCGTCCGCCAAGTAAACAAAGATTATCGAGTCCGTTGATGGAAGCCTCGTTGATGAAGTGAGAAAGCTAGAAGAGCACTTTGAAGGCCTGCAAATGGAACATGTTCCAAGAGCTCGAGAATGATATTGCTGATGGCTGTCAAAGTGTGCTGCACTCAAGTTACACATGGAACCAGGAATTTTTGTGCTCAAGCTGACTCAACCAAGCTGTAACACCATCAACGGGACAGAGCAAGAAGAGGAAGTTGGTTTCGGTGACTACTTTCGGCGAGCTCCACGAAGCCGCCGCCAAGAAGGTCCCCAAAATCAACACGAATATCGGCGAGGCGATCTGCTCCGACAAGCCCTAGGGTTTGTTTCGTTGAAGCGAGCGCTCCCGACAAGTTTTGCTCCGGCAAGCTTGCGGGGATCATCAACTCGGCGAACCGCGAGTTCTTGCCGTGGAAGCTGATGTTCCCTTGCGGCGAATGTGCCTTTAGTCCTTGTTGTCGAGCCATAAGCTCCAACATGGGCACAGCAGATCGTCCATTTCCTTGAGACGGAGAACTTCCGAAGAGCAAGAAGAAGCGGAAAAGTAGCCCGGCGGTCAAGTATGTACCAGTTTGTTGACAACATCACATGCGAGAAGAAGACTCAGCGGTGTGAAATTGAAGTGTATTTGCGGGAAGATGGGCGAAGCTGTTGGCGAGAGATACGGAGGCATATGTGGTCACCACATTGGCGCAAAACACTTGCGGCAAAGCTTTCCGGCAAGGTTTCTTCGGCGAAGCCCTCCGGATGCAACTGCACAAGTAACCAAGTGTGAAGCGTGCGGTTCCATTCAAAGCAGATACACCAGCCAGCTCAAGCTCTCGGGCGATCCCTTTATCCTGGCCATTTTGATGCAGGGGCTCGACATCCTCGGCCCCTTCCCCGAGCTGTCGGGGCTTTGAGTACTTATGCGTTGCAATCGACAAGTTCACAAAGTGGCGGAAGTGGAAGCGATGAGGAAGGTGACAGCACGATCGGCGATCAAGTTCTTGGTCAATTGTTTGCCGTTTTGGGATTCCTAACGGATCATCACCGACAACGGCACCCAATTCACGAGTCGCACCTTCATGCGATCGTCCAAGATCTTGGCGCCAAGGTCTGCTTTATACATTGCTCATCCGAGAAGCAGCGGTCAGCGAGAGGGCAAATCTGAAGTGCTGCGAGGACTCAAGACCAGAACTTTGACGAGCTGCACAAGTCGCGGAAGAAACTGGATTGAGGAGCTGCGGTGGTTCTTTGGTCGATCGGGGCGGCGCCGTCGAGCCAGCGGCGGACACCTTCGCTCTAGTCTATGGGCGAGGCAGTTCTCCCCACGGAACTTCGTATCTGGATCACCTCGAGTACTAAACTTATGATGAGCTTGAGCAAGAGCAGCTGCGACAAGATGGCGCTGCTGCTCCTCGAGGAGGATCGTCTTGAGGCTCTTTGTCTGAGCTGCTCGTTACCAGCAAGCTTTGCGCCGCTACCATAGCCGCAAAGTTAATGCGAAGCTTGAGGAAGCGACCTTGTTCTTGGCGCGTTCAATCCGCCAAGAATTCCAACAAGTTGGCCTTGAAGTGGGAAGGCCCTTATCGGGTGAAGCGAGTCACTAGGCTGGCGCTGTCCGCCTTGAGACCGAAGATGGCGTTCGGTGAGCAACTCACGGAATATAGAGCATCTTCGTAAGTTTTACCCATAGAGGCGCGGTTCGGAACCCGTTCGGCAACCACCCTTTAATACAAGTCTTGCCGCTGTTGCATGTAATCCTTTGTACAAAGCGAGGCGCGAGACCCGTGCATCGATAAAGCTCATGTGTTGCGCACAATTTGTCAATTTCATGCTTTCATCATTATTATGCATGTATTATCGACATTTTGTGCAGCATCCACACCGATGGCGATAACGAGCCACTAGGCTCCATAACTTTATTTTCTCTTCTTTCTTCTCAAAGAAAGGAAGGTTCATCCACCCACAAGTTAGCGGGGGAAGGAGAAGATAATGGTGTGGGCCACCAAGTGTCGCTCGAGGAAGTATCACCTTGCCGGGAAGCAAGCAACGAAAAAGCTAAGTTGCTAAGTTTAAGCAATCAGTTTTAAATTTTCAAGTTATCTTCCTCGAGCGATAGTACTTTGTATGGAAAACCTGTGCGGCGGAGGAACCAACTCGTAGGCTAGCTTGCGCCCTTACTTTGTTTGAGTCCGCTCAACAACTTAAGTGTGCTGCAACTAGTTGCGACAAGGTTGCTTGTCGGGCAGCATCGCCCGACGAGCTCTTGACGTTCCGCACTCGGCGCTTCATGACAAAAGGTGCTTTCGCACCGACAAGTTCCCTAAGCGTGGGGCACAAACATACAAGGGAAGAAATCAAGTAAAGGAATAACATTGCAATTGTTGCCTAAGATAGAGTATATTACAAAATAACTTGTCATGAGATCTAATAAATTGTTCTACTAAACATGATCTGCAGCGACAAGGAAAAGATAAACTTGGCGGCCTAGTCCCGCGGTGCGCCATCGAGCCTCTTGACTCCGCTCACCTGTCCACGATGGGTGCGACAAGGGCCTTGGCGCTTCAACGTCGGCGAGATGGGCGAGGACTTGAGGGCGTTGGTGAAGTTGGCGCTTTGGATTGCGGAAGGCCACCTTCATCAGCACCTTCTGGAGAGCCCCGGCGCAGACTTGGCGCGACTCGTCGGCCAGCTGCTTTGGGATCTCCTCCCGGAGCCGCTGGAGACCCGTCAACACGCCCTTGAAGAACAGGCTGAGCTTGGCGCTGGGTTGGAGGTTCTCGTCGGTGGAGTACCCAAGATCCACCATCCCCAGCTCCATCAGCTCATTGTGGATGGCGGCGGCAGTGTCCACAAGACCTTCATCCGATGCATTATGCTATCTCGAGAGTATCCTGGGCAGTCGCGGCATTCGCCAACAGCTCCTCGTTGGCCTTGATCTTCTCCAGCAGGCCCGTTTCCCGCTCCTTGGCGCCGTCCAGCGTCTCCGTCAGGGTGGTCAGTTTCAGCTCCAGATCCGCCTTGGAGTCCTTGGCGGCGTCGAGCTCTTTGATCTTCTCAGCAAAACGACCCTGCAGCTCGCCAAGAGTGTAGGCGTCCTTCTCGCGCTCGCGCTTCAGCCCGGTGACCTCCTCCTCGCTCTTCTGGAGGGTGGCCTCCAGCTGTGCCACCCTCGTCTCCAATTCCTTCTTGGCGGCCTCGGCAGCTGCGGCGGCGTCCTTTGCCTCCTTGAGTGCTCCGCCAATTGATTGCTCGCGCGCGGCAAGATCTTCCTCATAGCTGTCGAGGTTGATCTTCCGCTGCGCCAGCTCACTTTCTTCTTGTGAAGAGCTTCTGCCGGCAAGCCTTTGCTGCTCCTCGACCTCGGCCTTCTCCAGATGAAGGCCGTGCGCTCTCAGACAAGGTGCTCCAGCGCTTACGCTATGTCCGGAGAGTTTCTTTGTTGGCGCGCGGAGCTCTTCTGCGCGTTTCTCCATGTCGGCTCCGCCCTCGCGACAAGTGCTTCCCGCGACTCCAGCTTAGCTTGTCGGGCGCGGTAGGCGGCAACAACTTCTTCAGCAGCTGCTCCTCCTCGAGCTTCGCCCTTTGCTGCTGCTGCTTGGCGCGTTAACCAGCGACAGCAGCCCAGCGAGGCGAGCAGCTCCACGTCGAAGGTCTCTCCCTCGACCGGCGCCACAGGCTCGGCGCCCATGGAAGCTTGATGAAGACACCTTCGCGGCCTTGAGATAGGCGCCGGGCTGGGGCTCTTGAGTGCTGGTGCGGCATCGGTGGCGGGGATCGGCGGTCGGTGCAGGCGCTGGCGCTCCTGCGGCCTCGGGGCGTCGATCGATCACGGACCCCTCCCGGCCTCTGCGCCCGGCAGCCTTGGCGGCCTCCTGCCCGGCGGACCCGTCGGCGCCGGCCTCCTCCTCCATGTTGGCGGCGTCGTCATTGTTGCCTGGCGTCCTCCTCGCCGGCAACCTCGGTCTCCATCGGCTCTCCGGCGAGATGGATCGATGATCGAGAGAAAAAAAAAACGATCAAGCAAATGTTGAAAAAGAAGAACAGAAGAAAAAAGAACCCAAGGGAAATTTTCAAGTCAAGAAGATTACTGCAATGGGATCTGTTGCCGCGGTCTCCACCACGGAGGTCGTCGCGCTGCCCCTTGTCAGACTCCCCTTGTCGGAGGCCTCCCTTGCGGAGGCGCTCCCTTGGCGGAGATTTCTCCCTTGGCGGCGTGGTTGAAGCAAGCAGAACTTGGGAGTGACCTCGGGGCCTCTGATGAGGCTGCTCTGCTCCTACATAATTCAACAAGTCAGATATCGGTGATGAAGGAGCACCCAAGCACACCTAACCGTAAGAAATAATCCAAATACTTCTGCTGGGGGTTGTCTTTGGGGGCTGCTCTGATGAAGGTTGCGGATCCGGCAAGGGAGTCTCGAGCGTGCCTCCACAGCCATGCAGGGGAATCGTCTTCAACGACAACCACGGAGTCTTGGCCCTCTTGGCGCCCTCTGAGCCAGCGTCTGAAGAAGGAAAAAGCTCGAGAATGAAGCAAGTCGGATACAAGACAAAGCAGTAAATTGAAGAATTACAAGTAGCAGCGACAAGATCTTACTCTTCCTCTTCTTCCTCGGGCTGAGGCGGAGAAGTCAAGTCCGCTCGGTCTGGCGAGTGGAGGAGTAGGCTCCCTCGGGCGCTTGGCGGGTGCGGGGCCGTGGCTCGAAGGCCCGCTCCCGTTCTTTGTGGGCATGAGGCGCTCCGGCAGCACCCGTGCTTGCAGCGGTGGAAGCGCGTCGGTAGCGAGCGGGCTGTTGGCCCGTCTGCCGCCCGCCACTTCTCGGTCTTGCGGGCGTCTTCTTAAGCGGGGCGCGGGCTCCTCCAGCGGCAAGCTACTTGGCCCAGCGGAGGGCGCCCCGCAGGCTCGTTCAGTCAGCGTCGGGCTCGGCCTGCTCCTCCTCAGCGCGAACTCCTCTCGTCGGCAAGGCTTGCCGCCTCGGCTGCCTCTGCCTCCTCGGCGGAGAACCCAAACCGCCCGGCGGCGGCAGCTTGCCGCCTCCTCCAACCTTGTGGCGTCTGCGCCATCTCTTGCTCGGTGGTGTCGCGGGTGAGCGCTTCTACTCGTCGGCGCGGATCGGCACTTCTTCCAAGTTGTCGAAGAAGCTGCTGCGCGATGTCGTCGGCGGGCTCTGCCAAGTTGGAGCGATTCCATGGGAATCGCTGGCAGCATCATCAGCGGGATCGCGGTCAGCGACGAGTTGTTGCACAAGGCATGACTCCCTCGGCAACATGAACCACTCGGGGTGATCTGCATCGAGCTTGAACAGCTCCGCGACATGCCATCCAGCTCCAAGGCGGTAAAGTTCGGTTCAAACCGGGCGCAGCCTCATGATGTCCGCGCGTTTTGGAACTCCCAAGCAGGCCTCCCCTCTCCTGCAAAGGCGCAATCGGCGGCGAAGGAAGTCGCGCCAACTGCTCCTACGGTAAGCCCGGCATGCACGAGGCGCAAGATCCTAGTCACGGCAATCTTCAACTTGGCATCCTCCGGCGCCAAGTTGCTCCAATCGTTGCCCGCGCACTATGGGAGTTTGGCGCGAGGCGTTGAAAGGCTGCGGGTCCTCCTCTAAGATCCAACACCAATCGGCTCTCCACTTCTCCCACTTGCTGCGCAGCTCTCCGTCAAGATATGCTTCCTTCTTGCCGATCTTGGAGATCCATGCAATCCCTCCGGCAAGCGGCTCTCCTCTCTCTGCGGGGCATGAAGTAATGGCGGAAAAGTGCTACATTTGGGTGGACCCGACAAAGTTCTCGCGAGGTGTGCAAAACTGCCATGGTGAGGGCGGCGTTGGGGGTGAAATCAAGGCGGAGGCCATATGTGTTCATGACATCATAAAAGAATTCGGAAAAGGGCGGGCGAGCCCTTGATGGAAAAAGCGAAGAAAGGGTACCCGATGGAAACCTTCTCGGATGTGGCGGCGGAGATCACCCTTGTGCTTGGAGTGCGCCGCGTCTCCGTCGACTAGAAGAGGTAATACAGCTCCGCATCTCCTTCTGGTCAGCGGGGATCGAAGAGGCCCTCTCCTTCCATGGCGCCCATGAGCCGCTGCGCCTCGGCGACTTCACCCCTTTGCCCTTGTCGACTTTGGACCATGGCGGAGGTGGTGGAGAATCCGGCGGCGTTGGTGGCGCCCGGTGGCAATGGGGAGGCGGGCGTCGCTCTCTTTGGACTTGAGAAGAAGGGGGCGGCGGTGGTTTTGATGTGACAGCAATGGCAAGTGGGCGTCTTGCCCTGTTCCCCCTGCTTATAAGGAGGGAGAGGGGCGAGGCGTTCAGTTTTCCCATTAAAAGCCCCACGATCTCTCCCGGCGCCACGTCCGAATGTGCCGTTAAGTGGGGGCGTGGTGGTCGGCGAATAAGCTGCGCGATCTGGGCGCGCGTGCCGTGCTGTTTTTTGGGCCTGGCCCATGAGCTTAGGCGCCGTGTGTGGCCCGAGCCGGGGCTCTGTCGGTGTACTAGGTAGGGGTACCCTAGTACCCCGAACTTCGTGCAGGCGATTCTGACACCCGTGGCGGGGCCGACCTAGTGACCGCCAAGGTCCTCAGCGCGCTCCTTTGGAGCCATTCAAGAACAAAGTAATCAAGGCCCGGCAAGAGGAGCTTGCCGGAAGACCCTCAAGGCACGAAGAAACAAGGCCCGGCAAGAGGAGCTTGCGGGAAGGCTGATGGCGACAAGCTCCAGCGCGACAAGGATTACTGCAGCGGCAAAGGCGCTTGCAGCGGCGAGCAACCTCTCTTCATCTCGCTCCAGCTCATCCGCCAGCGATGTCGCCATGGGGCTTTCCGAACGCAGCGTGTCAATGGGCTGTGCAGCCCAGCGGGGAAGCAGCGATAAGCGGCGACAAGCTACCATCGTGGCAAGCGGGCGCGCCAGCGGTCCTGTTGCCTTTATTGGCGGCCCAGGGGCGGGCATTTATTACTCTTGTCCCTTGCCGTCGAGTTAGGTATAGATCCTTTATACCTTTGTACAAGCGGTGTACCAACCTCTGTTTTCCTATTTTACCCTTGTCTACTTGCCACCTGTGGTGACCCCTTTGAGCCTATAAAAGGAGGCCCAAGAGCAACGTAGAAAGGGTTCGGCTCGTTCGGTTCTTTCGACTCATACGAGGCCACACTCATTCAGGCTAGGTTTTTGTAGCTTCCATTGCTATTTAGCAAGAACACAATAGAATCAACCAAGCAGCAGTAGGAGTGTTATCTCTCCGGAGAGCTCCGAAGCTGGGTAAATCTGCTCGTGTGCATCGCCTCGATCCGCTCTTTGTGCATTCTCCGCCCCGCTCCGAACCACAAGGGACTAGGTCCCATAGGTGTTCGTGGGACACGATCAGCTTCCCCGACATCTTTGGCGCGCTAGGTAGGGGGCGTCGAGGCTGTGTGAATCCGATCCGGCGTTCACACGAGCAACTTCTTCATCACCTTCATCAGCATGCCACCGAAGAAGAAGGCTTCGGCGGCAGCAGAGCCGTCCGCGTCAAACCCACCACCACCGGAGCCGGCGAGTGGTGGGAAGACGCAAGCGGAGGAAACGGCGTCGTCGAGAGACCCACAGCGCCGCCAGGTCAGGACAAAGCGGCGCAAGCTTCGGCGTCGATCCGCACGCGTCCTTCTCAAGAGGCGAGAGACCGGCAGCGTCATGATGCTCGCAGCACCATCGCTCGTTGGATCAAGGCCAAGCTGGAGGCTCCGAGGCCCTCGAGACCTGCATGCACGCCCGGCATGCTGGTATGAGCGAATCTGATCGCTCGGGCGAGATGCTGCTCCTCTAACTTGGTTAGGAGTCGAGCACGTCTGTTCCTCGCTCCGTCGCCATTGCCACCCACCACTCCAGCGGAAGCCTTGGCAAGAGCTCAACTGCTTCTAGACTACCCTCCAGCGGCCGACAAGGTTCGACGAATGGAGGGCCACCATCGAGTCTCATCGGCTTTGCCAGCGGTGGCGTCCGCGGCAACCAAGCTGCGTCCTTGCGGCGGTAGCGACGACAAGGCGCGAGCGGTGGCGGCAGACCTGCGAAGTGCAACCACCATGCACTCCCCTTCGAAGGCCAAGATCGCCAGCTCCTCGGATCCACCTCGGCAGCGACTCCACAGCGTCGTCGGATCCTGAGCTTCGCCGTGTTCAGCGCCAAGTTCTTAAGAGCGGCAACAAGAAGGCCTTCGAACTCGCATCGGCGCCCGAAGAAGCGGGCGTCAATCCGACCAGCATCTTGGGCCCGCTGTTGACATGCATGCGCCCGAAGAACGAGCGACTTGCCGTGCGGATGGGTTGCCTGCGTTCACCGTGAGCTGCGGTAAGTCGATGGCAGACAAGAAAAACTTCAAGCGGATGTGCGGAGAAGTATGATGGCGGGACACACCATCGGAGTTCCTCGGCATCTACACCATCGCGGTGCAGGCTGCGGGAGGGCGAGGCGACAAGATCCTTGCCAACTACTTCCCTCGGTGCTCAAGCCAAGCGTCGGATCTTGGCTCATGCACTTGCGGACAGCTCCATATCTTCTTGGGCAGATTTGTGCCATCGGTTTGTCGGCGCCTTCACGGTGACCACAAGCCTCATGGCCAAGAGAGTGACCTTCACCTGCTGCCCGGAAGGAGGAGAGTCCTGCGCAAGTTTATCCGGAGATTCAGCCGTGTGCACTACAACATCCCAGATGTCCACCACGCATGATGATCGCGCGTTTCATCGAGCGTGTGGAACCGCGAGGATGAGGAGGAGATGGCGATGTGCAAAGTCAAGGACGTCGGTGAGCTGTATGCCTTGGCGATAAGTGTGCGCGTCTTTGAGGAGGGAAGAAGACTCCTAGGAGAGAATGTGGGAGCAGAATCGGCGGTGAGGAGACCACCCGGCAAAGAAGAGCGGTGGCGGAACAACGAGAAGAAGAAGAGCCAAGAAGTACTAGTTGTCGAGCGGTCCGGCAAGGATGGTGCCGCCAAGAAAGCCAAGGATGGTGGCTCCGGCAAGGAGGTTGCACGCTGACACCGACCGCCAAGCTGTGGCAGCCGCCGACAAGCGGGACAGCTCCGACAAGCGATCTTGCAAGATTCACGCACCAAGGGCCACGACCTCGAGCTGCAAGAAAGTCGAGCAGCTTGTTGAACAGCAGAGGGCTGAGTCTGGCGGCGAGACAAGGAGAAGGCCCAGGAAGGTGTTGCGGCAGCTAGCAAGAAGAGACCCGGCGGGGAGGGCGCTTGCAAAGGCTAAACAGCGGCAAGGAGACAGACCTCCCAGCGGCGCGACAAGGACGAAGAAGAAGATGATGACGAAGACATGGAAGGCGATGAAGGCGATGAGCGGGGAGTTTGAAAGGCAGCGAGAGGTTCTCTGCGTTGGCGGTGGTGCTTCTCTGCATACCTCGCACCACCAACTCAAGCAATGGATGCGTGAGGTTAATGCAGTGAGAACCATCCATAGAGTCCATGAGCCTCAAGTGGTCCAACCGCCCATTGTCTTCCTCACTAATTGGTGTAGGTGTCACAGGAACCGGTTTCTGTGATGAACTACTTTCCAATAAGGGAGCAGGTACAGTTACCTCATCAAGTTCTACTTTCCTCCCACTCACTTCTTTTGAGAGAAACTCCTTCTCTAGAAAGGATACAAATTTAGCAACAAAAGTCTTGCCTTCGGATCTATGATAGAAGGTGTACCCAGCAGTCTCCTTTGGGTATCCTATGAAGACACATTTCTCCGATTTGGGTTCGAGCTTATCAGGTTGAAGCCTTTTCACATAAGCATCGCAGCCCCAAACTTTAAGAAACGACAACTTTGGTTTCTTGCCAAACCATAGTTCATAAGGCGTCGTCTCAACGAATTTAGACGGTGCCCTATTTAACGTGAATGCAGCCGCCTCTAAAGAATAACCCCAAAATGATTGCGGTAAATCAGTAAGAGACATCATAGATCGCACCATATCTGGTAAAGTACGATTACGACGTTCGGACACACCATTACGCTGTGGTGTTCCGGGTGGCATGAGTTGCGAAACTATTCCGCATTGTTTCAAATGAAGACCAATCTCGTAATCCAATATTCTCCTCCACGATCAGATCGTAGAAACTTTATTTTCTTGTTACGATGATTTTCTACTTCACTCTGAAATTCTTTGAACTTTTCAAATGTTTTAGACTTATGTTTCATTAAGTAGATATACCCATATCTGCTCAAATCATCTGTGAAGGTGAGAAAATAACGATACCCGCCGCGAGCCTCAACATTCATTGGACCACATACATCAGTATGTATGATTTCCAACAAATCTGTTGCTCGCTCCAGAGTTCCGGAGAACGGCGTTTTAGTCATCTTGCCCATGAGGCATGGTTCGCAAGTACCAAGTGATTCATAATCAAGTGATTCCAAAAGTCCATCGGAATGGAGTTTCTTCATGCGCTTTACACCAATATAACCTAAACGGCAGTGCCACAAATAAGTTGCACTAGCATTATCAACTCTGCATCTTTTGGCTTCAATATTATGAATATGTGTATCACTACTATCGAGATTTAATATAAATAGACCACTCCTCAAGGATGCATGACCATAAGAGATATTACTCATATAAATGGAACAACCCTTATTCTCTGATTTAAATGAATAACCGTCTCGCATCAAACAAGATCCAGATATAATGTTCATGCTCAACGCTGGCACCAAATAACAGTTATTTAGGTCTAAAACTAATCCTGAAGGTAGATGTAGAGGTAGCGTGTCGACCGCGATCACATCGACTTTGGAACCATTTCCCACGCGCGCCGTCACCTCGTCCTTAGCCAATCTTAAGCAATCCGTAGCCCCTATTTGAGTTGCAAATATTAGCAATGAACCGATATCAAATACCCGGTGCTCTGCGAGCATTAGTAAGGTACACATCAATAACATGTATATCTCATATACCTTTGTTCACCTTGCCATCCTTCTTATCCGCCAAATACTTGGGCAGTTCCGCTTCGGTGACCGGTTTGCTTGCGGTAAAGCACTCGGTCTCGGGCTTAGGTCCAGACTTGGGTTTCTTCTCCTGAACAACAACATGTTTGCCGTTCTTCTTGAAGTTCCCCTTCTTCTTCCCTTTGCCCCTTTTCTTGAAACTGGTTGCCTTGTTGACCATCAACAATTGATGCTCCTTCTTGATTTCTACCTCCGCAGCCTTTAGCATTGCGAAGAGCTCGGGAATCGTCTTATCCATCCCTTGCATGTTATAGTTCATCACGAAGCTCTTGTAGCTTGGTGGCAGTGATTGAAGAATTCATCGATAACACTATCATCGGAAGATTAACTCCCGCTTGAATTAAGTGATTGTTATACCCGGACATTACGAGTATATGCTCACTTGACAACTATTCTCCTCCATCTTGCAGTTGTAGAACTTATTGGAGACTTCATATCTCTCAATCGGGCATTTGCTTGAAATATTAACTTCAACTCTGGAACATCTCATATGCTCCATGACGTTCAAAACGTCGTGAAGTCCCGTTCTAAGCCGTAAAGCATGGCACATCGAACTATCGAGTAGTCATCGCTTTGCTCGCAGACGTTCATAACATCTGGTGTTGCTCCTGCAGACAGGTTTGGCACCTAGCGGTGCTTCCGGGGCGTAATTCTTACGTGCAGCAATGAGAATAATCCTCAAGTTACGGACCCAGTCCGTGTAATTTCTACCATCATCTTTCAACTTTGCTTTCTCAAGGAACGCATTAAAATTCAACAGAACAACAGCACGGGCCATCTATCTACAACAACATAGACATGCAAAATACTATCAGGTACTAAGTTCATGATAAATTAAAGTTTAGTTAATCAAATTATTAAAGAACTCCCACTTAGATAGACACCCCTCTAATCATCTAAGCGATCACGTGATCCATAACAACTAAACCATGTCCGATCATCACGTGAGATGGAGTAGTTTTCAATGGTGAACATCACTGTGTTGATCATATCTTCTATATGATTCACGCTCGACCTTTCGGTCTCAGTGTTCCGAGGCCATATTTGCATATGCTAGGCTCGTCAAGTTTAACCTGAGTATTCCGCATGTGCAAAACTATCTTGCACCCGTTGTATTTGAACGTAGAGCTTATCACACCCGATCATCACGTGGTGTCTCAGCACGAAGAACTTTCACAACAGTGCATACTCAAGGAGAACACTTATACCTTGAAATTTAGTGAGAGATCATCTTATAATGCTACCGTCGATCTAAGCAAAATAAGATGCATAAAAGATAAACATCACATGCAATCAATATAAGTGATATGATATGGCCATCACCATCTTGTGCTTGTGATCTCCATCTCCAAAGCACCGTCATGATCACCATCGTCACCGGCGCGACATCTTGATCTCCATCGTAGTATCGTTGTCGTCTCGCCAACTATTGCTTCTACGACTATCGCTGCCGCTTAGTGATAAAGTAAAGCAATTACAGGGCGATTGCATTGCATACAATAAAGCGACAACAATATGGCTCCTGCTAGTTGCCGATAACTCGGTTACAAAACATGATCATCTCATACAATAAAATATAGCATCATGTCTTGACTATATCACATCACAACATGCCCTGCAAAAATAAGTTAGATGTCCTCTACTTTGTTGTTGCAAGTTTTACGTGGCCGCTACGGGCTGAGCAAGAACCGTTCTTACCTACGCATCAAAACCACAATGATAGTTTGTCAAGTTAGTGTTGTTTTAACCTTCTCAAGGACCGGGCGTAGCCACACTCGATTCAACTAAAGTTGGAGAAACTAACACCCGCCAGCCACCTGTGTGCAAAGCACGTCGGCAGAACCAGTCTCGCGTAAGCGTACACGTAATGTCGGTCCGGGCCACTTCATCCAACAATATGTAACATCCCAAATTTTCAATTTGGAATGTTATACATTAGATCATCAATGCATATCATATTTTATTTGCTTTGGGTTTTGATCCTAGAAATTCTAAGCAACTCAAAGACCCACGGAGAGAGTTGGGGATTTCGTTATTTTCATATTTGAGTTTTTCTCAAATTTTGAGAATAGGATCATTTGATTTTAATTATTTTATCATCAATTATTTCTATTACAAAAATATGAGAGAGGGAATAAAATGACTTTCCCAAAATAAAGAAATATTGAGGATTTAATAATAAAATCAACTAAGATTTTATTTTGGAGTTTTTCGCCATTTTATTCGAATTTAGGAAAAATGTGCGTTTTTCAAAATTGCACTAAGGCCCCAAATAAATGTTCATCTTGTCCGGCTTGATTTTAGAAGTCGGGGAAAATTTATTTCGGGATTTTTGGAGTCCGTTTAGTATTTCTTTTGTTTGTTTTTCTGCGCGGAATTAATTTAAAAAAAACGCGAACCGACTTCGGGCCGTACCCGAGCGGGACTCCGCCCGGGGCAGCCTTTAAATAGTCGTCGCCGAGCCCCACCCCAGCCCAATCCGCGCCGCCAGCCCACCGCGCCTAAACCCTAACCCTAGCCGGCCCGCCCTTGCCGCCGCCGCCAATCTCACCGCCGCCTCCATGGAGCCGCATTGTCGACGACCCGCCGCCCGAGGTTGCCTCATTTTCCGCACCGCCGGTTTTTCGCCGTTTTTTTTCCGGTTCGGTTAAATAGCGAGCGTTCGCTCGTTCGTTCGTTTTAACGAACGTGTTCATCGTTTAGATCCAGTTAACGAACGTTTGTTCGTTAAGCTGTTCGTCGTTTTTCTTTTTCTCGGATTTTTCCGTGATTATTTCTGATCGCGATTTCTGGTCCGATTTTCGTTTTAGTATAACTTTTCGCTCGTTTATCGGAATCAGGCGATTCAAGCGCCTGGAGTTTCGTTTCGAAACCCTCTATCCGTTTAACCAACTTAAACACGTTTTTGCTTCTGTAAAATTGGACTTAGATCTAGACTAGTAAAACGAAGTTGTTTTCTTTCGCCGTTTGACTTTCGTTGCTTCGTTTGATTTGATTCTTTTTGCAAACCGGAGTTCTTAAGTTGAACTTTCTTGTTAGTTCTTTTATTTGAGATTTACCTGTGCATTAGATGAGTACTTATTGTATGCTTGTTTGTTTGTCTGTGATAGAATACCCGAGTGCGCTACTTTGTTACTTGAGTCTCTAGGTTTCATGGATCATCGACAAGGCAAGTAACACTTTGATCATACCTTTTCTACTACCCAGTTTTATTGCATTAGATCAATCCTCAAACATTGCATGATTAGGATCTAATTAAATTGTGGGATGAGAAGTAGTTGAGGTAGTACCTATTACCTGTTTTACTACCAAACCTTTGGGAGTTACTTCTATGTTTGCTTATATTGCCATGCAATGCTAGTAGACGTGGATTGGGTGAGTGTATTCATGATGATGTGAGATTGTTAACTAAGGGATTATCTAAGGTGGCAACTTAAACACACATCTGGGTGGATTGAGGTACCGGTATTCGAGATTGCAGTTCTTTTCTTTATGGACCGCCACCCAGGCCCAAAGGGATCATGAGATTATTCATACTAGAAACTTCCTTGTGCAGCCACAAGCCATTATGGGCTCTGGCATAGTTGATTAAGTCATGCGAACTCTTACAGGGTAGACTAGCAGATGTAGGGGAAAGTAGGTGTACCGGTCTATCCATAGTAAGGTGCTAGCGCTTCTGAAAGACTATGTCTCAGTCATCCGTTTCTCAAACATCATGTAGTGCGAGAAATCCAACGGAGGCGATCGAGTCTTGTGGGGAAAAGTGCGCAAACCTCTGCAGAGAGTATAAACTAATCATGGTTAGTCGTGTCCCCGGTTATGGACGTTTTGAGTATCTAGTACTCGGATATCATGTGAATCTCATCATGTTACTTTTAAATTAAATATTGTTGGGTTTTAAATGATGTTTATTTTAATTGGGATTGAGGATGCTGTCAACCATTCTCAATGTTTAACGACCACCATGATAGTTAAATAAAATATATTCCTCTGCAGTAGGGAAAAACTGGCTTTACACAAAAACTGTAACCATAGAGCTTTCCACCAGCCATATATGCATGTACTATAGCTTATTATTTCATTACTCTCTATGTGTTACATTGCCAACATATTCCATGTGCTGACCCATTTTCGGGCTGCAACGTTTCATGTTGCAGATTTTTCAGACGACGAGTAAGGTGCTTTTAGGTCGTGGTTCTATACTCAGTGATGTTGGAGTTGATGGACTCACTTATCTTCCAAGTCTTCCGCTGTTATCGTTATTAGATGGCCTTAAGCCATATTTATATTAATAAGTTCTCTTTTGAGACATTCGATGTAATAAGTGTGTGATTGCTACTCTGTTATAAATCCTTCAAGTCTTGTGTGGTGTCAAGATTCTTGATCCGGGGATGGCACTTTGAGCACGAGATCGATCGATGCTTGAGGTCCGTCGCTACAAAGATGGTATCGAGCACACACTGGATCGTAGGACACGCCCACTAAGCTAAAGCCCTAGATCACTACTCTTTCTCCTCATTTCTGACTCCTCATCTTTTCTATTCTTTTAGGATGGCGGATGCAAGGAACAAGTTCACACAACCGGATGAAGATACACCCATTGGGTATCACTTGAAGGAAGTCACTAGATATCTGAGCATAGGAGTACCAAGCTTCACCGGGACCTACAACGCCATTTTACCTGAAGAGGAGCGCTGGATGATTCAAGTTCAAATTCCAGGAAGGACATTTGCACCAGTCACGGAGCCCATAGAGTTTTCCTTTGATGCACCAACTTGGAGTCTAGGAAAGAGTATGGCAGCCCACATCACCATGGGACGTATTGGAGAAGTTTACCACAACGATCTAAAGAATACTATCTACTAGATTTGTGGGCGCGAGATGAGCAATGGGAGATGATCAAGACTAGGAGGACACAGATCAATCGCAGCTTACATCCAGAATTAAACCAGACATCCGACGCCAGAGAGACCAGATGTCTTGGTATGGAGGATCTACAGAAGGCTATGACCAAGATCAAGGAGCTAGAAGAAGAACCCAAGGCTACACGTGAAGACTATATGGAGGAGATCGTCGCTCTAGTGAGATAGAACGGCGACCTTAAGGGGAAGATGGAAGTATTCATGGGAGGTTCAGCACCCAAAAGAGAAGATGATGAATCCACTTGCCCGGATAACTATATCATCATCAACGACACCGACTCGGATCCCGACGATAGTGATGATGACTATGTTGATGAAGCTTGAGCAGATATCATGGAATCTTCATCGGAGCAGTTTTTCTAGTTGACCGCCATAACAGTAGTAGAATTTTCCCCCATAAAAGATTAGTTTTAGTCCAAGCACTTTTGTAATGATAGATAGACCGTTTGTATGCTCTTGCTTGATTGAATGAAGTGATTTTGTGTGCATTTGTCTCATGTGCATTTGGATAGTGTTTTATCTTTAGACCTTATTCTATTCTTAACCCTCGTCTTTTCTACAAACCCTCAGATGCCTCCGAGACGTGACAATGGATTTGCTTTCCCACCGGAGCTCACTCAGTTGATCCAGCAGCAGAATGCGTTGATGCAGTTGCTAGTCCAGAACCACAACAACAACAACAACAACAACAACAACAACAACAACAACAACCCACCACCACCACCACCACATGTTGATCATTTAACCCGTTTTCTTAGGCTGAATCCGCCGGTGTTTTCAAGTAGCACTGAGCCAATAGTGGCAGATGATTGGCTCCGGAAGATAGGGAGGGAGTTGACCACTGCAGGATGTACAGATGGGGAAAAGGTGAAATTTGCCGCACATCAGCTTGAAGGACCGGCAGCAGCATGGTGGGAGAATTTTACAGCCACTTATCCTGTAGACACTGTCACATGGGATCAGTTTCAGCAAGCTTTCCGTACTGCCCATATTTCAGCAGGAGCTATGGTCATGAAGAAGCGTGAGTTTTGCAACTTGCGCTAAGGAGGACGGACAGTTGGCCAGTACGTGGATGACTTTAGTAAGCTAGCACGTTATGCCCCGGATGACGTTGCTACGGATGCAGCTAAACAGGAGAAGTTTTTGGAAGGACTGAATGACGAGCTGAGTATGCAGTTGATGGTAGCGAGCTTCAATAACTACCAGGAATTGGTAGATCGTGCTCTTATGATTGAGGGGAAGCAGCAGCAGATTGAAAACCGCAAGAGGAAGTATGGACAGGGGAAGTACAATTCTGGAGCTCAGCAGAAGCCCCGTTTTACGCCTAAACCGGGAGTTCATTTTCAGCATACCCATGGAGGAGGTAGTTCACACAACCATAATGGCCCCAAGAATGGTAATGGGAATGGAGGAAGCAACGGCCAGAACCGTACCACCCCATCAACCCCAGCCAAGAGAGATCTGAGTCAAGTCACCTGCTTTAAGTGTCAGAAGACCGGACATTATGCCAATGAATGTCCTGAAGGCTAGAATGGCAATGGAAGCTCTGGAAAAAAGTCGAACCCTTTCAACAGGGGACAGGTGAACCACGTTAGCGTGGAGGAGGTTGAAGCCCAACCTGATGCGGTAATAGGTAAGTTTTTGGTTAAGTTATTTACTGCACTCGTTCTTTTTGATACTGGTGCATCGCATTCATACATATCAAGGGGATTTGTGGATAAGTATAGCCTACCCACTAGGATTCTTAAAACACCTATGCTAGTAAGCTCACCAGGAGCGGAGTATATGACCAGTCAAGGATGTTTTCAAGTGCCATTAAGTATAGGAAGGCATATTTTCCCAACGGATTTAATTATTCTGGAATCCCAAGGATTGGATGTAATTCTTGGTATGGATTGGTTGTCGATGTATGGAGGAAACATCGATTGCACCAGTAAGACAATTTTGCTTACGACACCAGAAGGAAGAGGGATCAAGTATGTATCCCGGCATGTGCCAAATAGGATGCAAGTAAATTCCTTATCAGGAGTTGTGCAGGAGGAAGTACCAGTGGTAAAGGATTTCCCTGACGTATTTCCAGAAGAGTTGCCAGGCATGCCATCGGATCGAGATATTGAGTTTTTTATTGAGCTTTTGCCAGGCACAGGGCCAATATCGAAGAGACCATACAGGATGCCCGCAAAGGATTTGGAGGAGATTAAGAAGCAGATTAAGGAGTTACTGGATAAAGGTTACATTCGCCCAAATTCTTTGCCTTGGGGATCACCTGTACTTCTAGTGGAAAAGAAGGATGGATCGTTAAGAATGGTTGTTGATTATCGTGGATTGAACGAAGTTACGATCAAGAACAAGGTACCCACTACCGATGATCAATGATCTGTTTGATCGGTTGCAAGGAGCTAAAGTGTTTTCCAAGATTGATTTGCGATTAGGATACCATCAGTTGATAATTCGAGAGCAGGATATACCTAAGACAGCATTCACCACAAGATATGGGTTGTATGAGTATACCGTTATGTCATTTGGTCTGACTAACGCACCTGCCTATTTTATGAACATGATGAACAAGGTGTTTATGGAGTTTTTGGATAAGTTCGTCGTGGTGTTCATTGATGATATTCTGGTTTACTCGAAGAATGAAGAGGAACATAAGGAACATTTGCGTTTGGTACTCGAGAAGCTCAGAGAACATCAGTTATATGCCAAGTTCAGCAAATGTGAGTTTTGGTTGAAGGAAGTAGGGTTCCTCGGACACGTTATATCCGGAGAAGGACTAGCGGTTGACCCCACAAAGGTTATCACTGTGACCAATTGGGAAGCACCAACAACAGTTGGAGAGATCCGGAGTTTCCTTGGACTCGCAAGATACAACCGGAGATTTATTGAGAACTTCTCAAAGATTGCAAAGCCTATGACGGAGTTGCTGAAGAAGGATACCAAGTTTATATGGACTGAGGAGTGTGAGGCTAGTTTCCAGGAGTTGAAGAAACGTTTGGTTACCTCACCAGTGTTGATTTTGAAAGACCATTCTAAAGATTATGAGGTGTATTGCGACGCTTCACGTCGAGGACTTGGAGCAGTGCTCATGCAGGAGGGAAGAGTTGTTTCGTATGCTTCACGACAACTGAAACCTCACGAATTGAATTATGCCACGCATGATTTGGAGTTAGCAACCGTAGTGCATGCATTGAAAACATGGAGACATTTCCTCATTGGAAATCATTATGAGGTGTACACGGATCACAAGAGTTTGAAGTACATTTTCACGCAGAAGGAGTTAAACCTCAGACAAAGGAGATGGTTGGAGCTCATCAAGGATTATGATATGAGATTGCATTACCATCTCGGAAAGGCTAATGTAGTAGCCGACGCATTGAGCCGTAAGAGCCATGTCAATACACTAATGACGGGAGAAATACCAAAGGAGTTAGCCGAGGATCTTCGTGAGCTATGTTTGGAAATAGTTCCGAGAGGCTATGTAGCAGCATTGGAGATTCAGTCAACCTTGATGGATAGAATCAGAGAAGCTCAGAAGACTGACAAAGAGATTGCCTCTATAAAGGAGAAAATGAGCGAAGGAAAAGCTAAAGGATTTCGTGAGGATGAGCATGACACCCTATGGTTTGAAGACCGGGTTTATGTGCCCAATGACCCGGAGATCAGGAAGTTGATTTTGCAAGAGGCACATGATTCACCATATTCGATTCACCGAAATACCAAGATGTATTTGGATTTGAAGGATACTTTCGGTGGACTGAATGAAGAAAGATATTGCGGAATATGTAGCAGTTTGTGGCGTATGTCGAGAGTAAAGGCGAGCATCGAAGCCAGCAGGATTGTTACAACGATTGCCGATACCGAATGGAAGTGGGATAAACTAGGCATGGATTTTATCACGGGATTACCCAGGACTCGTTCAGGCTATGACTTGATTTGGGTTATAGTTGATCGGTTGATGAAAGTAGCTCATTTCATCCCGGTAAAGACCACTTACACTAGTGCTAAGTTGGCAAAGATATACATGACCAGGATTGTATGTTTACATGGAGTTCCAAGGAGTATCGTATTTGATAGAGGAACCTAATTCACCTCAAAGTTCTGGAATCGGTTGCATGAAACTTTGGGTACCAGGCTAGAGTTTAGCACAGCTTTCCATCCGCAGACAGATGGACAGACCAAGAGAGTCAATCAAATTTTGGAGGATATCTCATGAGCTTGTGCACTAGATTATGGATCTAGTTGGGACGACAATTTGCCATATGCAGAATTCTCTTACAACAACAGTTATCAATCCAGTTTGAAAATGGCCCCTTTCGAAGCCTTGTACGGAAGGAGGTGCAGGACCCCGTTGCTGTGGGATGAAGTTGGAGACCGCCAGTTGTTTGGACCGGATTTGATTAAGGAGTCTGAATGGAAAGTGAAGTTGATTCGTGATAGGCTCAAGGTAGCCCAGTCCAGGTAGAAGAGCTATGCAGATTCTAAACGCAAGGAAACAGTTTACGAAGTCGGAGACCGAGTTTATCTTCGAGTATCTCCACTACGAGGAATTAAGCGTTTTGGAGTTAAGGGAAAGTTAGCGCCACGTTTTGTAGGACCATATCGGGTTTTGGAACGTATGGGAGAAGTGGCCTACAAGTTGGAATTGCCCGAAGGATTGTCAGGAGTTCATGATGTATTCCATGTTTCCCAGTTAAAGAAGTGCCATGCGGAGATGGCTGATATACCACTAAGAGATACAGTGCCATTGGAAGCGATTCAGTTGAATAACGATTTGACCTATGAGAAGAAACCAGTTAAGATTCTCGAGTTTGCCAAATTGAGTTACCCGATAAGGTTATCAAGTTTTGCAAAGTTTAGTGGAGCCACCACACCGAGGATGAAGCCACCTGGGAGCGAGAGGAACATTTGCTAAAGGACCACCCTCACCTATTTTCTACCCAACCCGAATCTCGAGGGCGAGATTCATCTTAAGGGGGGTAGGTTTGTAACATCCCAAATTTTCAATTTGGAATGTTATACATTAGATCATCAATGCATATCATATTTTATTTGCTTTGGGTTTTGATCCTAGAAATTCTATGCAACTCAAGGACCCACGGAAAGAGTTGGGGATTTCGTTATTTTCATATTTGAGTTTTTCTCAAATTTTGAGAATAGGATCATTTGATTTTAATTATTTTATCATCAATTATTTCTATTACAAAAATATGAGAGAGGGAATAAAATGACTTTCCCAAAATAAAGAAATATTGAGAATTTAATAATGAAATCAACTAAGATTTTATTTTGGAGTTTTTCGCCATTTTATTTGAATTTAGGAAAAATGTGCGTTTTTAAAAATTGCATTTAGGCCCCAAATAAATGTTCATCTTGTCCGGCTTGATTTTAGAAGTCGGGGAAAATTTATTTCGGGATTTTTGGAGTCCGTTTGGTATTTCTTTTGTTTGTTTTTCTGCGCGGAATTAATTTAAAAAAACGCGAACCGACTTCGGGCCGTACCCGAGCGGGACTCCGCCCGGGGCAGCCTTTAAATAGCCGCCGCCCGAGCCCCACCCCAGCCCAATCCGCGCCGCCAGCCCACCCGCGCCCCAAACCCTAACCCTAGCCGGCCCGCCCCGCCGCCGCCCGAGGTTGCCTCGTTTTCCGCGCCGCCGGTTTTTCTTGAAAAACCGTTCGGTTTTTCCCCGGGTTTTTTTTCGGTTCGGTTAAATAGCGAGCGTTCGCTCGTTCGCTCGTTTTAACGAACGTGTTCGTCGTTTAGATCCAGTTAACGAACGTTCGTTCGTTAAGCTGTTCATCGTTTTTCTTTTTCTCGGATTTTTCCGCGATTATTTCTGATCGCGATTTCTGATCCGATTTTCGTTTTAGTATAACTTTTCGCTCATTTATCGGAATCAGGCGATTCAAGCGCCTGGAGTTTCGTTTCGAAACCCTCTATCCGTTTAACCAACTTAAAAAAGTTTTTGCTTCTGTAAAATTTGACTTAGATCTAGATTAGTAAAACGAAGTTGTTTTCTTTCGCCATTTGACTTTCGTTGCTTCGTTTGATTTGATTCTTTTTGCAAACCGGAGTTCTGAAGTTGAACTTTCTGGTTAGATCTTTTATTTGAGATTTACCTATACATTAGATGAGTACTTATTGTATGCTTGTTTGTTTGTCTGCGATAGAATTCCCGGAGTGCGCCGCCTGTTACTTCGAGTCTCTAGGTTTCGCGGATCATCAGCAAGGCAAGTAACACTTTGATCATACCTTTTCTACTACCCAATTTTATTGCATTAGATCAATCCTCAAACATTGCATGATTATGATCTAATTAAATTGTGGGATGAGAAGTAGTTGAGGTAGTACCTATTACCTGTTTTACTACCAAACCTTTGAGAGTTACTTCTACGTTTGCTTATATTGCCATGCTATGCTAGTAGACGTGGATTGGGTGAGTGTATTCATGACAGATGTGAGATTGTTAACTAAGGGATTATCTAAGGTGGCAACTTAAACACACATCTGGGTGGATTGAGGTACCTGGGTATTCCAGGATTGCCTGTTGTTTTTCTTTATGGACCGCCACCCAGGCCCAAAGGGATCATGAGATTATTCATACTAGAAACTCCCATGTGCAGCCACAAGCCATTATGGGCTCTGGCATAGTTGATTAAGTCATGCGAACTCTTACGGGGTAGACTAGCGGATGTAGGGAAAGTAGGTGTCGGTCTATCCATAGTAAGGTGCTAGCGCTTCGAAAGACTATGTCTCACCATCCGTTTCTCAAACATCATGTAGTGCGAGAAATCCAACGGAGGCGATCGAGTCTTGTGGGGAAAAGTGCGCAAACCTCTGCAGAGAGTATAAACTAATCATGGTTAGCCGTGTCCCCGGTTATGGACGTTTTGAGTATCTAGTACTTGAATATCATGTGAATCTCATCATGTTACTTTTAAATTAAATATTGTTGGGTTTTAAATGATGTTTATTTTAATTGGGATTGAGGATGCTGTCAACCATTCTCAATGTTTAACGACCACCATGATAGTTAAATAAAATATACTCCTTTGTAGTAGGGAAAAACTGGCTTTACGCAAAAACTGTAACCATAGAGCTTTCCACCAGCCATATATGCATGTAGTATAGCTTATTCTTTCATTACTCTCTATCATTACATTGCGGCATATTCCATGTGTCAATTGTTTCGAGCTGCAACGTTTCATGTTGCAGATTTTTCGAACGACAGTAAGGTGCTTTTAGGTCGTGGTTCTATACTCAGTGATGCCGTTGGAGTTGATGGACTCACTTATCTTCCAAGTCTTCCGCTGTTATCGTTATTAGATGGCCTTAAGCCATATTTATATTAATAAGTTCTCTTTTGAGACATTCGATGTAATAAGTGTGTGATTGCTACTCGTTATAAATCCTTCAAGTCTTGTGTGGTGTCGATTCTTGATCCGTGGATGGCACCGAGCACGTAGATCGACTGTTTGAGGTCTGGTCGCTACACAATACCGCCGAACCAAAGTGTGACATGCTGGTAAGCAGTATGACTTGTATCGCCCACAACTCACCTATGTTCTACTCGTGCATATAACATCTACACATAAAACCCGGTTCTGATACCACTGTTGGGGAACGTAGTAATTTCAAAAAAAAATCCTACGCACACACAGGATCATGGTGATGCATAGCAACGAGAGGGGAGAGTGTGTCCATGTACCCTCGTAGACCGAAAGCGGAAGCGTTACCACAACGCGGTTGATGTAGTCGTACGTCTTCACAATCAGACCGATCCAAGTACCGAACGTACGACACCTCTGAGTTCAGCACACGTTCAACTCGATGACGTCCCGCGAGCTCCGATCCAGCAGAGCTTCACCGGAGAGTTTCGCCAGCACGACGACGTGATGATGGTGATGATGATGCTACCGATGCAGGGCTTCTCCTAAGCACCGCTACGATATTATCGAAGTTGATTATGGTGGAGGTGGGCACCGCACACGGCTAAGAGATCAATGATTAATTGTTGTGTCTCCAAGGGGTGCCCCTCTCCCCGTATATAAAGGAGTGGAGGAGGGGGAGGAGGCCGGCCTCCCTAGGCGCACCCCATGAGGAGTCCTACTCCCACCGGGAGTAGGACTCCCCCCTTCCAAGTAGGAGTAGGAGAAGGGAAGGAAGGGAGAGAGGAAGAGAAGGAAAAAAGGGGGGCGACGCCCCCCTCCTTGTCCAATTCGGACTAGAGGGGGAGGGGGCGCGCGGCTTCCCTAGCCGCCCCTCCTCTTCTCCCACTAAGGCCCATGAGGCCCAATTAACTCCCCAGGGGGTTCCGGTAACCCCCCGGTACTCCGGTATATGCCTGAAACCTCCCGAAACCCTTCCGGTGTACAAACATAGTCGTCCAATATATCGATATTTACGTCTCGACCATTTCGAGACTCCTCGTCATGTCTGTGATCATATCCGGGACTCTGAACTACCTTCGGTAGATCAAAACACTAAAACTCATAATACCGATCGTCACCGAACTTTAAGCATGCGGACCCTACGGGTTCGAGAACAATGTAGACATGACCGAGACACGTCTCCGGTCAATAACCAATAGCGGAACCTGGATGCTCATATTGGCTCCTACATATTCTATGAAGATCTTTATCGGTCAAACCGCATAACAACATACGTTGTTCCCTTTGTCATCGGTATGTTACTTGCCCGAGATTCAATCATCGGTATCTCAATACCTAGTTCAATCTCGTTACCGGCAAGTCTCTTTACTCGTCCTGTGATACATCATCCTGCAACTAACTCATTAGTTACAATGCTTGCAAGGCTTATAGTGATGTGTATTACCGAGTGGGCCCAGAGATACCTCTCCGACAATCGGAGCGACAAATCCTAATCTCGAAATACGCCAACTCAACAAGTACCTTTGGAGACACCTTTAGAGCACCTTTATAATCACCCAGTTATGTTGTGACATTTGGTAGCACACAAAGTGTTCCTCCGGTAAACGGGAGTTGCATAATTTCACAGTCATAGGAACATGTATAAGTCATGAAGAAAGCAATAGCAACATACTAAATGATCAAGTGCTAAGCTAACGGAATGGGTCAAGCCAATCACATCATTCCCCTAATGATGTGATCCTGTTAATCAAATGACAACTCATGTCTATGGCTAGGAAACATAACCATCTTTGATCAACGAGCTAGTCAAGTAGAGGCATACTAGTGACACTCTATTTGTCTATGTATTCACACATGTATTATGTTTCCGGTTAATACAATTCTAGCATGAATAATAAACATTTATCATGATATAAGGAAATAAATAATAACTTTATTATTGCCTCTGGGCATATTTCCTTCAGCATCAACATGCCGTGGTAAAAATATTGTCCCATTTGGGGCAGGTTTGGGTATAAGCTTCTCACAAACCAGAGTTTCTCACAGCAAGCCTCATGCTTTCAGTAGGGAAGGTGCCACCTTTGTGGACGAAATGATATCCGATGTCTCTTCTTGCTTTTAAATTTTTTCTAGTGTCAACATAGAACAATATGAGTTTTGTGCTAAATTTTGGGATTTTTCGGGGTTCGTTTGGACATTTTTATACATTAACTGAGTTTTCTATGCATTTATATGCATAATTCAAATTTGAACTATAGGAACATGCTCCACTGCATATAAATGGGTTTAAAAATCAAATGTCCATCCTTGGTTGCATGCTTAGGTCCCATGCAAGAAATGTGAATGAATGTCAAACACCTTTCCACCGTTGCTCGGGCGCTAACATTGAGATACATGGTTTTTAAATTCTAGTAAATCGAAAACTCGTTTGAAATTTATGAAACTTGGCACGCTATCATGGAACGGCATCAACATGCCATTGTAAAAATATTGTCCCATTTGGAGCAGATTGGGGTATAAGCTTCTCACAACAAGCCTCATGGTTATGGTAGGGAATGTGTCACCTTTGTGGACGAAATGATATTCGTTGCCTCTTCTTGCTTTTAAATTTTTTCTAGTGTCAACATAGAACAACACGAGTGTTGTGTTAAATTTTGGAATTTTTAGGGGTTCGTTTAGACATTTTTATACATTAACTGAGTTTTCTATGCATTTATGTGCATAATTCAAATTTGAACTACATGCACATGCTCCAGTGCAAAAAATGGGTTGACAAATCAAATATGTGTCCTTGGGTGCATGCTTAGGTCTCATGCAAGAAATGGAAATGAATTTTAAACACCATGGCACTGTTGCTTGCCGGCAAAACCTTGAGATACTTTGTTTTTAAATTCTAGTAAATCCAAAACTCGTCTGAAATTCATGAAACTTGGCATGCTATCATGGAATGGCACCCGACATGCTATGGTATTTTTCATGTCCAATTTGAGAGAAGGCGCACTCGAATAACAGTCAACAGAGGAATTTTGAAACAAATATCTGCCACTTTAACATCTCAAACATTTGTATAATTTAAATCATGTGCGTTCTGTTAACCATTCACGTGACGCCACGCGTCACACTTTTAATGGCTAGGACGTGCCGTGCGGACAGCTGCTTGAGTAGACTGGAGGCGTGCGAGCACAGTCCGCTGCGCAGGCTGACCGAGAGGTGTGCAAGCTGTCCTTCAATGCGCAGGCTCACTGGGAAGCGTGCGAGCTATACGCTACGCAGGCTCACTTAGAAGCGAGCCCTTTGACTTCCATGGCCACCCGTCTTGCTCGCATCCTCTCCATTAATGGTGCCCGGGCCACTGTTTACTACGGGCGGCCTTACTGTTTGCCTCCCATTCCCCTCCCGCATACCTCCGCCAATGCCATGACGCAGAAGGATCATCTGCCACTAGTCTTCCAGTTTGGTGAAGTCGACTTCGAGCCGGACGAAATGTTGGGGAACGTAGTATTTCAAAAAATTCCTACGATCACGCAAGATCTATCAAGGAGAAGCATAGCAACGAGCGGGGAGAGTGTGTACACGTACCCTCGTAGAGCGAAGGTGGAAGCGTTTAGTAATGCGGTTGATGTAGTCGAATGTCTTCACGATCCAAACGATCAAGTACCGAACGCACGGCACCTCCGCGATCTGCACACGTACAGCTCGGTGACGTCCCTCGAACTCTTGATCCAGCTGAGGCCAAGGGAGAGTTTCGTCAGCACGACGGCATGGTGACGGTGATGATGAAGTTACGGACGCAAGGTTTCGCCTAAGCACTACGACAATATGACCGATGTGGAAATCTGTGGAGGGGGCACCGCACACGGCTAAGAAATCAACTTGTGTGTCTATGGGGTGCCCGCCTCCCCCGTATATAAAGGAGTGGAGGAGGGGGCTGGCCAGCCTCATGGGGCGCGCCCCAAGGGGGGGAATCCTACTCCTACTAGGAGTAGGTTCCCGCTTTTCCTAGTCCAACTAGTAGGGGAAGGAAAGAGGAAGAGGGGGAGAAGGAAAGGGGGGTCGCCCCCCCCCCCCCCAATCCGGATTGGGCTTGGGGGGCACGCGCCTCCACCTGTCCGCCTTCTCCTCTCTTCCACTAAAGCCCATGATGGCCCATTAAACCCCGGGGTTCCAGAACCCCAGTACTCGAAAAATGCCCGAACCTATCCGAAACCTTTCCGGTGTCCAAACATAACCTTCCAATATATCAATCTTTATGTCTCGACCATTTCGAGACTCCTCATCATGTCCGTGATCACATCCGCAACTCCTGTGGCACCCCGGCTCAGAGAAGCCGGAACGCCCCGTATTCCAGCCAAGAGATCGAGGAGAAGTCTCTGGAATACGACACTATTAATCCAAAGGCAGCATGATATCCAAAGTAATACTCCAAATATAATAAAAGATACCATGATGGAAATAATCATAATACCAACCACTAATACTCCAATGACAACAAGATACTCATCAACTGCAAGCATAACTCCTAGTAATCCAAACAATAGCATGGCAACAACAAGATCAAACTAATACTCCGAGAAAATGCCATGCACAAAGTCATGTAGCTAAAGCAATATTTTAAACAAGTTCAAATATATTAAACCATGTCACTGCATTACAGTGATGCAAATGGAGGGTGTGGCTTGCCTGGGGATGAAGAATACTCCGGGAAGAAATGCGGTGAAGCCACGGAAAGAATTGTTGGAAAACGTTCCCTCTCAAAAGGGGCTGGTTTAGCGCAAGGGCAAAAATGTCATTTTCAGAATGTTAACACATGGTGAAAATGATACCAACAGAACGGGCTCGACGACACGAAGAAGTGGGCTTTGGAATCACCTCAATCGGAGTTGCGAGCGAAAAGATATAGCCCGACGAAGTTCAGGGACCAATCTGTAAAGATTTCTCCACGAACGGGCCCCTGAGCTGAAAAACAGAAAACATATTCTCAGGAAATACGTCTTCAGAACGGAGAAAGCGCATTCTTAGATAAAGCAGAGGCAGAATACGCTTACTTCACGCGAAAATGTACTTCCTAAAGTACGCTTCCACTTAACCACGTGGACAGTGGCGGGGCCGGGCGTGGGGTCGCTGATGTGCGTGTACCGCGGGTTCGGCCCGTCACTTATCCACGTAGGCACGGCGGGATCAACGCCCGTGCAGCTGAACAGCAGGGCCCGCATGGAGGAGGGGCCCGCCGGGCTTCGCTCCTTCTTCCTCCTCTCGTCTCCCCCGACATGAAACAGAGGAGCGGCAGGGGAGGCCGCGGCCGGTGCTGGCCCCGCCGCCTCCGGCTACCTCCAGTCGGGGCGAGGGCATCGACGGCCTCAGAACGGAGCTCTACACCCGCCTGGGACAGAAGGAGCGCCGGGGAAGGAGGGGGATGATGGCAGCGATGGAAGGGCGGACGACGGCTCTGGTCGGCTTCGGGCGATAAGGGGCAGGGTGCTCCGGCGGCTTGGGGGCAGAGAAATGGCTCAGGAGAGCTTTGCCTGAGTCTTGGGGCTCAACTGGTGAAGAAATGAGGGAGGGAGGGGCGTGCCAACGACTGAATTTAAGCGGAGGGCCGGAGCGGCCATGGCGGCCAACCGAGGCGATGAGGGGCTCTGAAGGCAAATGTAGAGGTCGGGAAGCCTTCTAGGAGTGAGGGGGAGGCGATGGAGTGCCGCGGGGTGGTCCTATATAGCCACGGGGCGAGGAGGACGAGCTATCATCGCCGCAGACGCGTGGCCGGCGCCACGGACGCGTGCCCGCGCACATGAACTTGGAGGCAGGCGACGAGGGAGGCACAGTGGAGTCTCTCACGGGGCAGAGGAGGCCAAGGGGGCGCAGGGAGGATGACGACGGCGACGAACAGAACCAAACCGCCACTGTGCTCTCGTGGGCATTCGGCGGCGAGCGTCGGTGAGGAAGCGGACGGAGGGGGAGAGGGGTCCAAGGGAACTACAATGATGAGAGGAAGACAATGGACACGGTCACGCGCGCTAAGGCGACGAGAGGAGTAGGTGCCGAAGCACAAACAGCCACTGGGCGCGGCCACTGCACACAAAGCGCGTGCACAGTGATGCCATTAACGCGGTCACCGCGTGCACTGGCATGTAGCGGGGGAGAGAGGCTTGAACATGTTGTCTAGTGGTAAGTTCATCCAGGGTAGGTTTCAACTCCGGTGGTAGCTTGGTTAAAAGTGATCTGGTTAAACGGTAAGAAAGCTCTGAAGTTTACTGCAGTAAAATTAGGTGAGCACTAGTGATCAACATGAAGGGTTTTGGATCCAATGGAGTTGTCTGCGAGGTTGAGGTAAAGAAGGACTTTCATCCTGGTAACTTGGAGAAGATTTGGACCAAGATAAATCATAGTTGCTTTGCAACTGCCAAATCTGGTCCAGAAATGAGATTTGGATGATGCACTCAAATGGTGTGTACACTTGAGCTCAAATTTGGCAAGGCTTCATGATTTGATCATATAAAGATGTTGTATAAGTTTCATACCAATTGGATTCACCAAAATGGTACTTGCTTCACAAACATCCTTGCAGACCAGAAACTTGCAAACATTCTAGAGGAATAATGGCTTGTTGACCCATGCCCAAAATGGGTGGAGGTAGGTTATATGGATAATAGAAGGCCTAGAAAAATTGGTAGCCATAATGGAGCAAGATAAAATATACTTGCTTCACAAACTGAAATTTTGGGCAGAATCAAAGAATTGAAGATGAACTCACATGGAGGCAAGAAATGAGCTCTAATTTAATGGAGGGCTATGATATGATTATATGAGGGATCATGCAAAATTGTAACTCATTTGGATATGCCTAGCTTGCACCTTTTTCACAAAGCTTCTTTCTGGATAGAAACTTTGGAAGATCATAATTAAATAATTACTTGGAAAATGAGGTTGCATTTTGGCATGTGGCAATGATATGGACAGGAAAAGGTTTCCAAAAAGTTTGAGGTAAATAGGGAAAAGGAAAATAGCACTTGCTTCACAATGTGCCATTTAGGGCAGAATAGGAAATGAATTATTTGAGCAAGATGATAAACATGCCAAATGCAATATTTTTCCATATTTGAGAAAGATATGACCCAAACAATTTATGAGAATTATTTTGGAATTTTAGGAGTGATGGAAATAAAGGTTGCTTCACAACCTAGGGCAGACAGGGTTATTCCTTTAATAGAAAAGGGAATGTTCCCTAGAAAAAGATTTTAGGGTTTGGTCAAGCAGTGAAGTGACAAGATCTTGACAGGGTTTTGAGAATGATGAGCCACTTGGGAAGGAAAATGAGGATGATTTCCCGGGTGACAAGGCCACAGAACCACTCCAAAAAAAAACAGAGCAAAAACCAATAAATCAAAAAGAAAAAGGAAAGGGCCAAAATCTAGGCTGTTACAAGTCTTACCCCCTTAAAGAAATCTCGTCCTCGAGATTTAGTTGCTCTGGGAACAAGTATGACTTGAGGATACCGTTTCCAACTCGGGCATCCTTTTTCCTTTATTTATTGTTCCCCCAAGAATTTCAGATGATCAACTTACCTTGCTCTGGGGTGGCTTGCTTCACCTTTCCCCAAATTTTGATGGGTCTTTGCTCATATACCAAATCCTTTTGCTGACATTGATTTTCTCATATCTGCGGTGATGTCCGATGGATCTGATCATAAATTTCCTTTTGGTCATGAAAACCTTTTTATTTCTGTTATGGGGTTGCTGCAAGCCTTCTGGGTTCAATAAATGCTTAGAATTAATCATGCCCATCTTCTGACGGGATCTGACTGCTCATAGGTGCACTGATTTATCTTGATTTATTTCCTTTGGCTCGAGCATGTGGCATACAACAGAGATTTGACTGCCTTCTGTCGTGAGCAATATAACTGTGTATGGAGTTATGTCATACCTCAAAATTTACATTTTGAGACTTTGCCCGACAGGGGCTGACGGGCAAATGCTTTTCCTGACAGATTGACCGGGTACTTGATTCCATCGGCGAGTATACCGGGTCTAAATTGATTATTCGGCTTTTGACTTTCTAATTTTGTCGGTATACCCATTTTTGGTAATACGCTGTGATATGTTTTAACACTGCCGCTGAGGTCAAACTGTTGAGGTTGCAAAGGAATCTTGGATCTGACAGAGCGGACTTGGATATTCCACACTAACCATGTCAAGCGGGTCAGCGGGATATGCAAATCCTTGTAAATAGAGTAGGCCGCTGAAGGTGTATGTCTTTGTGGATCCATATGGAATTATGGCCTCCAACTGATTTGGGTATCCGGACCCTGATGGTCGTGCAAAATACATCATACCTTTGTTGTCAGTCTCACTCTTTAACGGTCATGATTTTCTTTGTCAGGATACCTTGTTGAAATAACTTGGCCACACATGTCCTTGATTCTTCGTATGACCATGACTGTGGCTAGTGCAATATTGTTGGCATTATTCCTTCTGCTTATTTTCTGACATGTGTCCGCACATATTTGACATATACTCGGGGTTTGTAGCTGTACGGAGCTCATTGCTGAGGCCAATCATACAAGAAGGTGACAAGAGTTCACGAGATCCCCTTGTAGGTGCGGAATATTGGCCTTGGTGGCCATTGTCAAGACTGTTACTTCTGCGATGTCATATTCAGATCTTGTCGATCCTTGCATTACATAAGGTGTGTATCTCTGCTTATCTTCATTTGCATGACTTATGAGGTTGTTGGGTCTGTACCTTTCTTAGGTATATCTGCATGGATCGTGTCGATCCCGTATGAGTGACTGATCTGACCCGGGATACATGCGTACCATATGTATAATAATCATATGCAACTGAATACCCTATTATTGCGGCAGGCATATGTTTTAAATGAATTGTTCCTCTAACAAAATTATTGCAAATCTGATCCTTGAGATGTCCTACCATATACTGCCAGCTCATCATATATTCTCTGAGGATGGTGCATAGTGTGGTACTGACGCGGACTGGGTGGCTTACGAGGGAAGCCATCCGAGTAGCTTCCTGAGGAAGACTCTTAGATTCTGCTCGAGGCTTTTTGTCTGGGTAGCAATGCAGAAGAAATCTCTATATCTTATACACGAAGCTTGACCTGAGTATTGTGCTGGAGAAGCCTGGGTTCCTTACTTGAGAAGCTTCTCCTCGGGTTTGCTTGTTGAGAAAAATTCATTTCCATCTGTCAGAAGCTTTTACCGAGGTATCTTGTTGAGAAAGACTAGGTACCGTGGGCCGGAAATAGTTCACATATCATGCTGAGGAAAAATTGAGGAGCCTTGCCTCATAAATTTCTTCCAATAGCGTGTGGAATAATGTTGGGTTCCTTATATCCAAAACTTCATACTGATATCCATGCACACGTCCATAATATTTTGTGACTGATAGAAAATTTGTTTGACTGTCTTCCTTGAGCATATCACCTCCTGGCTTTCTCTTGGAGTATAACATATTTCAAGTATCATTTATTGCTGAGCCAAATCTTTACCTATGATCCATACCTTTGACTGAAAAATATACCGTTGGTCTTGCATCTGACTTGTCTTTCTGCTGGCTGGATCATTACTGCAGTAGAATTGATGTGGATAATCAACCCAAGACACAATTGGTATTCTGAGCAGATATTCCTTATATCATGCGGTTGACTGAGAAGGCCATAATGTTTAGCTGAGCTTCTTCCAAATATTTAAAATACTTATTACTTCTTCGAGTTCGGTGTCAGTTGATGAGCAACTCTTTATAGGGGGAAAATAATGTAACACCGGGGCCCAAAAAGAAAGAAGCAAAAGAAAACTCAACTAAACAAAAACACACAATAACAATCAATTCACACACAATCAATATCACATATTACTGCTAGTCACACAATATGCATGCCTACTTAAGCACACAAATCTCGCGGGATATCCGGTTCTACGATATAGCATGTTGTGACGATGTGCACGAGGACGAATAAATGTGTGGAAGAATCGGTGTAAACAGCACTACACCAAGTGCTAGCTTAGCCAGGTAGCAACCTGGACTAGCTCGAAGGCGAGGACGTACTTGGTAACCATGTAGCAGGACACGAATGTTGGGACCACATTATTATCAAGTGGACGGAAAATATCCGTACTCGTCCAAGAAATAAGGATAGCGGGGAAACTGAGTCTATTGGCATTGCCCTTTCTTGATGACTAAGACCGTTAAGGGTTGCCAACACGACAAGAAAAAGGATGATCCGGGGTAGAAGCATGTTGATACGTCTCCAACGTATCTATAAGTTTTTATTGCTCCATGCTACTTTATCTATTGTTTTGGACTATAATGGGATTTATTTTCCACTTTTATATTACTTTTGGGACTAACCTATTAACCGGAGGCCCAGCCCAGAATTGCTGTTTTTTTCCTATTTCAAGTTTCAAGAAATGGAATATCAAACGGAGTCCAAACGGAATGAAACCTTCGAACGTGATCTTCTCACCGAACGTGATCCGTGAGACTTGGACCCTACTCCAAGAAGTGCCAGAGGCGGTCACGAGGGTGGAGGGCGCCTCCCCACAGGCGCGCCCGCCTCGTGGGCCCCCGACGCCCCACCGACGCATTCTTCCTCCTATATATACCTACGCACTTCAACAGATCGTGGACGGAGCCAAAACCTAATTCCACCGCCAAGAACTTCCTCAGATCCACGAGATCCCATCTTGGGGCCTATTCAAGCTCACGAGGGGGAATCCACCACGGAGGGCTTCTACATCAACACCATAGCCCTCCGATGAAGTGTGAGTAGTTTACTTCAGACCTTCGGGTCCATAGCTAGTAGCTAGATGGCTTCTTCTCTCTTTTGGATCTCAATACAATGTTCTCCCCGCCTCATGGAGATCTATTCGATGTAATCTTCTTTTGCAAGTGTGTTTGTTGAGACCGATGAATTGTGGGTTTATGATCCAGCTTATCTATGGAAAATATTTGATTCTTCTCTGAATTCTTTTATGTATGATTGAGTTATCTTTGCAAGTCTCTTCAATCATCCGCTTGGTTTGGCCAACTAGATTGGTAGTTCTTGCAATGGGAAAAGTGCTTAGCTTTGGGTTCAATCTTGCGTGTCCTTACCTAGTGATGTAAGGGGTTGCAAGGCACGATTGTATTGTTGCCATCGAGGATAACAAGATGGGGTATTTATCATATTGCATGAATTTATTCCTCTACATCATGTCATCTTGCTTAAGGCGCTACTCTGTTTTTAACTTAATACTCTAGATGCATGCTTTGGATAGCGGTCGATGAGTGGAGTAATAGTAGTAGATCCGTAATCGCTTCGGTCTACTTGTCTCGGACGTGATGCCTATATACATGATCATTGCCTAGATATACTCATAACTATGCTCAATTCTCACAATTGCTCAACAGTAATTTGTTCACCCAATCCGAGAATATCTATGCTCTTGAGAGAAGCCACTAGTGAAACCTACGGCCCCGGGTCTATTCTCATCATATCAATCTCCATCACTTTATTTACTTGCTTTGCTTTTACTTTTTACTTTGCATCTTTATACCAAAAATACCAAAATATTATCTCTATCGATCTCACTCTAAGTAAGTGACCGTGAAGGATTGACAACCCCTAATCGCATTGATTGCGAGTAGCTATCGCTTTGTGCAGGTACGAGGGACTTGCGTGGCCTCCTCTTGGATTGATACCTTGGTTCTCAAAACTGAGGGAAATACTTACGCCATCTTGGCTGCATCATCCTCTCCTCTTCGGGAAAACCAACACAAGCTCAAGACGTAGCAAGAAGGATTTCGGCGCCGCTGTCGGGAGGTCTCACGCAAAAGTCAACATACCAAGTACCCATCACAATCCCTATCTCTCGCATTACATTATTTGCCATTTGCCTCTCATTTTCCTCTCCCCCACTTCACCCTTGCCGTTTTATTCGCCCTCTCTTTCCAAATCTCCTTCTCTTTCTCCCTTTGCCTTTTGTTTGCTCGTGTGTTAGTTCGCTTGCTTGTCATCATGTCAAATTCCTTATCCGCTCCTATGTCTCCCGAGTTTGAAGTCCTTCACTTCAAGCAAAGGCAAGGAGAAAACTTAAAATATGCTTGGTATAGGATGATGGAATCTTATCGTAAGTGTACCCTGGAGGTGAATTTTAGAATTCTTCTTTGCAATTTTTATGTTGGGTTAAATATGACGATAGACAACTCTTGGATTGCATTGCCAAGGGAAATTTCATTGAGATTGATCCCAGATTAAGATGAAATTATAGAGGGAATAGTGGGAACACTACCCCAAAAGGGAGGATCTCATCCTACCCAGGAAGAAACCCAAGTGTTTGAGAAGATTTGCGAAGTGACAAATTTTTTACAAAAGTCTCTTGAGCCTCTTTATATCTAAAAATTTCCGAGTATGAAGGGAAGCGTAAAGAACCCCCCGGATTCGAGCACGACCCCGCTAAAAAACTGAAAGTTAAAGATGGCAATACCTAGATCTATCCTTGCTTTTATGCCTAGCTAGGGGCGTTAAACGATAGCGCTTGTTGGGAGGCAACCCAATTTTATTTTTAGTTCTTTGTTTTTGCTTCTGTTTAGGAATAAATAATCCATCTAGCCTCTGTTTAGATGTGGTTTTATGTTTTAATTAGTGTTTGTGCCAAGTTGGACCTATTGGATCTTCTTGGATGATAGTTATTTGATCTTGCTGTAATTTCCAGAATCTTTGTGCTCAGTGCCCGAATTGTTAAAAATCACCAGAACGTGATAAAATACTGATTCCAATTGCTGCTGATCAATAAACAAATTTTACAGGTCTTATAATTTTGGTAGAATTTTTTGGGTTCCATAAGTTTGCTTTAGTTACAGATTACTACAGATTGTTCTGTTTTTGACAGATTCTGTTTTGCGTGTGTTGTTTGCTTATTTTGATGAATCTATGGTTAGTAAAATAGTTTATAATCCATAGAGAAGTTGGAATACAGTAGGTTTAACACCAATATAAATAAAGAATGAGTTCATTACAGTACCTTAAAGTAGTCTTTTGTTTTCTTTCTCAAACGGAGCTCACGAGATTTCTATTGAGTTTTGTGTTGTGAAGTTTTCAAGTTTTGGGTGAATTCTTTTGATGGATTATGGAACAAGGAGTGGAAAGAGCCTAAGCTTGGGGATGCCCATGGCACCCCCAAGATAATCCCAGGACACCAAAAAGTCAAAGCTTGGGGATGCCCCGGAAGGCATCCCCTCTTTCGTCCACTTCCATCGGTAATTTACTTGGAGCTATATTTTTATTCACCAACATGATATGTGTTTTGCTTGGAGCGTCTTGTATTATTTGAGTCTTTGCTTTTTAGTTTACCACAATCATCCTTTCTGTACACACCTTTTGAGAGAGCCATACATGAATTTAAATTTGATAGAATACTCTATGTGCTTCACTTACATCTTTTGAGCTTGATAATTTGCTCATAGTGCTTCACTTATATCTTTTTGAGCGTGATAATTTTTGCTCTAGTGCTTCACTTAGATCGTTTAGAGCACGGTGGTGGATTTGTTTTAAAGAAACTTGATCTCTCATGCTTCACTTAGATTATTTTGAGAGTCGTTAATAGCATGGTAATTTGCTTAATGTTAATATACTTGGTATTCAAGATATGTGAAACTTTCTTTTGAGTGCGTTGAATACTAAGATAAGTTTGATGCTTGATAATTGTTTTGAGATGTGGAGGTGATAATATCAAAGTCGTGCTAGTTGAGTAGTTGTGAATTTGAGAAATGCTTGTGTTGAAGTTAGCAAATCCCGTAGCATGCATGTATGGTTAAAGTTATGTAACAAATTTGAAAAATGAAGTGTACCTGGCTTGTGCATCCTTATGAGTGGCGGTCGGGGACGAGCGATGGTCTTTTCCTACCAATCTATCCCCCTAGGAGCATGCGCGTAGTACTTGATTTTTGATGACTTCTAAATTTTTGCAATAAGTATATGAGTTCTTTTGACTAATGTTGAGTCCATGGATTATACGCACTTTTACCTTTCCGCCATTGCTAGCCTCTTCGGTACCGTGCATTGCCCTTTCTCACATTGAGAGTTGGTGCAAACTTCGCCGGTGCATCCAAACCCTGTGATACGATACGCTCTATCACACATAAAAGTCCTTATATCTTCCTCAAAACAGCCACCATACCTACCTATTATGGCATTTCCATAGCCATTCCGAGATATATTGCCATGAAACTTCCACCATCATCACCATGACATGCCTTACTTTTGTCATATTGCCATTGCATGATCATGTAGTTGACATCGTATTTGTGGCAAAGCCACCATGCATTATTTTCATACATGTCACTCTTGATTCATTGCACCGTCCCGGTACACCGCCGGAGGCATTCATATAGAGTCATACCTTGTTCTAGTTTTGAGTTGTAATCCTTATGTTGTAATCAATAGAAGTGTGATGATCATCATTATTAGAGCATTGCCCAAACAAAAAAAGAAAAAAAGAAGAATAAAGGCCAAAATAAAAAAAGAAAGGCCCAAAAAAACAAAAGAAAAGGGCAATGCTACTACCTCTTTTTCCACACTTGTGCTTCAAAGTAGCACCATGTTCTTCATGTAGTGAGTCTCATATTTTGTGCCTCAAAGTAGCACCTTGTTCTTCATGTAGTGAGTCTCATATATTGTGCTTCAAAGTAGCACCATGTTTTTCATATGGTGAGTCTCATAAGTTGTCTTTCTATACTAGTGGGAATTTTTCGTTATAGAACTTGGCTTGTATATTCCTACGATGGGCTTCCTCAAATGCCATAGGTCTTCATGAGCAAGCAAGTTGGATGCACACCCACTAGTTTTCTTTTATTGAGCATTCATAGCTCTAGTGCATCCGTTGCAACGCAATCCCTACTCCTCATGTTGACATCAATTGATGGGCATCTCCATAGCTCGTTGATTATCCTAGTCAATGTGGGACTTTCTCCTTTTTGTCTTCTCCACACAATCCCCATCATCATACTCTATTCCACCCATAGTGCTATATCCATGGCTCACACTCATGTCTTGCGTGAAGGTTGAAAAAGTTTGAGATTATTTAAGTATGAACCAATTGCTTGGCTTGTCATTGGGGGTATAGAAGTTGGGAACATCTTTGTGTGACGAAAATGAAGCATAGCCTAACTATATGCTTTTGTAGGGATGAACTTTCTTTGGCCATGTTATTTTGAGATGACATAATTATTTTTATTAGTATGCTTGAAGTATTATTGTTTTTATGTCAATATGAACTTTTGTCTTGAATCTTTCGAATCTGAATATTCATATCACAATTAAGAAGATTTACATTGAAATTATGCCAAAATATCACTCCGCATCAAAAATTCTCTTTTATCATTTACCAACTCGAGGACGAGCAGGAATTAAGCTTAGATGCCTCGATACGCTCCAACGATCTATAATTTTTGATTGCTCCATGCTACTTTATCTATTGTTTTGGACTATAGTGGGCTTTATTTTCCACTTTTATATTACTTTTGGGACTAACCTATTAACCGGAGGCCCAGCCTGCATTGCTGTTTTTTGCCTATTTCAAAGTTTCAAGAAACGGAATATCAAATGGAGTCCAAATGGAATGAAACCTTCGAACGTGATCTTCTCACCGAACGTGATCCAGAGACTTGGACCCTACTACAAGAAGTGCCAGAGGCGGTCACGAGGTGGAGGGCGCCTGCCTCGTGGGCCCCTCACGCCCACCGACGCATTCTTCCTCCTATATATACCTACGCACTTCAACATATCGTGGACGGAGTTAATGTGACGTCCCGATTCAATCGCATACTAATCATACATGCAAACGTAGTACGATCAAGATCGTGGACTCACGGAAGATATCACAACACAACTCTAAAACATAAATAAGTCATACAAGCATCATAATACAAGCCGGGGCCTCGAGGGCTCGAATACAAGTGCTCGATCATAGACGAGTCAGCGGAAGCAGCAATATCTGACTACGCATATAAGTTAAACAAGTTTGCCTTAAGAAGGCTAGCACAAACCGGGATACAGATCGAAGAGACGCAGCCTCCCGCCTCGGATCCTCCTAACTACTCCCAGTCGCCGCCGCCGGCTGCACGTGGTAGTAGGCGCCTAGTGTAGTAGTAGTCATCGACGGTGGCGATCGCCTCGGATCCATCGTCTGTTGCAGAACCGGGTAAGAGAGGGGGAAAGGGGAACAAGGCAACCGTGAGTACTCATCCAAAGTACTGCAAGCAAGGATCTACACTACATATGCATGGATATATGTGTAAAGGGCCATATCGATGGACCGAACTGCAGAATGCCGTAATAAGAGGGGATAGCTAATCCGTCAAGACTACGCTTCGCAGCCTCCGCCTCCCAACATGTAGAAGAGAGCAGATCAAGTCCTCCAAGTAGCATCACATAGCAATAATCCTACCCGTGATCCCTCCCCGTATCCCCGAGAGAGAGCGACCACCGGGTTGTATCCGCACTTGGAAGGGTGTGTTTTATTAAGTATCCGGTTCTAGTTGTCATAAGGTCAAGGTACAACTCAAGTCGCCCTGCTATCAAGATCACGGCTATTCAATAGATTAAACTCACTGCAGGTGCACCACATAACCCAACACGCTTGATCCCATTTGGCCGGACACACTTTTCTCGGTCATGCCCGGCCGCGGAAGATCAACACGTCGCAGCCCCACCTAGGCACAACAGAGAGGCCAGCACGCCGGTCTAAACCTAAGCGCATAGGGTCCGGGCCCATCGCCCAATGCACACCGCACGCTATGAGGGCGGCCGAAAGCGTAACTAACCCCTTAATACAAGAGCAGGCTTACGCTCCAATCCGGCCAAGGCGCGCCGCCGCCAAGGCGTCACGGTGCTTCGCCGATATCACAACGCCGGATACCCATAACTACTCCCACGTAGATGGTTAGTGCGATAGACCAAATGGCCGACTCGCATCAAATACCCAGATCTCGTTAAACGTGTTAAGTATCCGCGAATGCCGACCAGGTCCAGCCCACCTCTCTCCTAGGTGGTCTCAACCTGCCCTGCCGCCTCCCGCCACAAAGTAATCAAATGGGGGCCGTCGGGAACCCAGCCCACCTCTACCGGATGGAGCCACCGTCCTTTCAAATTTCCCATCTCCTAACAAGATCACATGTAATGTAATAGTGTAAAGTATATAGATATGCCCGTGATCACCTCCCAAGTGATCACAACCCAAAGAGTATAGCATGGCGATTTGGACAAGAATGTAGGGCCACCGATGGAACACTAGCATCCTATACTAAGCAAGAGGATAGCGGTAAAGGTAACAACAATAGTAGCAAGGACAAAGCTATGCAAAGAAGATAGGATTAATCAAAACAAGAATATGCTAGACTACTCTAATGCAAGCAAGATAGAGAAGAGTAGGCGATATCCGGTGATCAAAGGGAGGGCTTGCCCGGTTGCTCGGCAAGGAGGGATCACAACACCATAGTCGAACTAGGCAAAGCAGCAGTCGGCCGGTGTCTCAGCGGAAGAAGAGGGGAAGAAACAATGAATATTTAAGCAAACAGTGCATGACGATGCATGACAAAGCAAAGCGTGATGCTAGGCGTGCCCTAACGCGGTATGTGATGATACCGGTGAAGGGGGGGAAACATCCGGGAAAGTATCCCCGGGGTTCCGCATTTTCGGGCAGAGGAGCCGGAGGGGGAAAGTTGCTAGTTCGATAGGTTAGGGATGTGTGGCGGACGAACAGGCTGCGTATCTGGATTTGTCTCGTCGTTCTGAGCAACTTTCATGTTGAAAATATTTTAATCCAAGTTACGGATTAAAAGATATGATTTTCTAAAGATTTTATTAATTTCTGGAATTTAATTAATTGTTTAAATACAACATTATCCGAATAGTAAATGATGACGCCAACATGACATCGTGAGTGATGTCAAGAGTCAACGCTGACCATTGACTGTCAATTTGACGTGTGGGTCCAAGGGACCCACCTGTCATTCTCTATTTAGGTTAATTAGGTTTAGGTTAATTAGTTAGCTTAATTAATTGTTTAGTTTAATTAATCAGAATTAATTAAGTCTATTAATTAGTTAATTAATTATTTTCATTATTTATTATTATTATTATTTTTAATTCCTCTTTTTTTTATTAAAACGTTATGGGGCGTGGGCCCCTCGTGTCATTGGCCCATGGCCTTAGCGGGTGTTGGCGCTTAGCGGCGCTGCTTGCTTGTTGGTCACAGAGTCCGGCGCCGAACGGGCGCTGGCTCGACGCGCCAGCGGGCGCTGGGGAGGGCTGCAGCCACACGGCCAGGGCAGGGGCTAGCGGGAGGGAGGTCGCAGGAGGCGGCAATCGGGGGGCACTAGGCGAGGTCATGGCCTCGCTGGGGGAGGCGCTGCTGGGTCGGGCGCGTCACGCACCGCACGGACGGCGAAGCGCTGCGTGGCATGCAAGGAATGTGGGCGAAGCGGGCCAGCTGGCTGTGGCGCTTGGCGCCGGCGCGCGAGAGCGCGGACGGCGCGGGCACGGCGCGGTGAGCGAGCGAGGGGGAGAGAGGAGAGGTCGGGGCTCACGGACGGTGTAGGGGAGTGGCAGCGAGCTCGAGGAGGAAGCCGGAGACGACGGCGAAGAAGGAAGCAGGCCGGCAGGGAGGGTGGAGCTCCGGGCGGCGACGGCGTCGAGCTGGCTCCAGGGACGGCGAGAAGCGACGGCGGGGTCGTCCTCGGGCGCTGGGGACGGTGGGCGGCGGTGGTGTTGGTGGGTTCGGCGATGGGGTGACGGGGTTGAGGCGGCGAGGGGCTCCAGTGAGGTGGTGCACGGCGAGTGACGGTGATTTTACCACGGAGCCACGGCGAGGCACGCTTGGATGGGGTTCGATTTCCCGATCCGATCTGGATCGAGGAGGGAGGCAGAGGAGGGACGAGGGGGTGTGGGGTGCGGCTAGGTTTCTGCCGAGTGGACCGTGGGGTTAATGGGGAGTGGGTGGCGGTGGGCCTGGGTTGGCCCAGCTGGGCCACGCCCGTAGGGGGTTTCTCCTTTTTTTCTACTAGTTTTAGGTTTTAGTTTTTCTGTTTTGTTTTTATTTATTTTCTTTTCTGTTTTAAATCAGTTTAAATTATTTAGACATCTTCTAAAAATGTGATTGTTGTACCATAACTACCCTTGTAATATTTGGCACCCACCGAACAATTTTGTTTCTACTTTCGAAAACTTTTACTGTCGACGTTAATTTTAGATTTTAATTTGGCGTGGTTTGAACTAACGGATGTTTAGCATCAGTAATCGGGATGATGTGGCTTGATTAGCGTGGGATTATTTTAGGAAGATTATCCGGGCGTCACAATTCTCCTCCACTACAAGAAATATCGTCCCGAGATTTAGGAGCGGTTATAAGGGGGGAAGGGATCTGGTTACGAAATTCTAACGATTCTTCTCGGTCATAGTTGCTCTTCTCGAAGAGGTTGATCCCTTCCGTTGATGTCTTCATTTCTCTGCTTCAAGTCACCATTATCAAGTCGTCGTCCTTACTTGGGGATCTTCATCGATTTACGGAAAGGATAAGGGTAGCTTCAAAAGGACGACCTCTACAAGGTTGACTATCCGGTCGATAACATCGAGGAAGGTGGCGGAAGTTACTCTCGAATTGAATCTTAAGAAAATATCGAGAGCAAAGTAAGGAGGTACCATGAGAATTTTCAAACGGATAGGCAAGCGCTCGATGCCCGATCGAAGGTGAAAGGGTTCAGCATAACGAGAATAAGTATTAAGCGCCCGATACCAAAATAGATCACTTGGGACGATGGTCCGTGAATTACATACGAGTCCACGCGCGAGGAATAACTTTGGGAACAGGGGGTGTACAGGAGAGTCAGGTTTCGATCCTGTGGAACTGTGGGTTATGGGCCCACCATGTGGGTTAAAAGCAGGAAGGCGCTAACATTTGCATGGTCAAGATAGCAAGGTATGTCGAGGATAGCCTGTCAGCTTTGTTGGCAACAATGTTGGTACCAAGGGCGAGGGACGAAGAGAACCATTTTCCTGCTCGTTTAACGAGGCGGACCATTAGGCAAAGTTCTCGCCCATCGGTGGCTACCAAATGTCATCAACAATAGCAATAGGGTCTTGTCGATGTAATTGTACACCGAGGTGTTTTCACAAGGTGAGAATATTGCTGCTTAGATCATATAGGTCACAAGAAACGTTAAACCAACCAATGGAAAGTAAAATATGATTATCATATTAAATGTAACAATGGAAAGGAAAATGTGTTTAAACACATATTTCAAGGGTATATCCTTCCCAAGGACAAGCAGAGCATGATATCCATGTCGATATAATGTAGAAAACTCTTTAGGTAGGGAGAGAATTTTCATGACATTACCCATACAACGGTGTTTGGATAATTGAGCAGGAAACATTTAGCATTGGGCTTCAAATGTTCTTGTTGAAAATCGGGGTACCATAGACATGCTTCGAGATAGCATTGACATGGTCTTCAAGCAAAGGTCAGACTTTGTATTCACCAAGGATCCATCAGGAACATCTTATAGAATAAGTCTTACAATTTCCTTATGGAAGAATGGCTAACCTTGCTGAAAAGAGGGGCTATTATAACATTGGGTTCCCCAGCCAGGTGTGCTAGGCATGACATCACCTTACCGGGTCATATAAAGACCAATGTTAAAACTCCTGAAAATATGTTCAAACCATCATATTTGACCCGAGATTTAGATCTGATTGGTGTCGGATACCCTAGACTCATGATGCCCGAGAAGGAAGGGTGCAACACAAATAGACTAAATGACATTTCAAGATTCTCGTGAAATGAACTAAGGGAGCGGGTTCTTGAAGCAATAGTTCATCCTTAAACCAAGGAGAGGATGAGGGGTAGCTGATGGAATCAACGAAAATCCTCGAGATTCCCAAAAGGTGGATTTCCACAGTTATGTGAACAAGGAGATAACATTTGTCGGATCAATGATAAAATGGTGTATGCTTGAGGAGAACATACACGCTAAACATTGGATGAGAGGTGCACCAAATATGGGCTGGGTTGCACGACCAACGCCGGAATGATGATTCAATAATCAATAGTCTAGTAATGAACGGTTGACCATTAACTTCAAAGCAATAGGGTTGCTGGAAGTACAGAATCCAAACAACACTGCTCACTTGTAGGTACCTCGTTAGAATTAACACGGAACCAAGAAAGAATGGTGATGGTGAGAAGTATCACTATACCAAGAATTCTTAAGAGGTGGAGTAATCCTCATGACATTCTTGTCATAAAAGATGGTAATACTCCAAGCTAAAGAAGAGCAAATGTTGGATAGTAAGGATCTCAAGGTATAACACTAAACACCTAACAAGCTTGTGTTGAACGAAAGGCAATAAAGTGGTCAAAGATAACCCAAATCATCGGGGCAAGGATGGTATTTCTCATCATGATCTCAATTGATATCCCGGAAGAGCTCATAAGGTTGATGAGGATCATGACACATTTGTCGACAGATTTCATGAAGAAGTAATCAATCAATGATTTACATCAAGTCAAAGGAATGATGAAGCCAAAAGTCATTGGAACCATGGGTACGACACAAATTCGAAATCAAGCTTGCTGTACAAGGTCAAACGGTATGACGAGGGAGATCGATTGTAAGATTAGCTCACTGTTGAAATACGTGTTCGAGAAGAAGGACCCGTAGTACGCTTAAAATTTAGCATGATAATGATATAGCCGATCAGGCTAGGAATGATGTGATCGGGTACAAACTCGCACTTATAGAAGCTATCAAGAGTTGTTGAACCGTAATGCGGACTCGGTTCAGTTATTGGTGTCTTTGAGTTTTAATAACTCGAGCCCGTGAAAAATTGGAATCAGTGGGAATGTAGCACTAGATGAAGAACTCATAAGAAGTTATGCGCCCATGATAATCTCGAGATACCGTGGGGTAATACTCGATGACGATCAAAGTAGAAGTTGGACTGGGTATTGTTTCACCAAGACAAGTGCTTAAACTTGCACGAGAAATGGTATTTAAAAGAGAACATGGTCGGAACCACGATTGCAAAAGGCCGATCCCGATATAAGATGAACTTATACCAAAGGAATAATTAATTTAAGAGAAGCTTTAATGATAAGATCTACATCGTGTCCATGGGCATGAACACAAGTTCAAGGTCGACTCCCACTTCTCCAATGCATAACCTTTCATTCACTTCACGCTCGATGAAGTTGCAGTGTTGAAATTTTATCTAGCGAAGCACCGTAAGAGTATGACTCGTGAAAACTTTCGGTTCACACGGTTTAGAGAAGGCATATGTTCAACCCATAGGGCTTCTTAGAAACATATACCACAAGTTTCAAGAGTAAATAACACAAGACCGAAAGCAGAGCATGGTTAGCCAAGCAGAGGATACAACTTAACAAAGGCATTATGTATCGGGGAAGAACTCACAAAGTGATCAAGGTGAAGGACATTGTCGGATAACAATCCAACAAAGGACTTGATGGTCCACAAAGGATCCGATATGAGTATCGATACTCAACCGTAAGAGGAAGGAATGCAAATGCAACAAAGTTATGGAAGCATCTGAATAATTCACAACTTAAATGCAAAGGAATTATGATTTCCAAAACAAAGGATTAGAAGCGACGCTCGATCAAGGATGGATCAATTGAATATACCAGAGGCACAATCGATTTACGATAGTTTGGTCGAGAACCAGCTCATGTTCAAAATGACGCCTCGAGCCTAAGGATGAATTCTAGGATCTATTTGAGGATTGCGAGAATTGCAACATATTGAATCAACAGACTCAAAATGATAATGACAAGATATGCCATTAAGATTACGAGACTTATGGGATTAATCATATTGCAAGCAAGCAAGAATTTCAAGAGCAATAGGCTGCTCAGATTTTCGGAAGATCGGGTAGTATTTGAATGTATTTTGTGAAACACATGAACAACTTTGATTTAACGGATACTCGGCAAGCGCGAGTAATTATCCGTAGGGGTATTCATGCAGCAAGGAACCGCAGGCGTAAGCGTAAAGAATTCTCGAATATCAAGAGTATTTCAGACATCTTGTAATAACAAGAGCAACTGGGATGACAATATGAACGATAGGTGTAAGTAGTTATCCTGAGGGATTTATCGATGGAAGTGAATGGCTAAAGCGATGGCACATAGTCTCGAGAGCACATCGAGAGTATCTTCGAATCTTCCGTGCAAAGAAAGGGCATCGGTAACAAGTGGCTCTCCGGAGAAAGTACTTATAGAGCCTATAGTTAGTTCTGTTTTAGCAAAATCATTTAACTCGAATAGAAGAGAGCTCGAGTCCTAGAGTAAAGATCGAGGAGTAAAAGATCCTAATACCATCCATGGCGACGGGGCCCATGGGCCACACAACCAAGTTAGTAAAAGTTTTGTAAAGTCTAGACTCGACTTCGCCAAGGAGTGTGGAAGGGGATTCTACAGCAATGGCTCGATATCAACTTGTGACGCCTCGATTCTATCAGACACTAATCATACACGCAAACGCAATGATCAAGATCGTGGACTCACGGAAGATATCACAACACAACTCTAAAACATAAATAAGTCATACAAGCATCATAATACAAGCCAGGGCCTCGAGGGCTCGAATACAAGTGCTCGATCATAGACGAAGTCAGCGAAGCAACAATATCTGAGTACGTATATAAGTTAAACAAGTTTGCCTTAAGAAGGCTAGCACAAACCGGATACAGATCGAAGAGACGCAGGCCTCCCGCCTCGGGATCCTCCTAACTACTCCTGGTCATCGCGGCGGGCTGCACGTGGTAGTAGGCGCCCAAAGTAGTAGTAGTCATCGACGGTGGCGCTCGCCCTGGGCTCCATCGTCTGTTGGAGCAACCGGTAAAGAGAGGGGGAAAGGGGAACAAGGCAACCATGAGTACTCATCCAAAGTACTGCAAGCAAGGAGCTACACTACATATGCATGGATATATGTGTAAAGGGCGATATCGCGGACCGAATCGCAGTAATGCCGTAATAAGAGGGGATAGCTAATCCGTCAAGACTACGCTCGCAGCCTCCGCCTCCCAACATGTAGAAGAGATCAGATCAAGTCCTCCAAGTAGCATCACATAGCAATAATCCTACCCGCCATCCTCCTCGTATCCCCGAGAGAGAGCGACCACCGGGTTGTATCTCGCACTTGGAAGGGTGTGTTTTATTAAGTATCCGGTTCTAGTTGTCATAAGGTCAAGGTACAACTCCAAGTCGCCCCGCATCAAGATCACGGCTATTCAATAGATTAAATCACCGCAGGGTGCACCACATAACCCAACACGCTTGATCCCATTTGGCCGACACACTTTTTCGGTCATGCCCGCCGCGAAGATCAACACGCCGCAGCCCCACCTAGGCACAATAGAGAGGCCAAGACGCCGGTTCAAACCTAAGCGCACAGGGTCCGGGCCCATCGCCCAATGCACACCTCAAGACGCTATGAGGGCGGCCGAAAGCGTAACTAGCCCCTTAATACAAGAGCAGGCTTACATTCCATCCGCGCCGCCGCCGCCGCCGGGCGCCACGGCAAGCTGCCGATACCACGACGCCGGATACCCATAACTACTCCCACGAGATGGTTAGTGCATATAGACCAAATGGCCGACTCGATCAAATACCCGATCTCGTTAAACGTGTTAAGTATCCGCGAACGCCGACCAGGCCAGGCCCACCTCTCCTAGGTGGTCTCAACCTGCCCCGCCGCCTCCGCCACAAAGTAACAATGGGGGCAGCCGGAACCCAGCCCACCTCACGGGATGGAGCCACCGTCCTTTCAAATTTCATCTCCTAACAAAGATCACGTAATGTAATAGTGTAAAGTATATAGATATGCCCGTGATCACCTCCCAAGTGATCACAGCCCAAAGAGTATAGCATGGCGACGGACAAGAGTGTAGGGCCATCGATGGAACACCAAAGATCCTATACTAAGCAAGAGGATAGCGTAAAGGTAACAACAGAGTAGCAAGGACAAAGCTATGCAAAGAAGATAGGATTAATCGAAAACAAGAATATGCTACACTACTCTAATGCAAAAAGTATAGAGAAGAGTAGGCGATATCCGGTGATCAAAGGGAGGGCTTGCCTGGTTGCTCGGGCAAGGAGGGATCGCCAACACCGTAGTCGAACCGGGCAGCAGCAGCTGGCCGGTCTCGGCGTTCAGCTAAGAAGAGGGGAAGAAACAATGAATATTTACAAACAGATGCATGACGATGCATGACAAAGCAAAGCGTGATGCTAGGCGTGCCCTAACGCGTATGTGATGATACCAAAGGAAGGGGGAAACATCCGGAAAGTATCCCCGGTTCCGCTTTGAAGAGGAGCCTGAGGGGAAAGTTGCGAGTTCGATAGGTTAGGATGTGGCGACGAACGGGCTGCGATCCGGATTCGCCTCGCTGCTCGAGCAACTTTCATGTTGAAAATATTTTAATCCAAGTTACGATTAAAAGATATGATTTTCTAAAGATTTTATTAATTTCGAATTTAATTAATTATTTAAATCCAACATTATCCGTATTAGTAATGATGACATCAAGATGACATCGAGTGATGTCAAGAGTCAACGCTGACCATTGACTGGTCAATTCGACGTGGGTCCAAGGGGACCCACCGCCATTCTCTATTTAGGTTAATTAGGGTTTAGGTTAATTAGTTAGCTTAATTAACTATTTAGTTTAATTAATCAGAATTAATTAAGTCTATTAATTAGTTAATTAATTAATTATTTTCATTATTTATTATTATTATTATTATTATTTTTAATTCCTCTTTTTTTTTATTAAAACGTTATGGGGCGTGGGCCCCTCGTGTCATTGGCCCATGGCCTTAGCGGGTGTTGGCGCTTAGCAGCGCGGCGCTGCTTGGCCATAGGAGCCGGCGCCGAACGGGCGCGGCGCCGACGCTGCCACGGGCGGGGAGGGCCGCAGCCACGACTTAGGCCGCCAAAGGGCTAGCGGGAGGGGAGGTCGCAGGAGGCGGCAATCGGGGGCACTAGGCGAGGTCATGGTCTCGCTGGGGGAGGCGCTGCTGGGTCGGGCGCGTCACGCACCGGCGCGACGGCGAAGCCGCTGGCGCCAACGTGGCGAGCGGGCATGGCGATCAGGTGGCTGCGCTGCAAGGGCGCTGGCGAGGCGCGGGCGCGCTGAGCGCGGACGGCGCGGCACGGCGCGGTGAGCGAGCGAGGGGGAGAGAGGAGAGGTCGGGGCTCACGGACGGTGTAGGGGAGTGGCAGCGAGCTCGAGGAGGAAGCCGGAGATGACGGTGAAGAAGGAAGCAGTGCCGGCGGGGAGGGTGGAGCTCGGCGATGACGGCCGAGCTGGCTCTGTGGACGGCGAGAAGCGACGGCGGGTCGCCCCGGCGCCGGGACGGTGGGCGCCGGTGGTGTTGGTGGGTTCGGCGACGGGCGACGGGTTGAGGCGGCGAGGGCTCCAGCGAGGTGGTGCGCGCGAGTGACGGTGACGACGACCACGGAGCCACGGCGAGGCGCGCTGGATGGGGCTCGATTTCCCGATCCGATCTGGATCGAGGGAGGGGGCAGGAGGGGACGAGGGGGGTGGGTGCGGCTAGTGTTTCTGGCCGAGTGGACCATGGGGTTAATGGGGAGTGGTGGTCTGGGCCTGGGTTACCTAGCTGGGCCACGCCCCGAGGGGGTTTCTCCATTTTTTTCTGCTTGTTTTAGGTTTTAGTTTTTTTGTTTTGTTTTTATTTATTTTCTTTTCTGTTTTAAATCAGTTTAAATTGTTTAGACATCTTCTAAAAATGTGATTGCTGTACCATAACTACCCTTGTAATATTTGGCACCCACCGAACAATTTTGTTTCTACTTCCGAGAACTTTTGTTGTCGACGTTAATTTTAGATTTTAATTTGGCGCGGTTTGAACTAACGGACGTTTAGCATCAGTAATCGAGATGACGTGGCTTGATTAGCGTGGGATTATTTTTGAAGATTATCCAAGGCCACACCAAAAACCTAATTCCACCGCCAAGAACTTCCTCAGATCCACGAGATCCCATCTTGTGGCCTGTTCCGAGTCCGCTTGAGGGGGCATCCACCACGGAGGGCTTCTACATCAACACCATAGCCCTCCGATGAAGTGTGAGTAGTTTACTTCAGACCTTCGGTCCATAGCTAGTAGCTAGATGGCTTCTTCTCTTTTTGGATCTCAATACAATGTTCTCCCTCTCTCGTGGAGATCTATTCGATGTAATCTTCTTTTTGCGTGTGTTTGTTGAGACCGATGAATTGTGGGTTTATGATCCAGCTTATCTATGGAAAATATTTGATTCTTCTCTGAATTCTTTTATGTATGATTGAGTTATCTTTGCAAGTCTCTTCAATTATCCGCTTGGTTTGGCCAACTAGATTGGTAGTTCTTGCAATGGGAGAAGTGCTTAGCTTTGGGTTCAATCTTGCGTGTCCTTACCTAGTGATGTATGGGTTTGCAAGGCACGATTGTATTGTTGCCATCGATTTATAACAAGATGAGGTATTTATCATATTGCATGAATTTATTCCTCTACATCATGTCATCTTGCTTAAGGCGTTACTCTGTTTTTAACTTAATACTCTAGATGCATGCTGGATAGCGGTCGATGAGTGGAGTAATAGTAGTAGATGCAGAATCATTCCGGTCTACTTGTCTCGAACGTGATGCCTATATACATGATCATTGCCTAGATATACTCATAACTATGCTCAATTCTGTCAATTGCTCAACAATAATTTGTTCACCCACCATAGAATATCTATGCTCTTGAGAGAAGCCACTAGTGAAACTATGGCCCCCGGGTCTATTCTCATCATATCAATATCCATCACTATATTTACTTGCTTTGCTTTTACTTTTTACTTTGCATCTTTATACCAAAAATACCAAAAATATTATCTCTATCGATCTCACTCGTAAGTGACCGTGAAGGATTGACAACCCCTAATCGCTGGTTGCGGGTAGCTATCGCTTTGTGCAGTACGAGGACTTGCGCGTGGCCTCCTACCGGATTGATACCTTGGTTCTCAAAAACTGAGGGAAATACTTATGCTATCGTGTGCATCATCCTCTCCTCTTCGGGAAAACCAACGCAAGCTCAAGACGAGCAATGTCTACCAAATAAACAAAATGGGGTCAAGGAAGGAATTTGGCGCTATACCCGAGCACCATTTTGCAAACAGAAATCGGGATCACTTGGCATCACTCTGCTGGGACAGAGATGTCACCAAACACCGAAGAACGAGCAAGAAAAGAAAACTGGAGAAATGCAATGGCTGAGCTGTAGTGGATCCGGACCGATGCCACCTACACTCACCAGATTAAACCGTTAGTAACAAAATAATAAGGCTACATGCATGCTATGCAACAAACAAATGCAGAAACCAAATGCGACAAACTAGACCACCTTTAAACTACCGATTTCTACCGGTTTCTACCGCTCGCACTGACTAGGGCGTCCTATAGCCAGACCTGCTCTGATACCAAGCCTGTGGCATCCCGGCTCAGAGAAACCAGAATGCCCCGTATTCCAGCCTATAGATCGAGGAGAAGTCTCTGAAATACGGCACTGCTTGACATAGAACAAATCAGCTCTTATTACAAGAATAATAATTACACGGGTCTGATGTTACAATGATCACATCACCATGGCGACACTACGCCTGCGATACTACACTTTCTCTATGCTAGCAGCGGAACAACTCGTAGCAGCGAAAACTTCTAGCAGCGAATAACTCAAGGTGGTGAATCTCCACCCGCAGGACTCGGCTGGGACACGATCTAGCTCGCATTTAACGGAAACCACGACAAGCAATCAAGCAATCATGGCATCACCTGCAATCTGGCATGACACGCCAGGTCAGTACATTGAATGTACTTGCAAGCTCACAACAACCATAAACATCAAGGCAAGACAATAACATAGCATTAATCAGGTTAATTAAAGTAACAACTACCATGATGAAGCAACTACTAAGCATGGTATGAAACTACTACAATACTAATAAATCACCATCTCAGATCTTCATAACCATATATCTCTTGGCTAACCGGCCAAGCAATATGCCATCTCGATCAACTCATGATCAAAACCACGCGGTGATCTTTCCGGCGATCACTACCATGACCAACACTTGGTCCCTGTCGGTGTCAAAACCGGCGGATCTCGGGTAGGGGGTCCCGAACTGTGCGTCTAGGCGGATGGTAACAGGAGACAAGGGACACGATGTTTTACCCAGGTTCGGGCCCTCTTGATGGAGGTAAAACCCACGCCCCGCTTGATTAATATTGATGATGTGTGTTACAAGAGTGGATCTACCACGAGATCAAAGAGGCTAAACCCTAGAAGCTAGCCTATGGTATGATTGTTGTTCGCCCCACGGACTAAAACCTCCGGTTTATATAGACAATGATAGGGTTAGGGTTACACAGAGTCGCCATAAAGGTAGGAGATCTACATATCCAGACGCCAAGCTTGCCTTCCACGCCAAGGAAAGTCCCATCCGGACACGGGACGAAGTCTTCAATCTTGTATCTTCATAGTCTTGGAGTCCGCCGATGATGATAGTTCGCTATCCGGACACCCCTAGTCCGAACTCCTCAAGAGCCCCTCGAACCAGGCTTCAATGACGACGAGTCCGGCGCGATATTGTCTTCGCATTGCAAGGCGGGTTCCTCCTCCGAATACTTCATAGAAGGTTTTGAACACAAGGATAGTGTCCGCTCGCAAAACAAGTTCCACATGACACCGCAGAGAGAATAATTTTGCACAGATCTGCTGACGATTCCGCGGGCGTGACATCACACCACGGCCGTGCCTTTATATGAATCTTTTTTATTGTTCCACCTCAGCGTGTTTAGCGAGGCGGTTTCTTGGCACGCCTTATCAAAGCGTAGATCGTGCCCCTTATTCCGGAATTCTCATCAATACGGACGGGTAACCCAACCGCGCTCGCTGGTCTGCCTTCTCTATCAAAGGCGAGTCCTAATCGACCATGGGGTGGGCTCTTGGTTTCAACCTCTTTATAGTGAGACCAAGGCCCTCTTCTTTTACACCTCCATCGAAGTTCGCCTCGCTTCGAAGTTCCAACACCCAAAGCTTCAGATTCAGCGCTTCGACTTTCGACGATGTCCGCTCCGACCAGACGGCCGATGGATGTCTTCCTCCGTCACGTAAGAAGATGTGCTAAAGCTGCGAGACGCCAGTATCCGACCGCGAGATCTTGCATAGGCTGCCCGCCCAGGGCAAGTCACTCCCACTCCCGAGCCCGGCGAGAACGTGGTGTTCGTGGTCCCACTTCCTTCGGGTTTAGCCTTCCGACGGACCCCTTTGTGCGGGGGCTCATGTTTTATTATGGGCTTGATTTCCATGACTTGAATCCGGAATCCATCCTCCATATCTCGTCATTCATTGTTGTATGTGAGGCCTTCCTCCATATTACCCCCCACTTTGGATTGTGGCTCAAAACCTTCAAGGTGGAGCCAAAGACGATCAAGGGGCGGCAAGCAGAGTGCCGAGGGGCGGTCATAAGCAAATGTGCTGATGCTCCGTGGGTCCGAGGGCTCTTTTCAAGAGGAGCTTGGTTTGTGGCAACGGAGTGGTTTTATATCACCGCCCTGTGGGCACCAAATGGGCGGCGCCCCGCCTTCCGCTTAGGTCCACCACAGCGGGCAAGCGCCATGGGTCAACAGGCTCAACTGGGGCCATCCAAGGATGTTCCCCGCCGCAGGCCGATTCGAGATCTCCGTGAAAGAGGGATCAATCTGGTTGCAAGTGCGCAGGTTATGGTGATCCGCGCCTTTAGCCTGCAAACGCCGCCTCCGCCTGTGGGAATTAACCGAGGGATCACGAGCCTCCAAAATTTTATGGGCACGACGCCTGTGGAGATGTATAAACTGTTCTTCGGATCACAAGAGAAGTGTCCGGACTTGACCGAGGACGCAGGACTAAGCTGCAATCGCCTGATACTCAAGTAAGTAGTCCCAGAACCGGACAAGCTGTTCATTCATTTATTATATATATATGCCCTTTAAAGGAGCCGCTTGAACAGGAGTGGATAGCCAAGGCAAAGTTGATAAGGTGTCCGCCCTCCCGAGACCACGCCGATCCCATGTTGACCAAGATGTTGAAGGTCGCGCTTTTGAAGAAGGCGAAGGGAGGAGCGGGGAGCAACCGCCTCTGAAGGAGGCTATCAAGGAAGGAGGTCCCACCTTCCGAGGAGAGAAGAGGACCGCTTGTAAGATCCGGAGGTCAAGGCCTCAAAGAAAGGAAGGAATCTTCGGAGAGTCCGCGCCGGGAAGTAACCCAGCCGCATTATTTCCCCAAGGGGATCAGCCTCCAATGAGCCGTAAGTAAAAAGAAGGGGTCTTGTAAATAAGTAACATCCTCAGATTTATTTATGAAGATAACCAAATTGTACCTTGTAGTTCGGATCTCAACCCTTCTCAGCAGAGCTCGTCTTCGGGGGATCTTCTTCCGGAGATGATGGAGAGCGAAACGCCTCCACCTGTCGCACCCTCATGTGAAGCGGATGACCTAGAGGTGTCGTCGCGGAGGGTTCCCCCAAATCCGACGGGGCCGGAAGGTCCGGCGCCAAGTGGCGTGCGGTCGGAGGAGCTGAATGATCTGCTCGGGCGAGCGGCTATTTCAGAGGGTCACCATGCTCTAATGGGTACGGTGATTGAAAGAATTGCATCCGCGGAGAGCGGATTGCATGAAGCCGCCGTAAGCTTATCGACGGGTTTGAGGTACGCAAAAATAATGTACCTTCCGACGCTTATGCATATAAAATGCGCCATGTATAGATAGTAGCCCCGAGACTCGGTATGTTGTCAAAAGTGACGACGCGTCGAGGATCAAATTTCGTTTTAGCATATCGCCGCCTAAACAGGTGGCGGGCGTCCGGAGGCCAGCCGGATCGATGAATATGCCGAACTAAAGCGGCAACTTGACGAGGCGGATGCGACATCGCGCTGGTCAATAAACGGTTTGACGAGTCACAAGGTATGCGATTTCTATGCGGACACCCGTAAGGGAGCTTGATGCCCATGTCTTATCTGTTGTATGCTTAATGCAGATGGTGCCGCTGTAAAGGAGGAGCTGCGCGTAACTCGCCCGAGCGAAAGAGCAAGCCGAATTAGTAATGTGGTCACCAGTGAAGGCAGCCAAGAGCTAGAAGCTGAACGGGCTGCTCATCGCCGGGTTAAAGAGGAGATGGCCAAGATGGCCGTAAAGTTAAGGAATACTACCGACGCTGCGCTGTTCTTGAAAAGGAACGCTGCGGAACAAGAGGGTTTAAAGAAGGCCGCCGATTCCAAGAATGCCCAATCGCCTTGAGAGCTGCCAAGGAGGAGCTGAGTCGCCGGGCAATTGCGGCTGGAAAACCGCTTTCGCTGGGAGGAAATATACAGATCCAAAGTATGCTCCGCTGGATAAATTATGGAGTTCAGAGGATGCTTATCTCGACTTGGCGGCGAAGCGCCAGGACGCGTTGAGCACTTCCGGGCCGAAGGGGCATGTAGGGAAGAGCTATATTGGTCGCAATTCCATAGTCCGGAGCGCCCTCCGCCGCTGACCGATCGGGTTGGCAATGGGACGAGCTGAATCGATTGTCCGGATTGGCCATGAAGCATGTCTTGACTCACTTGTGGCCGGACGGACCCCACCAAGAGCTATTTTGGTTTAGTGCAGCAGCTTTTGGTGCGGTGTCGCCAGACGACGCAATGAAGCGATCGGCGTATTGAGGGAGCGCTGATGGCTCTTGCCCGTGTCAAGACATACCGGGCGAGATGAAGGCCACCGACGTTGCATCCCAAGACTCGCATGGTTTAGTACCGCCGAGCACTACTTTGAAGAAGTCTCCGCCGGCGCCGCTTAATAGAGACGAGTGCTCAAAGGATATTATGTTGGAATGACATGTATGATTTGTGAAAACAATGTTTCAATGTAATATAAGTGCTTTTTATACTTGTGTGTTCAAGTACTCAACTACTCCCCGTATGCGCCGCTTATGTATATGTGTATATAACTCGAAGATGGCAACTTGGTTTCAGCCCCACGCACATAGTGCGGGGTGTTTGCAAAAGAAGCGCTTTTTCACACTTAATCCAACGCCTTGGTCCTGTTAAGGAGGTGATAGCGAGCAAACCGTGCAACCGGACTATAATGCTTTATCACTTTCACTTAGCCATAGGAGTTCGAGGGTGGGGCTACTATATAGCCTCGGGGCACCGCACTCTCTCGAATTCGGTGCGATGTGCCCGACCGAAAACCGTCCTTCGTTAATGCCGAGGAATTCTAAACATTCCTGTGAGTCATCGAGTGGTTGACCAGTCTCGCTATATCATGACAGCCGCCGCTTTCATCGAGGTGCTCGCCGCCGATCCGGCACAATCGCAGAGTTCTCCGGTGCCGCTTAGCCGTGAAAACGGAATGTAAGGCAGCAAAACACAGGAGCCGGGCAACCCAACATTTGACCAAAGACATGATTCGAGCTGATGCATATAAGGCCTAACTCGAGACGCCGAATACTCCCTAAGGTATTCGGTCTTTATGAAAATGGGCAGAATAATGCCCTAAGCCCCGGTGTCTAGGTACGCAAAAAATTGGTGCGGCTAATGCGAAAGCACCAGCCTCCTCCTCGGTTATATTAAGGAACCGGGGATGTATATCAACAAGAGACAAGAAAAAGGTTTACGCAGGTCTTAATCTGAAAAGAATCTTGCAACGGGTCCCTATCGCACGCCTGCTACTGTGGTTCCGCAGCCGTATCCTCGGACGGGTGTAGCACGTTGTTCATATGTAAAAGAGAGGAACTTAGTTTAAAAGAAAAGGATCGTATAAAAGATGTACTTAAATATTTAAATAAACAAAGTACGGTTCAAGAAGTGAATAAAATTGAGCTTTATTGTTTCTTGTTATACACGCATGCAGCCCCTTGTATGGGGGTATGCCGCTAGTAGGCGCCGGACTCGTCTAGCCGTATCCGGGTTTGAATGACCTATTGCGTGTTCTTTGTTTATTGGAGCCGGATAGCTGTGGAGCCGTCGATGCGCCTCCCTTCTTCCGTGCTCGAGTAACACTTAATACTTCCTTTTACGAGATGATGCCGCTGTGGACCGGCATTTTAAGTGTTAGAGATGCATAATGCGGTATTATGTTAAAGCGGGCGTAAAGCTTCACGTCCCAATAGTGCTTGATGGCTACTTTTAAATGGGGCGACATGGAAGAGTAACCTTTCGCGACGGAAGTTGTCTGATGAACCAAACACAACTTCTAGCAAGATGGAGCCCGTGCAAAGGGCGATGGGCCCGGCAAGACTCCTTTAAAGGAGGTGTTGCTATGGCTAATTTTGGTTGGTTTATCCCCATCCTCGGATTGTGTCCCGATATATCGTGTTTATGTCATCGCCGCCATCCATGAGGACATGTGTAAATTGAATCCGTCGATTATAGGATCCAATATCAAGGCAGTCCATCCTGCGCTCCGGATATTATCTAAATAGTCCGATGGTCAAAGGTGATTGGTTTTGACAACAGCAGCGGCGCGCTTTTAGGGGCGCCGCTTTGTTTTTCCCTTTGATCACGTGAAGTGAGTTTACTGTTTTAACCTCCCGTGGGAAAGTTTTCATTTTCCGTAGTGCTGCTGCTTTTGGGTTTCGCCACTTGCACTTGGTGTGTCGAGCCCTTGTGTTCGGCGTTAAGTCGGCCGGACTGCTTATGCACCCAACAATCTCTGTGGGTATGGTTTGCGTGCTTCCTGAGGTGCCATGTATTTGACATACCTATCCAAAATCTTGTTTAGGTTGGATAGCTCGTCCACCGTTATCCTTTAGGGCAGTGTTTTGTTGTTTGGCCGAGAGATTTTGAATCCGGCGCCGACCGCCGCATTATTTGGGCCATTTTCCTTATTCCGCGCCGATCTTTTCTCAGGCCATGATTTCCCATTTCCATCCCTGATTTCGGATGTACTTGGGTCGCTTAGGTGATCTAGCCAGCCAAATTGTCTTCCCCGCAAAAGCGGGTCATGAGGCTTGTTAATGCGGCCATTATTCTTGGCTTTTCTTGGCCGAGGTGTCCAAGAGCCATTCATCTCTGGACGTTGTGTTTGAAAGCTGCTAAGGCTTCAAGCGTCCTGGACAATGACTATTTGGTTCTTTTTAGTAAGGAACCTGTTCCAGCATTTCCGGCTGACTCTCCGGCTGTTGAGTTATGTGACTTAGATCGTCTGGCCCCGGAGGGCTGGACGAGGTCCCCTCAAAATTTGCCCAAATGCATCCTCGAGCTCTTCCCAGCTTCCAATGGTATTTTCGGGAGGCTCTTAAGCCATTGTCGAGCCGGCCCTTTGAGTTTAAGGGGTAAGTATTTTATGGCGTGGAGATCATCTCCTCTAGCCATGTGTATGTGGAGGATGTAATCCTCAATCCGCACTCTGTGGTCTGTTGTTCCGTCAGATGCCTCTATGTTTACGGGTTTGAAGCCCACTGGAAATTCATGATCCAGCACCTCATCGGTGAAACATAGGGGGTGTGCGGCGCCCCTATATTTGGGTGTGTCGTGGTTTTCGGAATTTTGGCGTGTTGCATTGCTTTGACGAGTATGCTTTCTTGGCCCATAGATGGACCTAACTGGGCCATCCTTTTGATGTGAATCCTTAGGCGGATCGCATATTGGCTTGTGTGCGGCATCATTCGCCGCTCTCTTTTTGACGTGAGGTCGTCCATCCGACCGGGTGGCCTTCTTGCTTTTTAATTGTGGGGGCTCTAAGGCCTCCTCATCGAATTCGGGCAGTAGCTTTCTTTCCAGGTAGCTCTTTGTTCGGCGACTGTCGCCGTACTTATTTGCGGTGCTGAATATTTTGCTCCATCTAATTCTGAGTGCATCTTCCGCTGTTTTGAGCTTCCGCTTCGCTTTTTCAGCTACGCCGCAGCGGCGATTTGAGCCTTTTCTCGGAGGTCATTTTGCTCCAATGGTTTGTCCGGCGTGAGATCGTCCGGACTGTTGTCTTCGCCGGGATAGATTGTTTGTCCAAGTTGTCTTGTTCGGACGATTGCTCGATAGCTTGTTCGTTGTCCACCGTTCGCCTCGCTCTATGGCTGGGTCTTTGTTGAGGCGGACTTTGTTCGGCGCTTACGCTGCCGCTTTGACTGCCGAGGGATTTATCCTTCGTGGCGCCCCGTTGTTCCTCGCCTTCATTTCCTTTAGGTGTATCCACCATGTATACATCATGGGATGAGGTTGTCCAGCATCCTATAGGTGTTGGTTCATTGTTGTCTCCTACATCGCCGCCCATACCGCCGATGTCTTCGGAGTCGAAATCGAGCACGCCGTGTAAGCTGGCGATGGTGTCTATGAAGTGGGTGGTGGTGGGCATTGAGTTTCTTCATCGCTCGCATCCCCGTCCGTAGTCCGCCAGGCTCTCCGGATAAAGAGAGAGACTTTAGTGAATTCAGGATGTCGCCAAGGGCGAGTGCCGAAAGATGTCCGCGCCGTGAACTCCATAACGGCGCCCAATCGGATTCGATTGGCAAGGGCACGGAGGGTTCGAGTCCGGATAGGAGTCCGCACCGGAGTCGAGGTCTTCGCAGCGACAGGGATGAAGTTCGACTCGATCGCCAGAGAGGTTAAAGCCCCGAGGCGGTGTCCAACCACTCGCCCTCGATCGGGAATCCGCCCGGATTAAGGGTCGAGCGGGTTCTGCGCGCCTCGTGGCACCGCTCGGCCGCAGAGCTAGATCATGCCCATCGAGACCGTGGTGGCGCTGCTATTGCGCTCGAATCCGTCAAGATCAAGTCTCCGCGGATATCGGCCGATAGTTTAAACTTCCAAATCTGACCGATGGCCAGGGCGAGCTTCGATCTGCTCCAGATGGCTGCTTAATTGCCCGCAGCAAAGCCGCCGAATCACGAAGATCTGTCCGGGAGAAAGGTCTCACCTGACCGCGCGTTGTTGACGATCGAAGGAGCCATCGGGCCTATCGGTGACGCATACGTAGGAACTCTCAATGAAAGCACCAATGTCGGTGTCAAACCGCGGATCTCGGTAGGGGGTCCCGAACTGTGCGCCTAGGCGGATGGTAACAGGAGACAAGGGACACGATGTTTTACCCAGGTTCAGGCCCTCTTGATGGAGGTAAAACCCTACATCCTGCTTGATTAATATTGATGATGTGTGCTACAAGAGTGGATCTACCACGAGATCAAAGAGGCTAAACCCTAGAAGCTAGCCTATGGTATGATTGTTGTTCGTCCTACGGACTAAAACCCTCCGGTTTATATAGACACCGGATAGGGTTAGGGTTACACAGAGTCGGTTACAAAGGTAGGAGATCTACATATCCGTATCGCCAAGCTTGCCTTCCACGCTAAAGAAAGTCCCATCCGGACACGGGACGAAGTCTTCAATCTTGTATCTTCATAGTCTTGGAGTCCGACCGATGATGATAGTTCGGCTATCCGGACACCCCCTAGTCCGGAACTCCCTCAGTCCCAAACTGTGATCTTTCCGGCGATCACAACCATGACCAACAATTGGTCTCCAACATCATCATCAACATCCTGCCAAACTGTTACTGCTCACAATATATCATCATATAAATCACCTATAAGTCATTCCGTCATGTGAGTGTTGATCGAATGTTGTAACGCCCTCGATGCGGCTATATCTCCCACGTGTCGAAGCACGACTTAGAGGCATAACCGCATTGAAAGCAATGTCGCAAGTGAGGTAATCTTCACACAACCCATGTAATACATAAGGAAAGAGATACATAGTTGGCTTACAATGCCACTTCACACAATACATAAATAAACATCCATCATTCAGATTACACTCAAGGTCCGACTACGGAACCAAAATAAAAGAAGATACCCCAAATGCTACACAGATCCCGATCGTCCCAACTGGCTCCACTACGATCATCGTGAAAAGACACATAGTAACGACCACGCCTCGTCGAACTCCCACTTGAGCTCGCTTGAGTCACCTGACCGCATCGCCGGCACTGCAACTGTTTTGGTAGAATCTGTGAGTCACGGGGACTCAGCAATCTCACACCCGCGAGATCAAGACTATTTAAGCTTATAGGAAGGACAGAGTTTTGAGGTGGAGCTGCAGCAAGCGACTAGCATATATGGTGGCTACATTCGCAAAAGAGAGCGAGAAGAGAAGCAAGGCACGGTCGTGAAGCTAGTAGCGATCAAGAAGTGATCCTGAACTACTTACGTCAAACATTACTCCAACACCGTGTTCACTTCCCGGACTCCGCCGAGAAGAGACCATCACGGTTACACACGCGGTTGATGTGTATTTTAATTAAGGTCAACTTCGGGTTTTCTACAACCGACATTAACAAATTCCCATCTGCCTCATAACCGCGGCACGGCTTTCAAAGATAATACCCTGCAGGGTGTCCCAACTTAGCCCATTATAAGCTCTCACGGTCAACGAAGGATATTCCTTCTACCGGAAGACCCGATCAATCTCGAATCCCGGACTACAAGACATTTCGACAAAGAATAAAACAAGACCAGCAAAGCCGCCGACAGCCGACAAACCCGATAGGAGCTGCACATATCTCGCTCGTGGCACATCCGGATGAGCAGTCCGTATAACTAAAACCAGACCTCAAGTTTCCTTGAGGGGCGCCAGACAGGTTTAGTTCGGGCCAGCACTCAAGGAGCACCGTCCGGGGTTAAATAAAGATGACCCCGGCTCGCGAAACCCGGGGAAAAGGCTTAGGTGGCAAATGGTAAAACCAAAGTTGGGCCTTGCTGAGGAGTCTTATTCAAAGCGAACTGTCAAGGGGGTCCCATAAATCACCCAACCGTAAGGAACGCGAAATCAAGGAACATAACACCGGTATGACGGAAACTAGGGTGGCAAGAGGGAACAAAACACTGCATAAGGCCGAGCCTTCCACCCTTTACCAAGTATATAGATGCATTAATTATAGCAGATATATTGTGATATCCCCAACAAGTAAACATGTTCCAACAAGGAACAACATCTCCATGTTCCAACAAGGAACAAACTTCATCTTCACCGCAACTAGCAACGCTATAAGAGGGCCGAGCAAAGCGGTAACATAGCCAATCAACGGTTTGCTAGGAAAAGGATGGTTAGGGCTGACATGGCAATATGGGTGGCATGATATAGCAAGTGATAGGCATCGAGCATAGGCATAGCAAAAGAGCAAGCATCTAGCATAGCAAAGATAGAAGTGATTTCGAGGGTATGGTCATCTTGCTCGCAAAGTTCTCGAGTTGTCGAAAGCTTGATCCTCGTAAGCGCTTCTCAACAGGTTCCTCCTTCACGCACTCGCCTCCGGCTCTACCCAAAGCAAGAACACAAACAAAGGAACCACAATAAATCACGGTGCAATGCACAAGCAACATGATGCAAAACATGACATGATATGCGAGATGTGATATGCAATGCGTAAAGCTCCAGAAGAAAATGATGAACCAGGCATCAACTTGGCAAACCAAGTATGCCGCTGAAAGATGAGATGATTTCGTTGAAATCGATATAAAGATCACCGAATCGGATGCACGGTTTGCAAATGACAAGCAAAACAAGAATGGCACAAATCTGCCATTAACAAAGATGATGCCACATAGCAAGCAACAAGAAATTAAGCTACTGCACCCAAACGTACCAAAAAAGCATATGGCAGTGATCTACTCAAGATGCTTGACAAAAGATGAACACTGAGCTACGGCTAATTCACATCATAACAGGTCCAAACAAGCATGGCAAAAGTGCAAAACATATCAGCTTCACAGACTTAGTGAAATTATCAACATGGCAAAATCAGCATCAGGAAGCAATGTTCAGAGCAAGAAAACAACATGCTACAGGAACTTATAATAGCAAAACAAGGCATGGCATGAATCTACTCAAAGCATAGAACAAAAGTCCCTTACTGACCATGAGCCAAAAAGGATCAGAAAATATAGTAACACCCATGTCAATATAGCAAGTTTCATTAATGATTCAAAGAATGTGGCATGGCAAAAACAGATAACAAGTAGGCATGTTTAAGAGCTCGATGCACTCACTACAGAGCATTACATGATAAACTAAGCATACATACATCAAGAAGACATGGCATAGAAGATATACATGGCAAGAACAACATCATAGCATACACGGATCAACCACAACAACCTTGGCAAAATTGAATAACATGTAAACAATCTGCCAGGAAACATTTTATAGCAAAAGTAGAGCTCGATTGACTCAAGCTATGGCACTCCATAATTGCAAACAAAGGCATGGATGGATAGAGCATAACCATATGTTCAAAACATCCTTATGAAGTATCTCAAAATATGCATGGATCTCTCGGTAGCATCAAGTTAACATGGCATAAAAATATCAAGAAAACAGGGCTGAAATCAGCAACATCATCGAAGCCTAGTTTGCATGCTTGTGCTAGTCACCACAGAGATCACAAAATACATGGCATACACCCTCGAAAGATGGCATGGCATATTACAAAACACATGTAGGACTCAAATTCATAGGGTGCACACATCAATCATGGCAAAATGACAAAGTGCATGTTCTGTTAAGAAATGAAACTAACATCACATAGCCCTTTTCTAACAGCATTTCGGGCATCAATATGAGCTCAAATGAAAATGATGCAATGGGATGAAATGATCTACTCTTCGAGTCGAACATTTTGACATATTACACGCACGAAACGGAGCTACAGGTGCAAAGTTATGATGCGTTGAAAATGCTACAAATTAATCACCAAAATAAAAACTTAGACGAATTTGGGGGGGAGAAAGTCAACCGATCTAGATCCGATCTAGATCCGAGGCGGCCGGCGGCCGGCTGCTCGCCGGAGCAGCGCCGGGCGAGCCGGAGGAGGGGGCCGGGCGAGGAGGCGGTGGCGGCGCGCACGGCGCGGGCGAGTGAGGAGGTTGCCGCACGGAGGGGTTCGGCACGAGGGCGACGGCGCGGGCGGGCGGCGGGGCGGAGGCGGCGGGAGCGGCGGGGCGGCATGCAGCAGCCGGGCGGCGGGGGGCGCGCCCGGGAGGCGGCGGCGACGGGCCGGAGCGGGCGCGGAGGGCTTCGCTGGCTCGCGGGCTGGCGGGCGATGTGGGCGCGGGTCGCCCACGGGTACACGGGATTGGCGCGGGCGGCGGCGCGGACGGCGGACACGTCCGGCGGGCGGTGGACGGTCCGCCGGTGGGAGGAGGAAGGAGCTAGGGTTTGTCCCGGAATTTGAGGGAGGCTATATTTATAGGTAGAAGGAGCTAGGAAGCTCCAAATGAGGTGTGTTTTTACCACACGATCGTGATCGAACGACGAGAGCATGGAAGTGACTTAGATGGGTTATTGGACCATTTTGAGGGTGTTGGGCTGCAACTTAAAAGAGGCCTTTGCGAGGGTGTGGTTAACTGCTGAGTACCAAACGAGCTCCAAATGACCCAAACTTGACAGTGGTCTACCGTGGTATACCAAGGCCACTTGACAAACCTCGTCCATTCCGAGAAAGTTTAGTACCCGCCACGGAAAAACGTAAAAGGGGACGCCGGGGACATAGGAGTGCCGGATTGCAAAACGGACAACGGGAAATGCTCGAATCATGAGACAAACACGTATGCAAATGCGATGCACATGATGACATGATATGAAATGCATGACATGGACAAAATGCAAAAACGAAGACAAAACCCAACCACGGAGGGAATATCATATCACAATGCCGAAAATGGCAAGAGTTGGAGTTACAAATATGGAAAGTTACATCCGGGTGTTACAACACTCCACCACTACAAGAGGATCTCGCCCCAGATCTAGGACCGAAAGAACTCCGGATATTCGAACGGAGGTGATCCTCGCGCCCCTGTGTGGCTTCTCGGTCGGAATGGTGTGACCACTTCACTTTCAGGAATTTGATTGACTTGTTGCGAGTCTTGCGCCGGTTTCTTCAAGAATAGCAACGGGTGCTCATGATAAGAGAGATCTTCTTGGAGGTCAATTTCTTCGTTGATAGTGCGCCAGAGTCTTGAAGCACTTGCGGTTGTGACACATGAAACACATCGCACACGCTCGCGGTTGGACGGAAGCTCGTTGATAGGCTAGATCGCCTCTTTGCCAATGATCTTGAAAGGACCCACGATCTAGGGGCAAGCTTCCCTTTGATACCGGGCGGCGAGTGCCTTTCATTGAGAGACGCGAGGTAGACATGGTCTCCGATTTCAAAAGCCACATCACGGTGCTTGTCATCATAATAGCTCTTCCGCGCGATTATGCTGCTTTGAGATTCTCACGAATGACTTTGCACATTTCTTCGCTTCGTGATCAAGTCATTGCCAAGAAGTTGGCGCTCACCTGTCTCGGACCAATTGAGAGGAGTACGCACTTTCGCCATAGAGAATTTCAATGGGGCCTTGCCTCAACTCGCTTGGAAGCTGTTGTTGTAGGAGAACTCGCATATGGAAGACAATCTTCCCACTTCATACCAAGGAAATGACACAAGCCCCGAGCATATCTTCAAGGATTTGATTGACTCGCCGACTTGGCCACTTGTTTGAGGATGGAAAGATGTGCTGAAACGAATGTTGGTGCCCATGGCCTTCGAAAAGAATCCCAAAACTTGGAGGTAAAGATGCTGCCACGGTCTCAAGAGATCACTTGTGGAATGCCATGCAAGGAGACAATCTCGAGGTGTATAGTTCTCGCCAACCGAGCTGCTGTGATAGATTCTTTGATAGGAAGAAAATGAGCCACTTTAGTAAGCTTGTCAATGACAACGAAGATAGCATCATTTCCACGCTTGGACTTTGGAAAACCAGTCACGAAGTCCATTTCAATATGATCAAACTTCCATTCGAATAGCAAGAGGTTGGAGGAGACCAGCTGGTCTTTGGTGTTCTGCTTTCACTCTTCTCGCAGACATCACATTCATTCACGAATTGAGCAATTTCTCGCTTCATTCGAGTCCACCAATATGATCGCTTGAGGTCATGGTACATCTTCGCATTTCCGTGATGAATGGATAGAAGCGAATTGTGTGCCTTGTTCATAATGACTTTACGAGATCACCCTTAGGAACCACAATCCGTCCTCAAGAAAAGAGTATCTTTGTCATCAATGTGGAAGCACTTGTATTTGAATGCCCTTGTCGATACCACGCTTCACCTTTTTCACCATGGTATCCAGGAGTTGAGCCTCACGAATTTGATCTTCCAAAGTAGGAGAGACTATGAGGTTGGCAAGAAAGCCTTGAGGAACAACTTGAAGATTCAGCTTATGGAAAGCTTCACAAAGATCCGTTGGAAGGGCTTGAGGATTAGACTGCTGCAATAAGCCTTCCCGCTCAAAGCATCTGCAATCACATTGGCCTTGCCTGAGTATATTCAATACTTGGGTTGTACTCTTGAATCATTTCACCCATCGAGTCTGCCTCGAGGTTGAGGTTGGGTTGAGTGAAGATATACTTGAGGCTCTTGTGATCGGTGAAAATGTCCACTTTCCTTCCCAACAAGAGATGTCTCCATGTTATCAATGCATGGACAACTCGCCGCCAACTCAAGATCGTGAGTGGGGTAGTTCTTTTCGCTGGGCTTCAACCGACGAGAGGTATAAGCCACAACTCTCTTCTCTTGCATTAACACAGCACCGAGACCTTGAAGAGAAGCATCACGTAAAACTTCAATGGCTTGGATTCATCAGAGGAGTCAAGACAGAGCTGTGACGAGTTTCTCTTTGAGGGTATTGAAAGCAACGCCACACTCGTGAGACCGTACATACTTCACATGCTTCGAGGAGGTTGGAAAGAGGCTTTGCAATCTTGGAGAAATTCTCAACTAATCTTCGCAATAGCTTGCAAGACCAAGAAAATCATGGAGCTGCTTGACATTCGAGGAGGTTCCCAATTCACAACTGCGGACACCTTCTCGGATTAACAGCGATGCCCTTGGCGGAGATGATATGACCAAGATAAAGCACTTCATCAAGCCAAAATTCACATTTGGAAAACTTCAGATAGAATTGATACTCTCTCGAGCTTGTCTAGCACCAATCGCAAATGTTTGGCATGATCCTTCTTATTCTTGGAGAAGACCAAAATATCATCAAGATAGACCAAGACGAATTCATTGGTGTAGGGGTTGAAGATGAAGTTCATCATCCGAGAGAATGTTGGAGGAGCATTGACAAGGCCGAAAGACATGACAAGATATTCATAAGAACCAAAGCTTGTTCAATGCTGTCTTGGGAATATCTTGTTCACGAATGCGAATCTGATGATAACCCATACGAAGGTCAAGCTTGGAGAACACTTTAGCACCTTTGAGTTGCTCGAAAAGCTCATTGATGTTGGGAAGTGGATACTTGTTCTTGATTGTCTTCTTATTCAATGGACGGTAATCGACGCAAAGTCGGTCCGTGCCATCCTTCTTCTGGACAAAAAGAACACCACAACCCCAAGGAGATGAACTCGGTCTGATCAAACCCAGACGCTCTTGTTCATCGAGCTGCTTCTTCAATTCCTTCAGCTCATTAGGTCCAAGCTTGTATGGACGCTTGCAAACGGGTTCAGTGCCAGGCTCAAGATCGATAACGAACTCAACTGGCCGATGAGGAGGCATTCCCGGAAGCTCTTCCGAAAGACATCTTGGTACTCACAAACGATCGAATCGAGAGATAGCATCCAATTCGCCCTTCTCATTGAGAGAAAACAACCAATGGTTTCATCACGAAGCGCATAGATGATCACATCATTAGAAGAGTGAGTCAATTGAATTTCCCGGCAGCACAATCAAGCTGAGCTTTGTGCTGAGAAAGCCACCCATCCCGAGAATAAGATCAATATCCAAGTCACCAAGGACAATTGGTTTAGCCGTAAATCTATAGTCGCCCATCTTGATACCGACATTCGAACCAAAACTCGAGAAGTCATCTCCTTAGCCGGAGAAACAATAGACAAAGGTCTCGCAAAACTTGAGTAACCAAATCATGCATAGCCACAAAAGGTCTTGAGATGAAAGAATGCGATGCACCAAGATCAAATAAGACTTTGCAGAATATCATTAATCGAAGATTACCCATTATCACATTAGAAGATTCCTCCGCTTGAGCTGCATTCATCATATTCACCTTTGCGACTTGGGATTATGCTTGACCACCGCATTGCTGGAAGATTTCACAGAGGAGGAGGCGGAAGGCGCTTTGGTTGAAGCACTTGTTCGATAGTGACCTTTCTGCCGACACTTGTTGCAAGTCACCTCGAGAGCGGACGGTGATAAGGAGCACTTGACCTTGGAGCTTGAGAATTAGACTTGTTCTCGATATCCTGGGTTGGGCGGTGGGAAGATCCACGACCACCTGAGTTCTTCTCACGATAAGGCCGACGGAACGGAGGAGGAGGAAGGTAGAACTTCGCTGCTTAGCTGCCACTTGAGAGGAAGAAGAAGACCGAACTGCATCCCCGATTCTCTTCTTAGAAGCCTCACATTTGAGCTGGGCAGCTTCTTGCTTCAAAGCCATGTTGTAGAATTCATCATACTTTTCTCGCTCAAAAGCACAAGAGCTAATTGCAGATCTTCTCTCGCACCACCTCTGAATTGATAGATCATACTCTTTTCATCGTGGACGCCTTGCTTAGCAAAGCGAGCGAAGTTTCGAACTGGATATTGTATTGATACACGACATGTTGCCTTGCTTGAGATTGCGGAACTCCTCACGCTTGCTCTCAACAACACTTTTCGAATGTGGTGAGCTCAAATCTCGGCGAACTCATCCTGTAATGACACGACCTCCTCTCGAATCTTTGTATTGTCGGTACCACTCAGCAGCTTGGTCCTTGAGTTGAAACGATGCAAACTTGACAAAGTCCTCGTGTCCGACATTGCTACATTCAAAATGTTTGCAGATGTCCACAAGCCAATCGTCGGCGCTTGTGGCCTCGACACGTAAACCGAAAGACTTCGCTGATTAGCGAGGAACCGATCGAGAGTAGCAAAGTGCGGCTGGTTGTTGCCTTGACCTTGATTTCCTTGATTGCCTTGCCCTTGAGTACGCTCTTGCAAGAGCTGCAAAATCATCTCGAGCATTGGCATTGGTGGCTGCCATGATAGTTGCCAGCCTCCGGAGGCGGAGGTGGAGGTGGAGGGTTCGACCGATTCCCATCATTTCGCTCCGGATTCGACGCTGGCGGAGCCATCCTCAAGAGGGTGACATCCGTTAGCACTTTGATAGACAGATAGACAAGTTGAATCAACGGATAGAAATTGCAACATATAGTCTTCACAATAAACATTCAACAAGGATGAACGAATGAATTCCAAAAGCTAACATCACATGTCCATTAAGGTGAGAAGCCACTTGATTAAAGATTGATGAAAAAATAACAAGGTACGATCGAACAAATAAGTGGTAAGGATTACCCAATCACAAACCAAATATCTCAAGGGAAGAAATGCTAAGAGCTACTTGAATCCCACCTATAAACTCCCAAACTTTCTGGTTATGCAACTGTGTTGGGGATACAGGGACACAAAATATATCACCCAAACTAACAATACCTAGATCCAAATTGTATCCATCCGTCAACACATAACCAAGAAACCTTCGAAATCGTGGTACCTCGACCTTCAAAAGCATCCGTTATACGAGTCATGGCAATACTCCCGAGCTCGCCCAAGATCGGGTTATCGGGTTATCTCACCAACAATCGCACAAAAGAGATTTCGATGTCGGCAAAACTCAGGTATTCCAGAATCTGCAACGATAAAATTGTGACGAAAACACCTGGAGCTCAACTCCTGGGACACCGCCACAACCCCTAAATGTCGAGGCACCAAGAACAATGTTCTCGCCACAAAACCATCGGAACGATTCCAAGATACCCGCGTGATCCTAAATTTTTTTAGTGAAATTTGAGGAGAGGAGAGTCAAAACTTCTACGTCAGAGACCTCACCAGAGCGACGAAGGACTGGGAGTAAAAGAATCCTACTCTCGATATATATAATCCTAAGACTCAAAACATTTTTCCGTTCTAGACTCAACAACGCCAAAGAAACAATCAAGCGGGGGCTCTTAAGTCGGGAAGGCTCGATTACCAACTTGTAACGCCTCGATGCGGCTATATCTCCCACGTGTCGAAGCACGACTTAGAGGCATAACCGCATTGAAAGCAATGTCGCAAGTGAGGTAATCTTCACACAACCCATGTAATACATAAGGAAAGAGATACATAGTTGGCTTACAATGCCACTTCACACAATACATAAATAAACATCCATCATTCAGATTACACTCAAGGTCCGACTACGGAACCAAAATAAAAGAAGATACCCCAAATGCTACACAGATCCCCGATCGTCCCAACTGGCTCCACTATCGATCATCGTGAAAAGACACATAGTAACGACCACGCCCTCGTCGAACTCCCACTTGAGCTCGGTTGAGTCACCTGACCGCATCGCCGGCACCGCAACTGTTTTGGTAGAATCTGTGAGTCACGGGACTCAGCAATCTCACACCCGCGAGATCAAGACTATTTAAGCTTATAGGAAGGATAGAGTTTTGAGGTGGAGCTGCAGAAGCGACTAGCATATATGGTGGCTACATTCGCAAAAGAGAGCGAGAAGAGAAGCAAGGCACGGTCGTGAAGCTAGTAGCGATCAAGAAGTGATCCCGAACTACTTACGCCAAACATAACTCCAACACCGTGTTCACTTCCGGACTCCGAGAAGAGACCATCACGGTTACACACGCCGTTGATGTGTATTTTAATTAAGGTCAACTTCGGTTTTCTACAACCGACATTAACAAATTCCCATCTGCCTCATAACCGCGGGCACGGCTTTGAAAGATAATACCTGCAGGGTGTCCCAACTTAGCCCATTATAAGCTCTCACGGTCAACGAAGGATATTCCTTCTACCGAAAGACCCGATCAATCTCGAATCCCGGACTACAAGACATTTCGACAGCAATAAAACAAGACCAGCAAAGCCGCCGATTGTGCCGACAAACCCGATAGGAGCTGCACATATCTCGCTCTCGTGGCACATCCGGATGAGCAGTCCGTACAACTAAAACCAGACCTCAAGTTTCCTTGAGGGGCGCTGCACAGCTCTAGTTCGGCCAAGACTCAAGGAGCACCGTCCGGGGTTAAAATAAAGATGACCCCGGCTCGCGAAACCCGGGGAAAAAGGCTTAGGTGGCAAATGGTAAAACCAAAGTTGGGCCTTGCTTGGAGGAGTCTTATTCAAAGCGAACTGTCAAGGGGTCCCATAAATCACCCAACCGTAAGGAACGCGAAATCAAGGAACATAACACCGTATGACGGAAACTAGGTGGCAAGAGTGGAACAAAACACTGCATAAGGCCGAGCCTTCCACCCTTTACCAAGTATATAGATGCATTAATTATAGCAGATATATTGTGATATCCCCAACAAGTAAATATGTTCCAACAAGGAACAACATCTCCATGTTCCAACAAGGAACAAACTTCATCTTCACCTGCAACTAGCAACGCTATAAGAGGGGCTGAGCAAAGCGGTAACATAGCCAATCAACGGTTTGCTAGGAAAAGGATGGTTAGGGGCTGACATGGCAATATGGGTGGCATGATATAGCAAGTGATAGGCATCGTAGCATAGGCATTGAAAAAGAGCAAGCATCTAACATAGCAAAGATAGAAGTGATTTCAAGGGTATGGTCATCTTGCCTGCAAAGTTCTCAGAGTTGTCGAAAGCTTGATCCTCGTAAGCGTTCTCAACAGGTTCCTCGCTCACGCACTCGCCTCCGGCTCTACCCAAAGCAAGAACACAAACAAAGGAACCACAATAAATCACGGTGCAATGCACAAGCAACATGATGCAAAACATGACATGATATGCGAGATGTGATATGCAATGCGTGTCTAAAGCTCCGGAAGGAAAATGATGAAACAGGCATCAACTTGGCAAACCAAGTATGCCGCTGAAAGATGAGATGATTTCGGTTGAAATCGATATAAAGATCACCGAATCGGATGCACGGTTTGCAAATGACAAGCAAAACAAGAATGGCACAAATCTGCCATTAACAAAGATGATGCCACATAGCAAGCAACAAGAAATTAAGCTACTGCACCCAAACGTACCAAAAAGCATATGGCAGTGATCTACTCAAGATGCTTGACAAACGATGAACACTGAGCTACGGCTAATTCACATCATAACAGGTCCAAACAAGCATGGCAAAAGTGCAAAACATATCAGCTTCACAGACTACAGGCAAAATCAGCATCAGGAAGCAATGTTCAGAGCAAGAAAACAACATGCTACAGGAACTTATAATAGCAAAACAAGGCATGGCATGAATCTACTAAAAGTATAGAACAAAAGTCCCTTACTGACCATGAGCCAAAAAGGATCAGAAAATATAGTAACACCCATGTCAATATAGCAAGTTCCGTTAATGATTCAAAGAATGTGGCATGGCAAAAACAGATAACAAGTAGGCATGTTTAAGAGCTCGATGCACTCACTACAGAGCATTACATGGTAAACTAAGAATACATACATCAAGAAGACATGGCATAGAAGATATACATGGCAAGAACAATATCATAGCATACACGGATCAACCACAACAACCATGGCAAAATTGAATAACATGTAAACAATCTGCCAGGAAACATTTTATAGCAAAAGTAGAGCTCGATTGACTCAAGCTATGGCACTCCATAATTGCAAACAAAGGCATGGATGGATAGAGCATAACCATATGTTCAAAACATCCTTACTGAAGTATCTCAAAAATATGCATGGATCTCTCGGTAGCATCAAGTTAACATGGCATAAAAATATCAAGAAAACAGGGCTGAAATCAGCAACATCGAAGCCTAGTTTGCATGCTTGTGCTAGTCACCACAGAGATCACAAAATACATGGCATACACCCTGGAAAGATGGCATGGCATATTACAAAACACATGTAGGACTCAAATTCATAGGGTGCACACATCAATCATGGCAAAAATGACAAAAGTGCATGTTCTGTTAAGAAACAGAAACTAACATCACATAGCCCTCTTCTAACAGCATTTCGGGCATCAAGATGAGCTCAAATGAAAATGATGCAATGATATGAAATGATATACTCTTCGAGACGAACATTTTGACATATTACACGCACGAAACGGAGCTACAGATGCAAAGTTATGATGCATTGAAAATGCCACAAATTAATCACCGAAATAAAAACTTAGACGAATTTGGGGGGGGGGGAGAAAGTCAACCGATCTAGATCCGATCTAGATCCGAGGCGGCGTGGCGGCTTGCTCGCCGAGCAGCGCCGGGCGAGCCGGAGGAGAGGGCTGGCCGGGCGAGGAGGCGGTGGCCGGCGGCATGGCCGGGCGGAGGGAGGCGCGCCGGCACGGAGGGTTCGGCGGGGGCCGGGCGCGCTGGGCGGCGGAGGCGGTGGCCGGAGCGGCCGGGCGGCGCGGGCGGGGCAGCGGCCGGCGGCGGCGGGGTGCGCCCGGGAGGCGGCGGCGACGGGCCGGGAGCGGCGCGGAGGGCTTCGCAGGCCTCATGGGCCGGCGGCGATGGGGGGCGCGGGTCGCCCACATGGCACGCGGGGATTGGGCGCGGGGGCGGCGGCGCTGACGGGCGGACACGTCCGGGCGGCGGGTGGACGTGTCCGTCGGCGGGAGGAGGAAGGAGCTAGGGTTTGTACCGGAATTTGAGGGGGGTAGGCTATATTTATAGGTAGAAGGAGCTAGGAAGCTCCAAATGAGGTGCGGTTTTCGCCCACACGATCGTGATCGAACGACCGAGAGCATGGAGGTGACTTAGATGGGTTATTGGACCATTTTGGAGGGGTGTTGGGCTGCAACTTAAAAGAGGCCTTTGCGAGGGTGCGGTTAACCGTTGGAGTACCAAACGAACTCCAAATGACCCGAAACTTGACAGGTGGTCTACCGGTGGTATACCAAGGCCACTTGACAAACCTCGGTCCATTCCGAGAAAGTTTAGTACCCGCTCACGGAAAAACGTAAAAGGGGACGCCGGGGACATAGGAGTGCCGGATTGCAAAACGGACAACGGGGAAAATGCTCGGAATCATGAGACGAACACGTATGCAAATGCGATGCACATGATGACATGATATGAAATACATGACAAGGACAAAATGCAAAAAAGAAAGACAAAAACCCAACCACGGAGGGAATATCATATCACAATGCCGAAAATGGCAAGAGTTGGAGTTACAAATATGGAAAGTTACATCCGGGGTGTTACAACCCCCTAGTCCGGCACTCCCTCAGTCCCAAACTGTGATCTTTCCGGCGATCACAACCATGACCAACACTTGGTCTCCAACATCATCATCAACATCCTGCCAAACTGTTACTGCTCACAATATATCATCATATAAATCACCTATAAGTCATTCCGTCATGTGAGTGTTGATCGAAATGTGTGACCTAGTACGAACCCATGCCCATGACCGAGGACGCGGCTATCGATAGATTTAAATACACTCTGCAGAGGTAGCGCACTGTACCCACACCACGGAAACCATGGCCTCGCACTCCCATTGGGGTGGACCAACAGCGTTCCGACAAAACCGATCTACTGCCCTGACACTCTCCCGGCCACTCCGACCCACTCCCAACTGGGCTAGTCCTGGGTGGCCCCGTGTCTACCAAAGACACAACGACCACCGTCGTGGCCAAAACGTCCCTCACGGGGACCGGATCCATAACAACAACAACGGGCACACAAGGTTATGTCTGCTTACCGGGCCAGGGTAAGCATGCCCATAACCTTCCCTAGTTGGAGGCACCGACGAGAGGCACGACAATAGACCGCATTAGGGCCTTCCCATAAAAGGCAAATGTGGTTGCACTGGAAAAAGCCCGGTTCGGTGGCACCTGACCAACTTAATGACGGAATTCAACCCCAAAATATAATAGCAATGACTGATACTCCGATATCAACTATCAAACTATAATCCAAGTCATAGCAATATCCAACAAATAATCCAAGCATAATCTCATCACCTCACAATACTCCAAGGGTAGCACAACACTACTGTCATGATGAATCCAGAAAAACAATAATCCTACTACTCCAATAACAAGAATAAAGCTATACGGCTAAGATCCACATGTAAACATCATTTCCGAAAATAATACTCCAAGCAACAGAACATCAACTAGCAACATGAAAATAATCATACTAACCACTATTAATCCAAAGGCAGCATGATATCCAAAGTAATACTCCAAATATAATAACAGATACCATCATGGAAATAATCATAATACCAACCACTAATACTCCAATGACAACATGATACTCATCAACTGCAAGCATAACTCCTAGTAATCCAAACAATAGCATGGCAACAACAAGATCAAACTAATACTCCGAGAAAATGCCATGCACAAAGTCATGTAGATAAAGCAATATTTTAAACAAGTTCAAATAGATTAAACCATGTCACTGCATTACAGTGATGCAAATGGAGGGTGTGGCTTGCCTGGGGATGAAGAATACTCCGGGAAGAAATGCGGTGAAGCCGCGGAAAGAATCACCGGAAAACGTTCCCTCTCGAAAGGGGCTGGTTTAGCGCAAGGGAAAAATGGTCATTTTAAGAATGTTAACACATGGTGAATATGATACCAACATAATGGGCTCGACGACACGAAGAAGTGGGCTTTGGAATCACCTCAATCGGAGTTGCGAGCGAAAAGATATAGCCCGACGAAGTTCAGGGACCAATATGTAAAGGTTTCTCCACAAACAGGCCCCTGAGCTGAAAAACAGAAAACATATTCTCAGGAAATACGTCTTCAGAACAGAGAAAGCGCATTCTTAGATAAAGCAGAGGCAGAATACGCTTACTTCATGCGAAAACGTACTTCCTGAAGTACGCTTCCACTTAACCACGTGGACACTAGCGGGGCCGGGCATGGGGTCGCTGACGTGCGGGTCCCGCGGGTTGGGCCCATCACTTATCCACGTCGGCAAGGCGAGGTCAACACCCGTGCAGCTGATCAGCGGGGCCCGCGTGGAGGAGGGGACCGCCTGGCTTGGCTCCTTCTTCCTCCTCTCGTCTCCCCCGACAGGAAACAGAGGAGCGGTAGGGGAGGCCGCGCCGGCGCTGGCCCCGCCGCCTCCGGCTACCTCCGGCCGGGGCGAGGGCACCGGCGGCCTCAGAACAAAGCGCTGCACCCGCTTGGGACAGAAGGAGCGCCGGGGAAGGAGGGGGATGATGGCAGCGATGGAAGGGCGGGCGATGGCTCTCGTCGGCTTCGGGCGATGAGGGGCAGGGTGCTCCGGCGGCTTGGAGGCAGAGAAATGGCTTGGGAGAGCTTGGAGTCTTGGGGCTCAACTGGTGAAGAAATGAGGGAGGGAGGGGCGCGGCAACGACTGAATTTAGGCGGAGGGCCGGAGGGGCCATGGCGGCCAACCGAGGCGATGAGGGTCTCTGGAGGCAAATGGAGAGGTCGGGAAGGCTTCTAGGAGTGAGGGGGAGGCGATGGAGTGGTCGGGAGGCCGCGGGGTGGTCTTATATAGCCGCGGGGCGAGGAGGCCGAGCTGTCGTCGCCGCAGACGCGTGCTCGCGCGCATGAACTTGGAGGCAGGCGATGAGGGAGGCACAGTGGAGTCTCTCACGGGGCAGAGGAGGCCAAGGGGGCGCAGGGAGGATGACGACGACGACGAACAGAGCCAAACCGCCACTGTGCTCTCATGGGTGTTTGGCGGCGAGCGTTAGTGAGCGTCGGTGAGGAAGCGGACAGAGGGGGAGAGGGGTCCAGGGGAGCTGGGACGATGAGAGGAAGACAATGGACACTGTCACGCGCGCTAAGGCGACGAGAGGAGGAGGTGCCGAAGCACAAACAGCCACTGGGCGCGCCACTGCACACAGAGCGCGTGCACAGTGATGCGATTAACGCGGTCACCGCATGCACTGGCATGTAGCGAGGGAGAGAGGCTTGAACATGTTGTCTAGTGGTAAGTTCATCCAGGGTAGGTTTCAACTCCGGTGGTAGCTTGGTTAAAAGTGATCTGATTAAACGGTAAGAACCCTCTGAAGTTTACTGCAGTAAACTTGGGTGAGCACTAGTGATCAACAGGAAGGTTTTTGGATCCAATGGAGTTGTCTGCGAGGTTGAGGTAAAGAAGGACTTTCATCCTCGTAACTTGGAGAAGATTTGGACCAAGATAAATCATAGTTGCTTTGCAACTGCCAAATCTGGTCCAGAAATGAGATTTGGATGATGCACTCAAATGGTGTGTCCACTTGAGCTCAAATTTGGCAAGGCTTCAGGATTTTATCATATAAAGATGTTGTATAAGTTTCATACCAATTGGATTCACCAAAATGGTGCTTGCTTCACAAACATCCTTGCTGACCAGAAACTTGAAAAATTCTATAGGAATAATACCTTGATGAACCATGCCCAAAATGGGTGGAGGTAGGTTATATGGATAATATAAGGCCTAGAAAACTTGGCAGCCATAATGGAGCAAGATAAAATATACTTTCTTCACAAACTAAAATTTTGGGCAGAATCAAAGAATTGAAGATGAGCTCACATGGAGGCAAGAAACGAGCTATACTTTGGTGGAGGGCTATGATATTATGATATGAGGGATCATGCAAAATGGCAACTCATTTGGATATGCCTAGCTTGCACCTCCTTCACAAAGCTTCTTTCTGGATAGAAACTTTGGAGAATCATAATTAAATAATTACTAGGCAAATGAGGTTGCATTTTGGCATGTGGCAATTATATGGACAGGAAAAGGTTTCCAAGGAGTTTGAGGTAAATAGGGAAAAGGAAAATAGCACTTGCTTCACAATGTGCCATTTAGGGCAGAATAGGAAATGAATTATTTGAGCAAGATGATAAACATGACAAATGATATATTTTGCGATATTTGAGCCACTTGGGAAGGAAAATGAGGATGATTTCCCAGGTGACAAGGCCACAAAACCACTCCAAAAAGAAAAACAGAGCAAAACCAATAAATAAAAAATAAAAAGAAAAGGTCCAAAATCCAGGCTGTTACAACTCCGAACAACCTTCGGTACATCAAAACACATAAACTCATAATACCGATCGTCATCGAACGTTAAGCGTGCGGACCCTACGGGTTCGAGAACTATGTAGACATGACCGAGACTCATCTCTGGTCAATAACCAATAGCGGAACCTGGATGCTCATATTGGCTCCCACATATTCTACGAAGATCTTTATCGGCCAAACCGCATAAAAACATACGTGGTTCCCTTTTTCATCGTTATGTTACTTGCCCAAGATTCGACCGTCGGTATCATCATACCTAGTTCAATCTCGTTACCGACAAGTCTCTTTACTCATTCTGTAATGCATCATCCCGCAACTAACTCATTAGTCACATTGCTTGCAAGGCTTATAGTGATGTGCATTACCGAGAGGGCCCAGAGATACCTCTCCGACAATCGGAGTGACAAATCCTAGTCTGATCTATGCCAACTCAACAAACACCATCGGAGACACCTGAGAGCATCTTCATAATCATCCAGTTATGTTGTGACGTTTGATATCACACTAAGTGTTCCTCTGGTATTCGGGAGTTGCATAATCTCATAGTCATAGGAACATGTATAAGTCATGAAGAAAGCAATAGCAATAAACTAAACGATCATAGTGCTAAGCTAACGGATGGGTCATGTCAATCACATCATTCTCCAATGATGTGATCCCGTTCACCAAATGACAACTCATGTATATGGCTAGGAAACTTAACCATCTTTGATCAACGAGCTAGTCAAGTAGAGGCATACTAGTGACACTATGTTTGTGTATGTATTCACACATGTACTAAGTTTCCGGTTAATACAATTCTAGCATGAATAATAAACATTTATCATGATATAAGGAAATATAAATAACAACTTTATTATTGCCCTCTAGGGCATATTTCCTTCAGTCTCCCACTTGCACTAGAGTCCGTAATCTAGATTACATAGTAATGATTCTAACACCCATGGAGTCTTGGTGCTGATCATGTTTTGCTCGTGAGAGAGGCTTAGTCAACGGATCTGCCACATTCGGAGTCGTATGTATTTTGCAAATTTCTATGTTTACAATGCTCTGCTCGAAGCTACTCTAGCTAATTGCTCCCACTTTCAATATGTATCTAGATCGAGACTCAGAGTCATCCAGATCGGTGTCAAAGCTTGCATCGACGTAGCTCTTTACACCAGTCCATAAATGGATCGCCGGAGCTTGCACACTTTGTTAGCATCCTTTGGATCGATAAAACCTTCGAGTTGCATCATATACAACTCTTCTTCTAGAAATCTATTAAGGAATGCAGTTTTGACATCCATTTGCCAAATTTCATAATCATAAAATGCGGCAATTGCTAACATGATTCAGACAGACTTAAGCATCTCTACGAGTGAGAAGGTCTCATCGTAGTCAACTCCTTGAACTTGTCGAAAACCTTTCGCAACAAGTCGAGCTTTGTAGAGGGTAACATTACCGTCAGCGTCAGTCTTCTTCTTGAAGATCCATTTATTCTCTAAGGCTTGACGATCATCGGGCAAGTCAACCAAAGTCCACACTTTGTTCTCATACATGGAACTCATCTCAGATTTCATGGCCTCAAGCCATTTCACGTAATCTGGGCTCATCATCGCTTCCTCATAGTTCGTAGGTTCGTCATGGTCAAGTAACATGACCTCCAGAACAGGATTACCGTACCACTCTGGTGCGGATCTTACTCTGGTTGACCTACGAGGTTCGGTAGTAACTTGATCAAAAGTATCATGATCATTATCATTAGCTTCCTCACTAATTGGTGTAGGAATCAGAGGAACTGAATCCTGCGATGAACTACTTCCCAATAAGGGAGCAGGTACAGTTACCTCATCAAGTTCTACTTTCCTCCCACTCACTTCCTTCGAGAGAAACTCCTTCGCTAGAAAGGATCCATTCTTAGCAACGAATATCTTGCCTTCGGATCTGTGATAGAAGGTGTACCCAACAGTCTCTTTTGGGTATCCTATGAAGACACATTTCTCTGATTTGGGTTCGAGCTTATCAGGTTGAAGCTTTTTCACATAAGCATCGCAGCCCCAAACTTTAAGAAACGACAACTTGCGTTTCTTGCCAAACCACAGTTCATATGGAGTCGTCTCAACGGATTTAGATGGTGCCCTATTTAACGTGAATGCAGCCGTCTCTAAAGCATAACCCCAAAACGATAGTGGTAAATCAGTAAGAGACATCATAGACCGCACCATATCTAATAAAGTACGGTTATGATGTTCGGAAACACCATTACGCCGTGGTGTTCCAGGTGGCGTGAGTTGCGAAACTATTCCACATAGTTTCAAATGAAGACCAATCTCGTAACTCAAATATTCGTCTCCGCGATCAGATCGTAGAAACTTCAATTTCTTGTTACGATGATTTTCCACTTCACTCTGAAATTCTTTGAACTTTCCAAATGTTTCATACTTATGTTCCATCAAGTAGATATACCCATATCTGCTCAAATCATCTGTGAAGGTCAGAAAATAACGATACCTGCCGTGAGCCTCAACACTCATCGAATCGCATACATCAGTATGTATTATTTCCAATAAGTCAGTTGCTCGCTCCATTGTTCCGGAGAACTAGTCATCTTGCTCATGAGGCATGGTTCGCAAGCATCAAGTGATTCATAATCAAGTGATTCCAAAAGCCCATCAGCATGGAGTTTCATCATGCGCTTTACACCAATATGACTGCTACCTCTTGAGCACTGCGTTGGATTTCCTTGAAGAGGAAAGGATGATGCAGCAAAGTAGCGTAAGTATTTCCCTCAGTTTTTTAGAACCAAGGTATCAATCCAGTAGGAGGCTACGCGCGAGTCCCTCGTACCTACACAAAACAAATAACTCCTCGCAACCAACGCGATAAGGGGTTGTCAATCCCTTCACGGTCACTTACGAGAGTGAGATCTGATAGAGATGATAAATTATATTTTTGGTATTTTTGTGATAAAGATGCAAAGTAAAATAAAAGCAAAGTAAAACAAAGTAAATAAACAAAGTGTTGGAAGATTATGATGAAGATAGACCCGGGGGCCATAGGTTTCACTAGTGGCTTCTCTCAAGAGCATAAGTATTTTATGGTGGGTGAACGAATTACTGTTGAGCAATTGACATAATTGAGCATAGTTATGAGAATATCTAGGTATGATCATGTATATAGGCATCATGTCCGAGACAAGTAGACCAACTCCTGCCTGCATCTACTACTATTACTCCACTCATCGACTGCTATCCAACATGCATCTAGAGTATTAAGTTCAAGAAAACAGAGTAACACCTTAAGCAAGATGACATGATGTAGAGGGATAAATTCATGCAATGTGATAAAAAACCCATCTTGTTATCCTCGATGGCAACAATACAATACGTGCCTTGCTGCCCCTACTGTCACTGGGAAAGGACACCGCAAGATTGAACTCAAAGCTAAGCACTTCTCCCATTGCAAGAAAAACAATTCTAGTAGGCCAAACCAAACTGATAATTCGAAGAGACTTGCAAAGATAACCAATCATACATAAAAGAATTCAGAGAAGATTCAAATATTGTTCATAGATAATCTTGATCATAAACCCACAATTCATCGATCTCAACAAACACACCGCAAAAAGAAGATTACATCGAATAGATCTCCACGAGAGAGGGGGAGAACATTGTATTGAGATCCAAAAAGAGAGAAGAAGCCATCGAGCTACTAACTATGGACCCGAAGGTCTGAGGTAATCTACTCACACTTCATCGGAGAGGCTATGGTGTCGATGTAGAAGCCCTCCGTGGTGGATGCCCCCTCCGGCGGAGCTCCGGAACAGGCCCCAAGATGGGATCTCATGGGTAAAGAAGGTTGCGGCGGTGGAATTAGGTTTTTGGCTCCCCTTCTGATCGTTTGGGGGTACGTAGGTATATATAGGAGGAAGAAGTATGTCGGTGGAGCAACATGGGGCCCACGAGGGTGGAGGGCGCGCCCCTCTACCTCGTGCCCTCCTCGAAGCTTCCTTGACTTAGGGTCCAAGTCTCCTGGATCATGTTCGGTGAGAAAATCACGCTCCCGAAGGTTTCATTCCGTTTGGACTCCGTTTGATATTCCTTTTCTGCGAAACTCAAATAGGCAAAAAAAAGCAATTCAGGCTGGGCCTCCGGTTAATAGGTTAGTCCCAAAAATAATATAAAAGTGGATAATAAAGCCCAATATTGTCCAAAACAGTAGATAATATGGCATGGAGCAATCAAAAATTATAGATACGTTGGAGACGTATCAGGCATCCCCAAGCTTAATTCATGCCCGTCCTCGAGTAGGTAAATGATAAAAACAGAATTTTTGATGCGGAGTGCTACTTGGCATAATTTCAATGTAATTCTTCTTAATTGTGGTATGAATATTCAGATCCGAATGATTCAAGACAAAAGTTCATATTGACATAAAAATAATAATACTTCAAGCATACTAACTAAGCAATTATGTCCTCTCAAAATAACATGGCCAAAGAAAGTTCATCCCTACAAAATCATATAGTTTAGTCATGCTCCATTTTCGTCACACAAGAATGTTGTCATCATGCACAACCCCGATGACAAGCCAAGCAATTGTTTCATACTTTAGTAATCTCAAACCTATAAACTTTCACGCAATATATGAGCGCGAGCCATGGACATAGCACTATGGGTGGAATAGAATATGATGATGGGGGTTATGTGGAGAAGATAAAAAAGGAGAAGATCTCACATCAACGAGGCTAATCAATGGGCTATGGAGATGCCCATCGATTGATGGTAATGCAAGCAGTAGGGATTGCCATGCAACGGATGCACTAGAGCTATAAATGTATGAAAGCTCAACAAAAGAAACTAAGTGGGTGTGCATCCAACTTGCTTGCTCACGAAGACCTAGGGCACTTGAGGAGGCCCATTGTTGGAATACACAAGCCAAGTTCTATAATGAAAAATTCCCACTAGTATATGAAAGTGACAAAACAAGAGACTCTCTATCATGAAGATTATGGTGCTACTTTGAAGCACAAGTGTGGCAAAGGATAGTAGCATTGTCCCTTCTCTCTTTTTCTCTCATTTATTTTGGGCCTTCCTTTTTTTATGGCCTTTCTCTTTTTTTTATAACTCACTTGGGACAATGCTCTAGAAAATGATAATCATCACACTTCTATTTATTTACAACTCAATGATTACAACTCGATACTAGAACAAAATATGACTCTATATGAATGCCTCCGGCGGTGTACCGGGATATGCAATGAACCAAGAGTGACATGTATGAAAGAATTATGAACGGTGGCTTTGCCACAAATACTATGTCAACTACATGATCATGCTAAGCAATATGACAATGATGAATGTGTCATGATAAACGGAATGGTGGAAAGTTGCATGTCAATACATCTCGGAATGGCTATGGAAATGCCATAATAGGTAGGTATGGTGGCTGTTTTGAGTAAGATATAAGGAGGTTTATGTGTGAAAGAGCGTATCATATCACGGGTTTGATGCACCGCTAAGTTTGCACCAACTCTCAATGTGAGAAAGGGCAATGCACGGCATCAAGAGGCTAGCAATGTTGGAAGGGTGAAAGTGCGTATAATCCACGGACTCAACATTAGTCATAAAGAACGCACATACTTATTGCAAAAATCTACAAGTCATCAAAAACCAAAGCACTACGCGCATGCTCCTAGGGGGATAGATTGGTAGGAAAAGACCATCGCTCATCCCCGACCGCCACTCATAAGGAGAACAATCAAAGAACACCTCATGTTTCAAATTTGTTACATAACGTTTACCATACGTGCATGCTACGGGACTTGAAAATTTCAACACAAGCATTTCTCAAATTCACAACTACTCAACTAGCACGACTTTAATATTATTACCTCCATATCTCAAAACAATCATCAAGCATCAAACTTCTCTTAGTATTCAACACACTCATAAGAAAGTTTTACTATTTTTGAATACCTAGCATATTAGGAGTATTTAAGAAAATTACCATGCTATTTAACACTCTCAAAATAATCTAAGTTAAGCAAGAGATATCAATAGTTTCTATAAAAAAATCCACCACCGTGCTCTAAAAGATATAAGTGAAGTACTAGAGCAAAACTATATAATTCAAAGGATATAAATGAAGCACAAAGAGTATTCTAATAATTTCCAAATCATGTATGGCTCTCTCAAAAGGTGTGTACATCAAGGATGATTGTGGTAAACTAAAAAGCAAAGACTAAAATCATACAAGACGCTCCAAGCAAAACACATATCATGTGGTGAATAAAAATATAGTTCCAAGTAAAGTTACCGATGGAAGTAGACGAAAGAGGGGATGCCTTCCGGGGCATCCCCAAGCTTTGACTTTTTGGTGTCCTTAGATTATCTTGGGGGTGCCATGGGCATCCCCAAGCTTAGGCTCTTGCCACTCCTTGTTTCATAATCCATCAAAAGATTTCACCCAAAACTTGAAAACTTCACAACACAAAACTCAACAGAAATCTCGTGAGCTCCGTTAGCGAAAGAAAACAAAAGACCACTTCAAGGTACTGTAATGAACTCATTCTATTTATATTGGTGTTAAACCTACTGTATTCCAACTTCTCTATGGATTATAAACTAATTTACTAGCCATAGATTCATCAAAATAAGCAAACAACACACGAAAAACAGAATCTATCAAAAACAGAACAGTCTGTAGTAATCTGTAACTAACGCAAACTTCTGGAACTCCAAAAAATCAGCCAAAATAGGAAGACCTAGTAAATTTGTTAATTGATCAGCAGAAATTGGAATCACTATTTTATCACGTTCTGGTGATATTTAACAATTGTTTTCGTGAACAGAAAGTTTCTGGAAATTACAGCAAGATCAAATAACTATCATCCAAGAAGATCCTATAGGTTTAACTTGGCACAAACACTAATTAAAACATAAAAACACATCTAACCAGAGGCTAGATAAAAGATTTATTCCTAAACAGAAGCAAAAGCAAAAAAACTAAAAATAAAATTGGGTTGCCTCCCAACAAGCGCTATCGTTTAACGCCCCTAGCTAGGCATAAAAGCAAGGATAGATCTAGGTATTGCCATATTTGCTAGGCAATCCATAAGTGGCTCTCATGATAGATTCATATGGAAATTTTATTTTCTTACTAGGGAAGTGTTCCATGCCTTTCTTTACTAGAAATTGGAATCTAATAGTCCCTTCCTTCATATCAATAATTGCACCGATCGTTCTAAGAAAAGGTCTACCAAGAATAATAGGACATGAAGGATTGCAATCTATATCAAGAACGATAAAATCTACGGGCACATAATTCCTATTTGCAACAATAAGAACATCATTAATTCTTCCCATAGGTTTCATAATAGTGGAATCCGCAAGGTGCAAGTTTAGAGAGCAATCATCAAAATCGCGAAAATCTAGCAAATCGCACAAAGTTTTGGGAATAGTGGAAACAGCACCCAAATCACATAAAGCATAAAATTCATGATCCTTAATCTTAATTTTAATAGTTGGTTCCCAATCATCATAAAGTTTTCTAGGAATAGAAACTTCCAACTCAAGCTTTTCTTCATAAGATTGCATCAAGGCGTCAACGATATGTTTAGTAAACACTTTATTTTGACTATAAGCGTGAGGAGAATTTAGCACGGATTGCAACAAGGAAATACAATCAATTAAAGAGCAACTTTCATAATTAAATTCCTTGAAATCCAAAATAGTGGGTTTAGCAACATCTAGGGTTTTGCTTTCTTCAATCCGACCTTTATCAATTTTAGCATCAAGATCTAAAAACTCCGAATTTTTGGAACGCCTTCTAGGTAAGGGTGGATCATATTCAGTCCCATCATTATCAAGATTCATATTGCAAAACAAATATTTAATAGGGGACACACCAATAACTTTTAGATCTTCATCTTTATTGTCATAGGAACTAGAAGAACACGCTTTAATAAAGGCATCTTTCGTAGCACGCATCCTAGCGGTTCTTTCTTTCTACTCATCAATGGAAATTCTCATGGATTTGAGAGACTCATTGATATCATGCTTAGTAGGAATAGATCTAAGCTTTAAAGAATCAACATCAAGAGAAATTCTATCAACGTTCCTCGCCAATTCATCAACTTTAAGTAATTTCTCTTCAAGCAAAGCATTAAAATTCTTTTGCGAATTCATAAACTCTTTAACACTAGTCTCAAATTCAGAGGGCATCTTATTAAAATTTCCATAAGAGTTGTTGTACGGATCTTCATAATTATTAGAGGAATTACTAGGATAAGGCCTAGGATTAAAGTTTCCTCTATACGCGTTGTTACCAAAATTATTCCTACCAACAAAATTCACATCCATAGATTCATTATTATTCTCAATCAAAGTAGACAAAGGCATATCATTAGGATCAGAAGAAACACTCTTAGTAGCAAATAATTTCATAAGTTCATCCATCTTTCCACTCAAAACATTGATTCCTTCTATCGCATGCACTTTTTTATTAGTAGATCTTTCAGTGTGCCATTGAGAATAATTAACCATAATATTATCTAGGAGTTTAGTAGCTTCTCCTAAAGTGATTTCCATAAAAGTGCCTCCATGACCGAATCTAAAATATTTCTAGAAGCAAAATTCAATCCGCATAATTTTTTGTATAATCATCCACAAATTCAAACCATGAGTAGGGCAATTACGTATCATTAATTTCATCCTCCCCCAAGCTTGTGCAACATGTTCATGATCAAGTTGCTTAAAATTCATAATATCGTTTCTAAGAGAGATAATCTTAGCGGGAGGAAAATACTTAGAGATAAAAGCATCTTTGCACTTGTTCCAAGAATCAATACTATTTTTAGGCAAAGACGAAAACCAAGATTAGCACGATCTCTAAGCGAAAAAGGAAATAGCTTCAATTTAACAATATCATTATCAACATCTTTCTTCTTTTGCATATCACACAAATCAACGAAGCTATTTAGATGAGTAGCGGCATCTTCACTAGGAAGGCCGGCGAATTGATCCTTCATGACAAGATTCAACAAAGCAGTATTGATTTCACAAGATTCAGTATTGGTAAGAGGAGCAATCGGAGTGCTAAGGAAATCATTATTGTTGGTATTGGTAAAGTCACATAATTTGGTATTATCTTGAGCCATCATGACAAGCAAACCAACACACGAGCAAACAAAAAGCAAGCGAGAAAGAGGCGGACGGAAAAGAGAGGGCGAATAAAACGGCAAGGGTGAAGTGGGGGAGAGGAAAACGAGAGGAAAATGGCAAATAATGTAATGCGGGAGATAAGGGATTGTGATGGGTACTTGGTATGTTGACTTTTGCGTAGACCTCCCCGGCAACAACGCCAGAAATTCTTCTTGCTACCTCTTGACCACTACGCTGGATTTCCTTGAAGAGGATAGGATGATGCAGCAAAGTAGCGTAAGCATTTCCCTCAGTTTTTGAGAACCAAGGTATCAATCCAGTAGGAGGCTACGCACGAGTCCCTCGTACCTATACAAAACAAATAACTGCTCGCAACCAACGCGATAAGGGGTTGTCAATCCCTTCACGGTCACTTACGAGAGTGAGATCTGATAGAGATGATAAATAATATTTTTGGTATTTTTGTGATAAAGATGCAAAGTAAAATAAAAGCAAAGGAAATAAAGAAAGTGTTGGAAGATCAATATGATGAAGAAGGTTTCACTAGTGGCTTCTCTCAAGAGCATAAGTATTTTACGGTTGGTGAACGAATTACTGTTGAGCAATTGACAGAATTGAGCATAGTTATGAGAATATCTAGGTATGATCATGTATATAGGCATCATGTCCGAGACAAGTAGACCGACTCCTGCCTGCATCTACTACTATTACTCCACTCATCGACCGCTATCCAGCATGCATCTAGAGTATTAAGTTCAAGAAAACAGAGTAACGCCTTAAGCAAGATGACATGATGTAGAGGGATAAATTCATGCAATATGATAAAAACCCCATCTTGTTATCCTCGATGGCAACAATGCAATACGTGCCTTGCTGCCCCTACTGTCACTGGGAAAGGACACCGCAAGATTGAACCCAAAGCTAAGCACTTCTCCCATTGCAAGAAAAACCAATCTAGTAGGCCAAACCAAACTGATAATTCGAAGAGACTTGCAAAGATAACCAATCATACATAAAAGAATTCAGAGAAGATTCAAATATTATTCATAGATAATCTTGATCATAAACCCACAATTCATCGGTCTCAACAAACACACCGCAAAAAGAAGATTACATCGAATAGATCTCCATGAGAGAGGGGGAGAACATTGTATTGAGATCCAAAAAGAGAGAAGAAGCCATCTAGCTACTAACTGTGGACCGAAGGTCTGAGGTAAACTACTCACACTTCATCGGAGAGGCTATGGTATTGCTGTAGAAGCCCTCCGTGGTGGATGCCCCCTCCGGTGGAGCTCCGGAACAGGCCCCAAGATGGGATCTCGTGGGTACAGAAGGTTGAGGCGGTGGAAATAGGTTTTTGGCTCCCTTTCTGATCGTTTGGGGGTACGTAGGTATATATAGGAGGAAGAAATACGTCGGTGGAGCAATGTGGGACCCAAGAGGGTGGAGGGCGCGCCCTGGGGGGTGGGTGCACCCTCTACCTCGTGCCCTCCTCGAAGCTTCCTTGACTTAGGGTCCAAGTCTCCTGGATCATGTTCGGTGAGAAAATCACATTCCCGAAGGTTTCATTCCATTTGGACTCCGTTTGATATTCCTTTTCTGTGAAACTCTGAAATAGGCAAAAAACAGCAATTCTGGGTTGTGCCTCCGGTTAATAGGTTATTCCCAAAAATAATATTAAAGTGGATAATAAAGCCCAATATTGTCCAAAACAGTAGATAATATAGCATGGAGCAATCAAAAATTATAGATACGCTAGAGACGTATCAATGACCTAAACGACAGTGCCACAAATATGTTGCACTATCATTATCAACTTTGCATCTTTTGGCATCAATATTATGAATATGTGTATCACTACGATCGAGATTCAATAAACCATTCTCCTTGGGTGTATGACCACAAAAGGTTTTATTCATGTAAATAGAATAACAATTATTCTTCGACTTAAATGAATAACCAGATTGCAATAAACATGATCCAATCATATTATGCTCAATGCAAACACCAAATAACATTTATTTTAGGTTCAACACTAATCCCGAAGGTAAAGGTAGTGTGCGATGGCGATCTTATCAACCTTGGAATCACTTCCAACACACATCGTCACCTTGCCCTCAACTAGTCTTCGTTCATTTTGCAACTCCTGTTTCGAGGTACTAATCATAGCAACTGAACCAGTATCAAATACCCAGGGGCTAGTATGAACACTAGTAAAGTACACATCAATAACATGTATATCATATATACTTTTGTTCACTTTGCTATCCTTCTTATCCGCCAAGTATTTGGGGCAGTTCCGCTTCCAGTGACCATTTCCTTCGCAGTAGAAGCACTCAGTTCCAGGCTTGGGTCTAGCTTTGGGCTTGTTCATGGGAGTGGCAACTTGCTTGCCATTATTCTTGAAGTTCCCTTTCTTTCCCTTACCCTTTTACTTGAAACTAGTGGTCTTGTCAACCATCAACATTTGATGCTTTTCTTGATTTCTACCTTCATCGATTTCAGCATCACGAAGAGCTCTGGAATCGTTTTCGTCATCCCTTGCATATTATAGTTCATCACGAAGTTCCAGTAACTTGGTGATAGTGACTAGAGAACTCTGCCAATCACTATTTTATCTGGAAGATTAACTCCCACTTGATTCAAGCGATTGTAGTACTCAGACAATCTAAGCACATGCTCACTGGTTGAGCTATTCTCCTCCATCTTGTAGGCAAAGTACTTGTCAGAGGTCTCATACCTCTCGACTCGGGCATGAGTCTGAAATACCAATTTCAGCTCTTGGAACATCTTATATGCTCCATGGCATTCAAAACGTTTTTGAAGTCCCGGTTCTAAGCCGTAAAGCATGGCGCACTAAACTATCAAGTAGTTATCATAACGAGCTTGCCAAACGTTCATAACGTCTGCATCTGCTCCTGCAATAGGTCCGTCACCTAGCAGTGCATCAAGGACATAATTCTTCTGTGCAGCAATGAGGATAATCCTCAGATCACGGATCTAGTCCGCATCGTTGCTACTTTCATCTTTCAACAGAGTTTTTCTCTAGGAACATATAAAAACATAACCAGGGGGCCTACATCGCGAGCTATTGATCTACAACATAGTTATGAAAATACTATCATGACTAAGTTCATTATAAATTAAAGTTCAATTAATCATATTACTTAAGAACTCTCACTTAGATAGACATCTGTAGCGACCCGACCTCAGACGGTCAAGCCTTCTCGTGTTCTTTGTGCCATCCTCGGATCAAGATGTCGCACACACAGACATCAATGTATATATCAAAGTGCAATCACATGTATAATTAACGTAAAACTGATATATATCTCATAAGTCACAGCGAAACAAATAGTCGGGTGTGGAGTCCCATCAACGCCATCGGCAGGTTGAGTGTAGACCGTAACCTCAGATCGTAACTCTTACTCGTCGAGGAAATATCTGCAACATGATAAGTTGCAGCCGTGTAGGTCAAGACATTGAATGTACCGCAAGATCACAATAAGAGAAAACATATGATAAACTATACTATATGCAGTATGGCTTTGTGGCTCAGATCTGAGTTTTGTTTGCGTAAAAGCTGGTTTTATTTTCCCTACATCAAAGGAATAAATGAAGTCTGTACTATAGAGTTTTCTATCATGACATGGTTCCGCCAACCGATGTCTCATAGCCCAAATTCATCATAAGTTGCCCACAATTAAGTTATCAGTCCGGTGTTGAGAGTTCCAGATAGATCCAAGTCCAGAGGCTCAAATTGTCCGTAACCGGGGACACGGCTAATCGATTAGGTTTTAACCCTCTGCAGAGGTTTGTACACTTTACCCGCAAGATTCGATCCTCTTTTACGCTTCTCGCACTTCGTGGTGTTTGAGAACAAGATGACCAAACATGGTCTTCCAAGAGTTCCCGACCACCGTCCGGTGCTCATACAATCCTACCGTAGTTCTACATCTGCTAGCACCGTCCTATCCAGAGTCACAACCAGGGTCAACCAAGCCAGAGCCCATAGTGACCTGCGGTTGCACAGGTAAGCTTCCGGGCATGAAGTATTCTTCCGTCTCTTTGAGTCTGGGTGAAGCTTTCCGCAAGATGTCATGGCGCTTCTCCATGCATCCCGCCAACCACTGGTTTCTCCAGGTGCCCACAACCGCCCTTCACCCAAAGAGTGTGTATTGAATTCTTGTCTCGAGTCTTGAAGTCTTGAGGCCTTGAAGATGCAGTACTTGCAGGTTCCATCATGGAGTTGTCGTCATTGACGAGATCCTCCATTCTCACACCACTCCGAGCACTCATACCAACCCCGTCTACTATAGCGTAGCATTAAAATAAATAACGTCCCGGCTTGGTAACAGGGTGATGGGTTCCTACCTCATGCATACTACTCAACTACAAGGATTCAATATCACTCTGGAGGGATTGTTGCGAAGATGACACTAGATGCAATAAAACACATAGGTATGAAAAACATGGTCAAAGTGAACTTGCTCGGTATTACTTGATGAAGATAATAACGCCTCGAATAAAGACTGGTAGAACTATTCGTCACTCCGTTGAAAATCTATATTAAACGGACAATCATATAAGCAATCATCCTAGCAATCAATTCTATCAATCATAACAATACTCAATCAAAATAAAAGCAACAAAGAAAACCAAGTCGAAAACCAAAGGAAAAACTTCGAAAGAAAAATTCAAGGAAAAACTAGTGGTGACCAACTCACACAAATCTTAACATAACATCACTAAATTACTCTAATATTTTTTCTACAGCAAAGAAAATATAAATCTAATAAAATAATAGAAAATAAATTACTGATTTAATAACTAACAAAAAGAACTAATATAAAACTACTATAACCATCTAGTTAATACTAGAACAAATATAACAACTAGCAAAACACTAAGACAACTATAACAGCAAATCATTTATTAAAACATTAATAAACTATACTAAATAAATATAACAACTAATGTGTTCACAAATAACAGAAACAAAAACAATATAACTTGAAGTGGAAAAAGAATTACTATTAAAACTAATAAAACTATTTTTATCCACTATCACTATGAACTAAACAAGCAATTACAAAAAACAGTAGCTAAACACTAATAAATAACTGCAAAAATTTATCTACTGTAGCTAAACATAAACATATAACAACAAGTGAAAATCTACAAAAGGAATGAACTAAAATAATTAAAACAATAATTACATAACCAAAACAACTATATAAGCAAAACAGTACTGTTTTGACTAAAATCTAATTTAAAATACTCCAAAATTACCAAACTAAATCCTACAGCTAAAAAATATCACAAGTGACCAGGAGCAAAAAGAATTAATTAAAACCTATTTTTAAACTCAAGTTATGGCCAAAATACTAATCTGAACAAAATTTATCAAATTCGAATTTAAACTACTCAAATTTGAAATCCAGAGACACTAACAGAAACTTCAGCAAATTTGTGACACATAGCAATTGGAATCACTCAAAAATACTAAAAACTCTAAAAGATATGAATTTTCTAAGATCGCTATTTTCTGAAAAAAATAAATTACGGGATTTCGTGGATCTCACCGGAGTAGTCGTCGGAGTTGGGGAAGAAGATCGGATCCGATGTTGCGGTTGCTCCTAGAGGAAAGGAGATCACGGGATGGTGGAGAGGATATCATATAAACCTCAGGAGAGGTCGAGGGCGCGGCGGCGGCACTTGGCGGCGGTGGTGGCAAGCGGCGGCGGTGGTGCTGCACTACTGCTGCTGCGGAGAGGAGAGGAGAGGTGTTAGTTTGATGTGTTGGAGGGGGGGGGGTGCTTGGGTATTTATATTTGGGAGGGGAGGGTTTTGCTTGGGGTAGGGGACAAGAAATAGACTAGGATTAGGAAACAAAAGGGAAAAGATCTAGAAACAAATCGGAATAAACGGAAGTAGGACAAAAGTCCTACTAGGACTTGGAAAAGAAGCGGCGGCTCCCTGGTGTGCGCGATGGCCTTGGCCTTGGCCGGCCGGCCGCTGGCTTGGCCTTGGGCCTTGGCCCTTGGCCCGGCGGGGCGCAGCGAAATTTTTTTTTAAAGACAAAGACAACAAAACAAAAATAATAAAACCAAATAAAAATTTTATATAGGCATATAATATATCAAAATTTTTAGAAAAAGATTTTCTACAACATGAACACTATTTTAGCTTCAAGTAAAATACACACAAATTTTAATAATTCACGAAAGTGCTACTGGTCCAATAAAATCCAATAAAAATCATTTTTAAAATACCGAATGACTTCAAATTAATTTCTCTCCAATTTTCTGAGGTAGGGAATCATGTTACCCTATTTTCCATATATTTTGTTTTTGGAGAAAATAATTTGAATAAAACTCAAATAACTCCAAATTGGAAATAAATTCAAAAGAACTTTGAATTTAATTCTTTTAAAACTCCCAACTCATATTTCATTTAATTTGAAGAAGTCATTTTATCTTCTCTCGTGAAAATCATTGAGTTGCATAAAGTTTCAGAATTGGAAATATTTTCCAAATGAAATTCAAATATTTTCAACACCCCTTGTCATTTAAATAAATGGAAGAAGTCATGTCATCTTCTCTCCAGGGTTTTGTGATGAAAAGAATTTGAATTCATGGAGATCATAAATGCAAGGTGGAAGTTTGGGAAAGTCATTTCATTCCCTCTCATTCAACTTTCAGAAAGTTTCAAATTTCACTCAATTTCACACAAGCAATCAAACAATCAACCAAAACTATCTATGTGTTTATAACATTCCAAAATTTAAAATTTTGGGATGTTACAAACCTACCACCCTTAAAATGAATCTCGCCCTCGAGATTCGGAGAGGCTAGAAAGAAATAGGTTAGGGTTTGGGGGTCTTCAAAATCCATCGATCATCACAAGGGGTCTGGGGTGCTACCACCCTTAGAAGCATTGTTACGGTTCCATCAAAACTCATATACTCCATCCTTATCGTTGATGATGTCGGTCTTCTCAGATTGTAAGGATAATTCCTTCTCTGGCTCTTCCGGTAGTGACAAAACCTTTTCCTCAATTCCTTTGTCCATTCCTCTTGGTAAGGTTATTCGAGACTGGGTCTTCATAGTCGACGGTCCGGCGCCAATTCTAAACAACTATCGATATCTCATGGTGGTCAACAATTTATGGTTTCTCCTGCAGAAAACGGGTCTGGGTTGAACCTCACCGTATAACCTACGGTTGGCAAAAGCTGCCTTGTACAAGGGGGAAAAATGCTTATACCATTCTAAGGTTCAACAAGGTTTTGATCGTCGTCTCTCTACTATAGGTAAGTCACTCAAATTTACCATCCCATATAGCAAAGCGAATAATAAGAGTAAGTCGGTATGGTGATCAATCCATCCCGCACCCAAATCATTACCTTGTACATGATTTAGCGAATCTCGCATTCTAACACTCGGTCATCCTCACAAGCATTGCAGAATTTCTCTTGTCGACGAACCAAGTTCGGAAAATCCATTGATTCTGCAGGCCAAACAAACATCTATCGCTCCTTAACAACTCTCGTGTTTTATGTAAACTCCTATAGAATCGCTCGGTTGATCAAATCGTAGTCTATTCCCAAAATTTCTTTCTCCAAAGGGTACTTGATCCTTATTAATTCTTGGGCCTGTGGGTTATGGCCCACTTCAACACTAGTGCAGCTTTAACTCATCCTTGGGGTAACTCTCTTGTTTCATATTACACATCCTTTAAATCCAAAGTAGTACTGCTTTTCTTCATACCATCATACCAAAAGCAAAACTCCAACTTTTTTTCCTTCAACTACAGTCCGTGGAATATATATTTTCTTATCCATTAGTCTAGTCTTCTTCACGGTACTACCACCCTAAAAATGAAATTCACAAATCCATCCATAGACCATATTTCTCATATCCTTGAAAATGGTCAAAATCTTTGTTCACAGAGTAACAACTCCTACAATTAAACATATGAAAACATGTCACCTTAACTTTATTGATTTCATGAATCCATTACAAACTCGAGCACCCATTACATAACTCAACTTATTGTACTCATAAAATGAAATTGCTTTCTATTACTCTTGTTTCCAATATCAAAATTCCAACTACTCAACTCCAGCTTTCATCTTGTTGGGACATTTAGTAGCATAATGTCCTGCTTCCTTGCAGCGAAAACAAAAGACTTCCGACATGTCTCGGGGCTTCTTTGTGATTATGTAGGCTCCTTGGATTCTTGGCTTCTTTTCTGGACATTTACTAGCGTAATGACCTAAATCCTTGCACCTGTAACAAGTGATATGACTCAGGTCCTTCTCTGCGAAAATTGTGTTCTTCTCGGGTTGCCTTCTTTTCTCTTCCTGGATTTCTCTCAAATGATCGAGCTTCTATTTCCCGAGGGTCAAACTTCACTTCTGCTGTCGGAAATCTCTGAAATATTCTTCTTTCCTTGGTACAATCTTGGGAAAAATGTCCTTCTTCTCCACATGAATAGCAAGCGTTGGAGTAAAATCTGTTGAGGCCTTCTCCATCGTGGTCTTCAACACATTCCTTCATCACAGGTTCTTTCATAACTTCTCGGAGGGCTTCTTTCATTCCTTCTTCCTGCTCCTGAATAGTTTGTTGCACCATGGGGTAAATGTGACACCGAGTCGGGTAGTGGGTGGTTCCTTCACACAAGAAACAAGTCACCGACTAGTTGGGCATTCCTCACTGGGTGTTTCTCCTCACAATGAGGGCATCCATCCTTGTGTTCCTCCCGGTGTGTCCTATTTCTCCGCAAATCTTGCAGCACAAGGTTTATTTCTTGGTGTATCATGGTGCTTCCGGTAAGACGAGATCTTGTCGAGTCTTCTTGAATTCTTCCCAAGTCTTTGCTCCATTCCATCCTCAGTATAGCTTGATGCATCTGCCACCATGTTGCAGCACTTCCTTCAAAGTAATCAAGAGCGTCGATACTTCATTCTTCCTTGAAACCAAATTGCTCCCAAGTGATTCTCCATGTTCAATCCATAGCTCTGCCTCCGGCTGAGCCTTCGGTCCAGAGAATATCAGTCCAACTTCATTCATCATCTATGGGGTCCAAAAGTTTTGGGATGAGATATGAGAGAGGTGGGGAGGGATATACACACAATACAAACAATAGTTTTTGAAGAAACAAGTTTTATTTTGGGGCTGTCGGAAAACATCAAACAAATGACAACTCACAAATCATCGCATCTAACGTAGGTGTATAACAGGGGTTTGGTCTCTAAGGGTCAAATAATTCTTCAGGAACTTCAAATTCTTCAAGTCTTCAGAGTCTTCAATTGTTGCAGCTGCAATTCTTCCAACGCATGGTGAAATCCTCTTTACTCTGAAGAGCCCATCAGTTATCCGATATATTGTCCTTCTTGGAGCGGCTTTAGTTGATCTTCCGTGTGGTCAAAAGGGAAAGGTGTATATTCTAACTATCTGAGGTCAGAGGGACTACTTGATAAAATCAGAAAAGACGAGAAGTAAAGGATCCTTTTGAAAATAAAGTTTTTGAGATATCCTGTCCTAGGGGCTTTCCGATTTCTAGGGTCACGCCCTATAGTCAACATGTGCTCGATACCATATCAGAGCGACCCGACCTCGACGGTCAAGCCTCTCGTGTTGTTGTGCCATCCTCGATCAAGATGTCGGCACACAAAGACATCAATGTATATATCAAAGTGCAATCACATGTATAATTAACGTAAAACTGATATATATATCTCATAAGTCACAACGAAACAAATAGTCGGTGTGGAGTCCCATCAACGCCATCGGCAGGTTGAGTGTAGACCGTAACCCTGTATCGTAACTCTTACTCGTCGAGGAAATATCTGCAACATGATACGTTGCAGCCGTGTAGGTCAAGACATTGAATGTACCGCAAGATCACAATAAGAGAAAACAGATGATAAACTATACTATATGCAAGATGGCTTTGTGGCTCAGATTCGAGTTTTGTTTATGTAAAAGCTGGTTTTATTTTCCCTACATCAAAAGAATAAATGAAGTCTGTACTATAGAGTTTTCTATCATGACATGGTTCCGCCAACCGATGTCTCATAGCCCAAATTCATCATAAGTTGCCCACAATTAAGTTATCATCCGTGTTGAGAGTTCCAGATAGATCCAAGTCCAGAGGCTCAAATTGTCCGTAATCGGGACACGGCTAATCTATTAGGTTTTAACCCTCTGCAGAGGTTTGTACACTTTACCCGCAAGATTCGATCCTCTTTTACGCTCTCGCACTTCAGGGTGTTTGAGAACAAGATGACCAAACATGGTCTTCCAAGAGTTCCCCGACCACCGTCCGGTGCTCATTCAATCCTACCGTAGTTCTACATCTGCTAGCACCGCCCCAGCCAGAGTCACAACCAGGGTCAACCAAGCCAGAGCCCATAGTGACTTGCGGTTGCATGTAAGCTTCCGGCATGAAGTATTCTTCCGTCTCTTTGAGTCAGGTGAAGCTTTCCGCAAGATGTCATGGCGCTTCTCCATGCATCCCGCCAACCACTGGTTTCTCCAGGTGCCCGTCAACCGCCCTTCACCCAAAGAGTGTGTATTGAATTCTTGTCTCGAGTCTTGAAGTCTTGAGGCCTTGAAGATGCAGTACTTGCAGGTTCCATCATGGAGTTGTCGCCATTGACGAGATCCTCCATTCTCACACCACTCCGAGCACTCATACCAACCCCGCCTACTATAGCGTAGCATTAAAATAAATAACGCCCGGGCTTGGTAACAGGTGATGGGTTCCTACCTCATGCATACTACTCAACTACAAGGATTCAATATCACTACTGGAGGGATTGTTGCGAAGATGACACTAGATGCAATAAAACACATAGGTATGAAAAACATGGTCAAAGTGAACTTGCACGTATTACTTGATGAAGATAATAACGCCTCGAATAAAGACTTGGTAGAACTATTCGTCACTCCGTTGAAAATCTATATTAAATGGACAATCATATAAGCAATCATCCTAGCAATCAATTCTATCAATCATAACAATACTCAATCAAAATAAAAGCAACAAAGAAAACCAAGTCGAAAACCAAAGGAAAAACTTCGAAAGAAAAATTCAAGGAAAAACTAGTGGTGACCAACTCACACAAATCTTAACATAACATCACTAAATTACTCTAATATTTTTTCTACAGCAAAGAAAATATAAATCTAATAAAATAACAGAAAATAAATTACTGATTTAATAACTAACAAAAAGAACTAATATAAAACTACTATAACCATCTAGTTAATACTAGAACAAATATAACAACTAGCAAAACACTAAGACAACTATAACAACAAATCATTTATTAAAACACTAATAAACTATACTAAATAAATATAACAACTAATGTGTTCACAAATAACAGAAACAAAAACAATATAACTTGAAGTGGAAAAAGAATTACTATTAAAACTAATAAAACTATTTTTATCCACTATCACTATGAACTAAACAAGCAATTACAAAAAACAGTAGCTAAACACTAATAAATAACTACAAAATTTATCTACTGTAGCTAAACATAAACATATAACAACAAGTGAAAATCTACAAAAGGAATGAACTAAAAATAATTAAAAACAATAATTACATAACCAAAACAACTATATAAGCAAAACAATACTGTTTTGACTAAAAATCTAATTTAAAATACTCCAAAATTACCAAACTAAATCCTACAGCTAAAAAATATCACAAGTGACCAGGAGCAAAAAGAATTAATTAGAAACCTATTTTTAAACTCAAGTTATGGCCAAAATACTAATCTGAACAAAATTTATCAAATTCAAATTTAAACTACTCAAATTTGAAATCCAGAGACACTAACAGAAACTTCAGCAAATTTGTGACACATAGCAATTGGAATCACTCAAAATACTAAAAACTCTAAAAGATATGAATTTTCTAAGATTGCTATTTTCTGAAAAAAATGAATTACGGGATTTCGTGGATCTCACCGAGTAGTCGTCGGAGTTGGGGAAGAAGATCGGATCCGATGTTGCAGTTGCTCCTAGAGGAAAGGAGATCACGGGACGGTGGAGAGGAGATCATATAAACCTCAGGAGAGGTCGAGGCGCGGCAAGACTTGGCGGCGGCGTGGCAAGCGGCGGTGGTGCTGCTTGCTGCTGCTGAGAGAGGAGAGGAGAGGTGTTGGTTTGATGTGTTGGAGCGGGGGGGGGGGTGCTTGGGTATTTATATTGGGGAGGGGAGGGTTTTTCTTGGGGTAGGGGACAAGAAATAGACTATGATTAGGAAACAAAAGGGAAAAGATCTAGAAACAAATCGGAATAAACGGAAGTAGGACAAAAGTCCTACTAGGACTTGGAAAAGAAGCGGCGGCTCCCTGGTGTGCGCGATGGCCTTGGCCTTGGCCGGCCGGCCGCTGGCTTGGCCTTGGGCCTTGGCCCTTGGCCCGGCGGGGCGCAGCGAATTTTTTTTTTTAAAGACAAAGACAACAAAACAAAAATAATAAAACCAAATGAAAATTTTATATAGGCATATAATATATCAAAATTTTCAGAAAAAGATTTTCTACAACATGAACACTATTTTAGCTTCAAGTAAAATACACACAAATTTTAATAATTCACACAGTGCTACTGGTCCAATAAACTCCAATAAAAATCATTTTTAAAATACCAAAATGACTTCAAATTAATTTCTCTCCAATTTTCTGAGGTAGGGAATCATGTTACCCTATTTACCATATATTTTGATTTTGGAGAAAATAATTTGAATAAAACTCAAATAACTCCAAATTGGAAATAAATTCAAAAGAACTTTGAATTTAATTCTTTTAAAACTCCCAACTCATATTTCATTTAATTTGAAGAAGTCATTTTATCTTCTCTCGTGAAAATCATTGAGTTGCATAAAGTTTCAGAATTGGAAATATTTTCCAAATGAAATTCAAATATTTTCAACACCCCTTGCCATTTAAATAAATGGAAGAAGTCATGTCATCTTCTCTCCAGGGTTTTGTGATGAAAAGAATTTGAATTCATGGAGATCATAAATGCAAGGTGGAAGTTTGGGAAAGTCATTTCATTCCCTCTCATTCAACTTTCAGAAAGTTTCAAATTTCACTCAATTTCACACAAGCAATCAAACAATCAACCAAAACTATCTATGTGTTTATAACATTCCAAAATTTAAAATTTTGGGATGTTACAACATCCCTCTAATCATCTAAGTGATCACATGATCCATATCCACTAAACCATGTCCGATCATCATGTGAGATGGAGTAGTTTTCAAAGGTGAGCATCACTATGTTGATCATATCTACTATATGATTCACGCTCGACCTTTCGGTCTCAGTGTTCTGAGGCCATATCTGCATATGCCAGGCTCGTCAAGTTTAACCCGAGTATTATGCGTGTCAAAACTGGCTTGCACCCGTTGTATGTGAACGTAGAGCTTATCACACCCGATCATCACGTGGTGTCTCGGCACGACGAACTGTCGCAACGGTGCATACTCAGGGAGAACACTTATACCTTGAAATTTAGTGAGAGATCATCTTATAATGCTACCGCCATACTAAGCAAAATAAGATGCATAAAGGATAAACATCACATGCAATCAATATAAGTGATATGATCTGGTCATCATCATCTTGTGCCTTTGATCTCCATCTCCAAAGCACCGTCATGATCACCATCATCACCGGCTTGACACCTTGATATCCATCGAAGCATCGTTGTCGTCTCGCCAACTATTTCTTCTACCACTATCGCTAACGCTTAGTGATAAAGTAAAGCAATTACATGGTGATTGAATTTCATACAATAAAGCGACAACCATAAGGCTCCTGCTAGTTCCCGATAACTTTTACATAACATGATCATCTGAAAGTGCGTTATATCTACTAGAGGGGGGTGAATAGGCGACTTTTATGAATTCTTCACTGAGGAATTTGCCGATGAGGAAATTCCTCAGCGAAGAACTACTTGCAGCGGAATAAGTACTCAGAAGTAAGCATAACAGAATACAGACATAGTCATCATGATAAAATGAAGACAAGCACAGAGTACAGAAAGCGTAATCACAGGATAACACAAGATGAAGACAAACAGACTGAAGAAATCGAGAAAGTCTTCAGTCAAAGTCTTCAAACACAGATATGAACAAACACTCAACACAGTAATGAGGAAATGAATGAGTTGAGGAAATAGAACTAGTAAGGTTGGTGAAGACAATGATTTGGTAGACCAGTTCCAACTGTTGTCTCGGTTATGCGTCTAGTTGGAGCGGCCGAGTATTTAAACTCGAGGACACACAGTCCGGACACCCGATCGGCTGCACGCAGCTCAGACACCAAGTCCTCACCGTATTCTCCTTGAACTAAGGTCACACAGACCTCGTCCCAATCACTCGTGGTAACTCTTGAGCGACTTCCAAACCTTCACAGACTCGGTCACTCGGCGATCCACAATTCCTCTTGGATGCTCTAGACCATGACGCCTAACTATCTGGAAGAAGCACAGTCTTCAAAGGTAACAAGCGTCGGATCCACGCATGATCAATCTCTTTAGTGATTGTGATGCTCAATCACTTTGGGTTTGTAGGTGTTTGGGTTTGGGTTTTTCCTCACTCGATGATTTTCGCTCAAAGTCCTCGGAGGATGGGATGCTCTCAAATGACAAGTGTCAGTTTCTCTCGGAGCAGCCAACCAGCTAGTGGTTGTAGGGGGTGGCTATTTATAGCCTAGGGAGCAGCCCGACATAATAAGACATAAATGCCCTTCAATGATATGACCGTTAGGTAGATAAAATATTTTGGGACAGCTGGCGCGCATCACAGCAATGGTCGGAAATTTGACTCTCAAAATCCTCAGGGCTATCATGTTCCTCACTATGTAGGCAATCCGCACTGGCGAATTCCTAACTCCTCAGTCAGAACAAATTCCTGAATGACCGGAAGAACTTTTCTCATCCATCAAGAAATTGATGAATCGTATGAGATTTCCAATGGCTTCACTCGAGGGATTGGTAGGTGTAGGATTTTGAGTTGAGCATCACATGGAAATATTTCCTTAGTATTTCCTCGACCCCTTTAACGATCACGGTGTTTCCTATGACTCAAGAAAGAGAAAACGAAACTACGAAAACAAAAGTCTTCACGCTTCATGTTCCTCAAATGAATACCAAGTCTTCAAGGTCACACCAGTTTCTTCACTTTCAAAGTCTTCAGAAAGTCTTCAGTTGAAGAACTTCATTTTAGGGGTCGACTTTCACTGTAAACATCAAACTCCTCATAGACTTATAGACCTGTGTACACTCATAAACACATTAGTCCCTTAACCTATAAGTCTTCAATACACCAAAATCACTAAGGGCACTAGATGCACTTACAATCTCCCCTTTTGGTGATTGATGACAATATAGGTTAAGTTTTCAACGGGGATAAACATATGAAGTGTAAATACTGATATTGAGGAATTTGATTGCAAGATATAGAAGAACTTCCCCTGAAGATGTGCATAGTGAGGAATTTGCTTTTGAGGCAATGCACATTTGAAGAGTTGAATCATGGAGATCTCCCCCTATATCTTGTAATTCATGCACGCATTTGACATATAATATGAAGAATTTGAAATGAATGATGAAATATGGTGACCGATGTAATTCAGCATGCATGTATTAACAAATAACGAGGAATAAGCATGCAGAGGAACACATCAAAAGTATCAGAGCACCATCGGGTTTAAGATTACAACTCGATCCAATAGAAGTTTCAGAAGAGCGAGAGTTGTAACTTAGCAAAAAAAGCCTATATAATAGACCCGCTTGAAGACTAACTCAAATTTCTCCCCCTTTGTCATCAAATGACCAAAAGGATCGAAACTGAGAACTAACGCCCCTGAAGAATATCAAGTTGATGGAGGAGCGCCAGCGTTGTCGGGGTCGGTTGTCGTAGTAGGGCCTGCCGCACTGTCATCGAAGTCTTCATTTTCATCAGTGTTGCGCGATGAAGAATAGGAGCTGGCCACCAAGGAAGGAACCTTGATCTTCTTGAATTTCTTCTATGGAGGTGCGACCACCAAATTCTTCCTTGAGACCCATTTTCTTGAGATCTTCTGCGTTGTAGACATGAGATAGAACAGCCTGTGCGGTTGAAGGTTTCATGGAGGTACTATTGGTTTTTCTTCACTGCATTGTGTGTTGAGGTCATGTTGTGAAGAATTGAACCAAACTGACGCTTGACCCATTTATGATTGCGATCAACTTGCTGATGAAGACCGAGGAGTAACTCACGATCACCATCACCACAGGTGCCGTGGGCTTGAGGAATTTGCTTGGCAGAGTTGTTGGCGGCAGAGTCATGTGTGGCAGAGTCGTCATTGGTGGAGTAGGATGCAGCCTTGTGAAATTGACCATCCAATGGACGAATGCCTTCATCTATCACAGCAGTTGCCTTGCCTTTGTCATTAGTTGAGGAAAATGTCCGTTTGAGGACTTCAATTGGAGGCAAGTAGCTGCAGTGGTTCAGAGTATCATCCTTGTAATTGAGTGAAGACCTTGTCCTGATGAACCTCATAATCCATGGTGCATAAGGCTTCAGCTCAAATGGTGACATAGCAATATTCGCCAGAGTCCTCATGAAGAAATCATGGAACGCCATGAATGATATTGAAAAGCATATTCTTCATGATGCCAACGACTTCTTCATCATTTGATTCGTGGCCTTTGATAGGACTCATTGTCTTTGTCAGAATGCGATAGACAGTCCGAGGCACATATAGTAATTCCTTGACGAGGAATTTGGTTAGTGGGGGCCTGCCTCGCTTCAAAGGCTTCATCAAGACTTGCATGTAATGATTTGTAAGTTCAGCTTCGTTGTAGATGCAACGAGCACCGTCAAGGGGAGGACTGAGTGGGAGGGCACGAAGCAATTCAGATGCTGGTGCCTTGTAGTGAGTATTTTCTGACATCCAGTCCAACACCCATGAATTCACATCTTCAGAATTTCCTGTGATGTGCAGCATCGCATAGAATTGAAGAATGAGTTCTTCATTCCAATCACAGATGTCAGTGCAGAAATTTAGCAGTCCAGCATCTCGAAGAACACTGAGGACCGGCTCGAAGCCTAGCAGAGATTCCATGTCCACGTGAGGAATGTGTGCATGATCGAAGACTTTGTCTTTGTTGAATAGCACAGAGGAATAAAAGTTGGCTTGACTAGCAGTCCAGAAACGCCTCTTCCTTATGCGAGCAGAATCATAAGGGTTGTAATCAGTGAAGAAAACATGCTCGCCAAAGAAGTCTTCAGCCTTGAACTTTTGCTTGCGCGAGAATGGATCCTTTGGTTTTGGCAGAGGAGTGTCAGTCAGTTGCATCACTACCTCAGGAATCGCAATCTCAGGTTCTTCAGGCTGAGGAATTTCTGGTTCCTCTTCATTTGCAGTCTGCGTGTTCAAAGGATTAGCAGCAGCAGGTTCTTCAGCACTAGTGGCTGGAATTTCTTCATGCACATACGAGGTGGGATGAGTTTCTTCAGAGCCCATTTGAACTGTTGGTGCAGGGGACTGAGGAATTTGTTGTATTGGGGTGAAGAGTGGAGAATTAGGATGTTGACTGTCCCAAAAGTCATCGTTCATCACTGGTGTTGTGCTTCCAATATCCACATCTTCTTCAATTTCTTCAACGCTAGCCTCTTCAGTTGTGAACTGAGGCATTGGAGAGGAAATGATTAGTGTTGAAGGGATCGTATCCACTTCAATTTCTTCATCAATCTGCTCTGACGAAGCAGCAGAATGATTTTCTTCATCAGATCCGCTAGGGATCACATATTCTTCACCAAAAGGAACAAGGTCCTTTGATGGCATGGTGGAAATTGGAACAACATCAATTGGATTTTCAAACGAGCTTGTCATAGGCTTCATCTTCTTTGGGTGAAGATTCGGAGCAGTGATGCTTTCCTTTTCTTCATCGCAGCTCGCTCTGCAGCCTTGGTCTTCTTCACATCGATGCGATGGAAGGATAGGAGTTAGTGCAGCGCGGGAGGAGCCGAGGAATCTGTTTGAATTTCCTCGGCAATCGATGCAGTCTGATTGCTCGACTTCTTCGCTTTCTTCAGCGCACCACAAGTGGATGCCTGTAATTTCTTCAATGGCCGGAGTGGAGTCATCAGCCCTGGAACTAGCATTTTCTTCAAAGAGTTGAAAGTCATCAATGATCTTGGCATGTTCTTCAGTAGGCTGAGCAGAGGCTCTAGCCTGAGGAACTTGTTGTTGCATTGGAGCTGCAACATTTGTGAACTTCTTAGTCAGGTTGATAAATCTGACTTTGACTCCTTGCCAATCAGCATAATAAGCATCAAAGTCATCGCTGAGGGCTTTGATTTCAGACTGGATCTTGAGGAGTTCATCAGGTGTCATTTTTACAACGTGTTTCCTCAGGAACTTCTCTTTCCTGAACTGAGCCTTCTTGATCTGCCTAGCCTTCTCAAATTTCCATTTCTCTTCAGAGATGAAATGGGTCAGCATGTGACTTTCGCCAGGAGTTAAATGAAAATCAGGCATAGGGGTGTCTGGATCCTTGTGCCAGAGATCAATGTACTCGAGGATCGCCCTTGGATCCAAAAGCAATGGCACAGGTGTGCCTTTGGCTCTAGCGGCCCTTTCTTATGCATCTCGATGATTTCGCAAGTTCATCATCATCGCCTTCATCATCGATGGCACTTGGAAGGCAACTGTTTCTTCTTGGACTTGGCCGAGGACCTCGACCACCGTTGCCTTTTTTTCACAAAGTGGGGTCTCGATGAAGAATTTGGTGCAGCCGAGGAACTCATTTGAGACACCGAGAGGCAATAGAGATGCTGCAGTCCTTTGGCACGTGGCGAGATGCACAGGTGCTGAGGACTTTGGAGGAGCTCCTGAGGACTTTGGAGTAGGATATGAGGATTTGGGAGGAGCAGGAGCAGCATGAGGAACTGGCCGTGAGGGTATTGCTGATGAAGAACTTGGCTTGTGAGCGGGCTTCTTTGCCATTGATTTCCTAGACTTGACAGAGGCCTCAGTGGCAGCAGCAGTAGCAGAGTCTTCGTTGAATTTCCTCACTTGCATCTTTGGCTTGTCTCGCCAACTTGGCTTGGCGCTTGGCCCATTCTTGGGAAAATCCTCACCACGCTTGATGTTTGGTGGGGTCGCTTCTTGGCCAGTGCCAATGGAGCTCTTGGGCATGGAGGATTAAGTGCGAATTTCTTCATATACTTTGGAGTAACATACACATACTCCTCCATTCTCTTACCCATCTCCTTTCAATCCTCTGTATGCGCACCTTGCACTGATTTTTGTTCTCCTTTCCGAACTTGGCCTCATTAGGTGTGCAATAGTCAGCATAGATGTCCTCAGGTATTTCAAAAGCAGTCATGACCTCAGGCCTCTTTCCTCCTTTCTGTGGCTTCTTACCGTCTGCCATATTCTTCAGTTGAGGAATTTGAACAATTGAATTCTCTGAAGAAGTATGCAACTTTTCTTCGAGGAACGCTGCAAATGAGTTAAGTTGATGAGAACCTAGTGATTCAGCAGCGGACATGAGTACCTGTGAACAGAGTATAGTTGCGAGGAATTTGGAGAGGTCATATGCGTTCTCAGAAGGTTTTTCAAAAAGAACAAGTTTGAGGAATTTGAAGTTCCATACGCAATTACTTCAGCTGACAAGGACACAGTGAAGATTTTGAACGAGTTTCAAATAAAACGCACATGAAGAATTTGTGAATAGATTGGGTTGAGTATAGCATAGAGGGGGAAGGGTCCGATCACATTCACTTAGCAGAAAGAGCAATTTGAAGAAATAGCCATAAGTGAATGCTGTAGAGGACATAAACCCATATATATATATATATATATATATATATATATATATATATATATATATATATATATATATATATATATATATATGTTGGGGAACGTAGTAATTTCAAAAAATTCCTACGCACACGCAAGATCATGGTGATGGCATAGCAACGAGAGGAGAGTGTATCTTCATATCCTTGAAGATCGCTAAGCGAAGCGTTTATCACAACGCTGTTGATGTAGTCGTGCGTCTTCACGGCCCGACCGATCAAGCACGAAACTACGGCACCTCGAGTTCTAGCACACGTTCACTCGATGACGTCCCTCGAACTCCGATCCAGCCGAGTGTCGAGGAGAGTTCCGTCGGCCTGACGACGGCGTGGTGGCGATCTTGATGTTCTACCGTCGCGAGGCTTCGCCTAAGCACCGCTTCTGATATTATCGAGGTGGACTATAGTGGAGGGGGCACCGCTTTGCGGCTAAGAGATCCAAGAGATCAATTGTTGTATCTTTGGTGCTAGCCCTGCCTCTATTTATATGTTGAGCCCCGGTCGAAACTTGGAGCAAAAGCCTCCTCAAAGTCGGTTTTTCCCGAAGGCAAGAGTCCCACTCGGACTCTGTGACCAAACGCCACAATCCTTGGCATCGGCCCAGGCGGACGCTGAGCCTAGGGCCGACGCCAGGTCTCGGCGTTTGGCCCCCAACCTCCATAAAACTCCTTTTGCACCGACCTAAAGCCTCATGGGCTTGACCCTTAGCCTAAACATATCATCTAATATATGAATCTTTACGTCTCAACCATTTCAAGACTCCTCGTCATGTCCCAGATCTCATCCGGGACTCCGAACTCCTTCGATACATCAAAACATGTAAACTCATAATATAACTGTCATCGAAACCTTAAGCGTGCGGACCCTACGAGTTCGAGAACTATGTAGACATGACCGAGAACTATTCTTTGGTCAATAACCAATAGCGGAACCTGGATGCCCATATTGGTTCCTACATATTCTACGAAGATCTTTATCGGTCAAACCGCATAACGACATACGTTGTTCCCTTTGTCATCGGTATGTTACTTGCCCGAGATTCGATCGTCGGTATCCAATACCTAGTTCAATCTCGTTACCGGCAAGTCTCTTTACTCGTTACGTAATGCATCATTCTGTAACTAACTCATTAGCTACATTGCTTGCAAGGCTTATAGTGATGTGCATTACCGAGAAGGCCCAGAGATACCTCTCCGACAATCGGAGTGACAAAACCTAATCTCGAAATACGCCAACCCAACATGTACCTTTGGAGACACCTGTAGTACTCCTTTATAATCACCCGATTACGTTGTGACGTTTGGTAGCACCAAAGTGTTCCTCCGATGGCGGAGTTGCATAATCTCATAGTTACAGGAACATGTATAAGTCATGAAGAAAGCAATAGCAACATACTAAACGATCAAGTGCTAAGCTAACGGAATGGGTCCAGTCAATCACATCATTCTCCTAATGATGTGATCCCGTTAATCAAATGACAACTCATGTCTATGGTTAGGAAACATAACCATCTTTGATTAATGAGCTAGTCAAGTAGAGGCATACTAGTGACTATATGTTTGTCTATGTATTCACACATGTATCATGTTTCCTAAAATACAATTCCAAGCATGAATAATAAACATTTATCATGAAATAAGGAAATAAATAATAACTTTATTATTGCCTCTAGGGCATATTTCCTTCAGTCTCCCACTTGCACTAGAGTCAATAATCTAGTTCACATTGCCATGTGATTTAACATCAATAGTTCACATCTATATGTGGTTAACACCCATAGTTCACATCGACATGTGACCAACACTCAAAGGGTTTACTAGAGTCAGTAATCTAGTTCACATCGCTATGTGATTAACACCCAAAGAGTACTAAGGTGTGATCATGTTTTGCTTGTGAGATAATTTTAGTCAACGGGTCTGTCACATTCAGAGCCGTATGTATTTTGCAAATATTCTATGTCTACAATGCTCTGCACGGAGCTACTCTTGCTAATTGCTCCCACTTTCAATATGTATCCAGATTGAGACTTAGAGTCATCTGGATCGGTGTTAAAACTTGCATCGACGTAACCCTTTACGACGAACCTTTTTTCACTTCCATAATCGAGAAACATATCCTTATTCCACTAAGGATAATTTTGACCGCTGTCCATTGATCTACTCCTAGATCACTATTGCACTCCTTGCCAAGCTTAGTGGTAGGGTATGCAATAGATCCAGTACACAACATGCCATACTTTATAGAACCTATGGCTGATGCATAGGAATGACTTTCATTCTCTTTCTATCTTCTCGTCGTGGTCGGGTTTTGAGTCTTACTCAATCTCACACCTTGTAACACAGGCAAGAACTCTTTCTGTGGATCGTTCCATTTTGAACTACTTCAAAATCTTGTCAAGGTATGTATTCATTGAAAAACTTATCAAGCGTCTTGATCTATCTCTATAGATCTTGATGCTCAATATGTAAGCAGCTTCACCGAGGTCTTTCTTTGAAAACTCCTTTCAAACACTCCTTTATGCTTTGCGAATAATTCTACATTATTTCCGATCAACAATATGTCATTCACATATACTTATCGGAAAGGCTGTAGTGCTCCCACTCACTTTCTTGTAAATCTGAGCCTTTCAAAAGTCATATAAAACCATATGCTTTGATCAACACATCAAAGCGTATATTCCAACTCCAAGATGCTTGCACCAGTCCATTGATGGATCATTGGAGCTTGCACATTTTGTTAGCACCTTTAGGATTGACAAAATCTTACGGTTGCATCATATACAACTCTTCTTTAAGAAAACCATTAAGGAATGCAGTTTTGACATCCATTTGCCGATTTCATAAAATGTGGCAATTGCTAACATGATTCGGACAGACTTTTAAGCATCGATCTGAGTGAGAAAATCTCATTGTATTCAACATCTTGAACTTTGTCAAAACCTTTTTCGACAAGTCTAGCTTTGTAGATAGTAACACTACTATCAACATCTGTCTTCCTCTTGAAGATCCATTTATTTAACATGGCTTGCTGATCATCGAGCAAGTCAATCAAAGTCCATACTTTGTCTCATACATGGATCATATCTCAGATTTTATGGCCTCAAGCCATTTCGCGGAATATGGGCTCATCATCGCTTCCTCATAGTTCGTAGGTTTATCATGGTCTAGTAACATGACTTCTAGAATAGGATTACCGTACCACTCGGTGTGGATCTTACTCGTTGACCTCGAGGTTTTGGTAGTAACTTGATCTTGAAGTTTCATGATCATCATCATTAGCTTCCTCACTAATTGGTGTAGGCATCACTTTGAACTGATTTCGTGATGAACTAGTTTCCAATTAGGGAGAAGGTACAAATTACCTTATTAAGCTCTACTTTCCTCCCACTCACTTCTTTCGAGAGAAACTCCTTCTCTAGAAAGGATCCATTCTTAGCAACGAATGTTTTGCCTTTGGATCTGTGATAGAAGGTGTACCCAACAGTTACCTTTGGGTATTCTATGAAGACGCACTTCTCCGATTTGGGTTTGAGCTTATCAGGTTGAAACTTTTTCACATAAGCATCGCAGCCCCAAAATTTAAGAAACGACAACTTTGGTTTACTGCTAAACCATAGTTCATACGGTGTCATCTCAACGGATTTAGATGGTGCCCTATTAAACGTGAATGCAGCTGTCTCTAATGCATAAACCCAAAAACGATAATGGTAAATCAATAGGAGACATCATAGATCGCACCATATCCAATAAAGTGCGGTTACGACGTTCGGACACACCATAATGTTGTGGTGTTCCAGGTGGCGTGAGTTGTGAAACTATTCCACATTGTTTTAATTGAAGACCAAACTCGTAACTCAAATATTCGTCTCCGCAATCAGATCGCAGAAATTTTATTTTCTTGTTACGATGATTTTCCACTTCACTCTGAAATTCTTTGAACCTTTCAACTATTTCGACTTATGTTTCATCAAGTAGATATACCCATATCTGCTCAAATCATCTTGTGAAGGTCGAAAATAACGATACTTGCCACGAGCATCAACACTCATTGGATCGCATACATCGGTATGTATTATTTCCAACAAGTCAAGAGCTTCGTTCCATTGTTACGAAGAACGGAGTTTTAGTCATCTTGCCCATACGGCACGGTTCGCAAGCATCAAATGATTCATAACCAAGTGATTCCAAAATCCATCTTTATGGAGTTTCTTCACGCTTTACACCGATATGACCCAAACGGCGAGTGCCACAAATAACTTGCACTATCATTATTAACTTTGCATCTTTTGGCATCAATATTATGAATATGTGTATCACTACGATCGAGATCCAACAAACTATTTTCATTGGGTGTATGACCATTGAAGGTTTTATTCATTTAAACAGAACAACAATTATTCTCTGATTTTAAATGAATTACTATATTGCAATAAACATGATCAAATCATATTCATGCTCAACGCAAAACGCCAAATAACATTTATTTAGGTTTAACACTAATCCCAAAAGTATAAAGAGTGTGCGATGATGATCATATCAATCTTGGAACTACTTCCAACACTCATCGTCACTTCCCCTTCAACTAGTCTCTGTTTATTCTGCAACTCCCGTTTCGAGTTACTAATCTTAGCAACCGAACAAGTATCAAATACTTAGGGGCTACTATAAACACTAGTAAGGTACACATCAATAACTCTGTATATCAAATATACCCTTGTTCACTTTGCCATCCTTCTTATCCACCAAATATTGAGGGCATTTCGCTTCGGGACCATTTCCTTTGCGATGTAAGCACTCAGTTTCAGGCTTTGGTCCAGCTTGGAGCTTCTTCACGGGAGTGACAACTTTCTTGTCATTCTACTTGAAGTTTCCTTTTCTTTCCCTTTGCCCTTTTCTTGAAACTAGTGGTCTTGTCAATCATCAACACTTGATGCTCTTTCTTGATTTCTACCTTCGTCGATTTCACCATCACGAAGAGCTCGGGAATTGTTTTCGTCATCCCTTGCATACTATAGTTCATCACGAAGTTCTAGTAACTTAGTGATGGTGACTAGAGAATTCATCAATCACTATCTTATCCGAAGATTAACTCCCACTTGATTCAAGCGATTGAAGTACCCGGACAATCTGAGCACATGCTCACTAGTTGAGCGATTCTCCTCCATCTTTTAGCTATAGAACTTGTTGGAGACTTCATATCTCTCAACTCGGTATTTGCTTGAAATATTAACTTCAATTCCTGGAACATCGATATGGTCCATGACGTTCAAAACATCTTTGAAGTCCCGATTCTAAGCCGTTAAGTATGGTGCACTAAACTATCAAGTAGTCATCATATTGAGCCAGCCAAACGTTCATAACGTCGCATTTGCTCCTGCAATAGGTCTGTCACCTAGCGGTGCATTAAGGACATAATTCTTACATGCGAAATGAGGATAAACCTCGGATCACGGATCCAATCCGCATCATTGCTACTAACATTTTTCAATACAATTTTCTCTAGGAACACATATAAAAACACAGGGAAGCAAAAACATAGGGAAGCAACAACGCGAGCTATTGATCTACAACATAATTTGCAAAACACTACCAGGACTAAGTTCATGATAAGTTAAAGTTCAATTAATCATATTACTTAAGAACTCCCACTTAGACAGACATCTCTCTAGTCATCTAAGTGATTACGTGATCCAAATCAACTAAACCATAACCGATCATCACGTGAGATGAAGTAGTTTTCAATGGTGAACATCACTACGTTGATCATATCTACTATATGATTCACGCCGACCTTCGGTCTCCGTGTTCGAGGCCATATCTGCATATGCTAGGCTCGTCAAGTTTAACTCGAGTATTCGCGTGTGCAAAACTGGCTTGCACCCGTTGTAGATGGACGAGAGCTTATCACACCCGATCATCACGTGGTGTCCGGGCACGACGAACTTTGGCAGCGGTGCATACTCGGGAGAACACTTCTTGATAATTAGTGAGAGATCATCTTAAAATGCTACCGTCAATCAAAGCAAGATAAGATGCATAAAGGATAAACATCACATGCAATCAATATAAGTGATATGATATGGCCATCATCATCTTGTGCTTGTGATCTCCATCTCCAAAGCACCGTCATGATCACCACCGCCACCGTAGCGACACCTTGATCTCCATCGTAGCATCGTTGTCGTCTCGCCAACTATTGCTTCTCGACTATCGCTGCCGCTTAGTGATAAAGTAAAGCAATTACAGGCGTTGCATTTCATACAATAAAGCGACAACCATATGGCTCTCGCCATTGCCGATAACTCGGTTACAAAACATGATCATCTCATACAATAAAATATAGCATCACGTCTTGACCATATCACATCACAACATGCCCTGCAAAAACAAGTTAGACGTCCTCTACTTTGTTGTTGCAAGTTTTACGTGGCTGCTACGGGCTGAGCAAGAACCGTTCTTACCTACGCATCAAAACCACAACGATAGTTTGTCAAGTTGGTGCTGTTTTAACCTTCACAAGGACCGGGCGTAGCCACACTCGTTCAACTAAAGTGAGAGAGACAGACACCCGCCAATCACCTTTAAGCAACGATCGCTCGCAGCGGTGAAACCAGTCTCGCGTAAGCGTCTGGCGTAATGTCGGTCCGGCCGCTTCATCTCACAATACCGCCAACCAAAGTATGACATGTTTGGTAAGCAGATGACTTATATCGCCCACAACTCACTTGTGTTCTACTCGTGCATATAACATCAACGCATAAAACCAGGCTCGGATGCCACTGTTGGGGAACGTAGTAATTTCAAAAAAATTCCTACGCACACGCAAGATCATGGTGATGGCATAGCAACGAGAGGGAGAGTGTATCTTCATACCCTTAAAGATCGCTAAGCGGAAGCGTTTATCACAACGCGGTTGATGTAGTCGTACGTCTTCACGGCCCGACCGATCAAGCACCGAAACTACGGCACCTCCGAGTTCTAGCACACGTTCAGCTCGATGACGTCCCTCGAACTCCGATCCAGCCGAGTGTCGAGGGAGAGTTCTGAAGGAAATATGCCCTAGAGGCAATAATAAAGTTATTATTTATTTCCTTATATCATGATAAATGTTTATTATTCATGCTAGAATTGTATTAACCGGAAACATAATACATGTGTGAATACATAGACAAACATATAGTCACTAGTATGCCTCTACTTGACTAGCTCATTAATCAAAGATGGTTATGTTTCCTAACCATAGACATGTGTTGTCATTTGATTAATGGGATCACATCATTAGGAGAATGATGTGATTGACATGACCCATTTCGTTAGCCTTGCACTTGATCGTTTAGTATATTCTTATTGCTTTCTTCATGACTTATACATGTTCCTGTAACTATGAGATTATGCAACTCCGTTTACGGAGGAACACTTTGGTGCTACCAAACGTCACAACGAATCGGGTGATTATAAAGGAGTACTACAGGTGTCTCCAAAGGTACATGTTGGGTTGGCGTATTTGAGATTAGGTTTTGTCACTCCGATTGTCGGAGAGGTATCTCTAGGCCTTATCGGTAATACACATCACATAAGCCTTGCAAGCATTGCAACTAATAAGTTAGTTGTGAGATGATGTATCACGGAACGAGTAAAGAGACTTGCCGGTAACGAGATTGAACTAGGTATTGGATACCGACGATCGAATCTCGGGTAAGTAACATACCGATGACAAAGGGAACAACGTATGTCTTATGCGGTTTGACCGATAAAGATCTTCGAAGAATATGTAGGAACCAATATGGGCATCCAGGTTCCGCTATTGGTTATTGACCGAAAATAGTTCTAGGTCATGTCTACATAGTTCTCGAACCCGTAGGGTCCGCACGCTTAACGTTACGATGACGGTTTATTATGAGTTTATAAGTTTTGATGTACGAAGTTTGTTCGAGTCCCGGATGTGATCACGGACATGACGAGGAGTCTCGAAATGGTCGAGACATAAAGATTGATATATTGGAAGCCTTTATTTGGATATCGGAAGGTTCCGGATGAAATCGAAATTTTCCTAACACCGGGGTTACCGAACCCTCCACAGGGATGTTGGGCCTTAATGGGCCATAAGGGAGAAGAGGAGGGCGGCCAGGAAGGCCGCCCCCCCCCCCTAGTCCGAATAGGACAAGGAGAGGGGGGCGGCGCCCCCCTTCCTCTTTCCCCTCCCCCCTTTCCTTCTCCAACAAGGCAAGAGGAGGGAGTCCTACTCCCGGTGGGAGTACGACTCTTCCAGGCGCACCCTAGGAGGGCCGGCCGCACCTCCCCCTCCCTCCTTTATATACGGGGGCAGGGGGGCACCCCATAACACACAAGTTGATCTACGTGATCGTTCCTTAGCCGTGTGCGGTGCCCCCCTCCACCATATTTCACTTCGGTCATATCGTCGCGGAGCTTAGGCGAAGCCCTGCGCCGGTGGAGCATCATCATCGTCACCATGCCGTCGTGCTGACGGAGCTCATCCCCGACGCTTTGCTGGATCGGAGCCCGGGATCGTCATCAAGCTGAGCGTGTGCTGAACTTCGGAGGTGTCGTGCGTTCGGTACTTGGATCGGTCGGATCGTGAAGGCGTCGACTACATTAACAGCGTTGTTATAACGCTTCCGCTTCGGTCTCACGAGGGTGCGTGGACATACACTCTCCCTCTCGTTGCTATGTCATCACCATGATCTTGCGTGTGCGTAGGAATTTTTGAAATTACTCGTTCCCCAACAGCGGCATCCGAGCCTGGTTTTATGCGTTGATGTCATATGCACGAGTAGAACAAAAGTGAGTTGTGGGCGATATAAGTCATCTTGCTTACCAGCATGTCATACTTTGGTTCGGGCGGTATTGTGAGATGAAGCGCCCGGACCGACATTACGCAGACGCTTACGCGAGACTGGTTTCACCGCTTGAGCACTTTCGTTGCTTAAAGGTGACCGCGGGTGTCTGTTTCTCTCACTTTAGTTGAACTGAGTGTGGCTCGCCCGGTCCTTGCGAAGGTTAAAACAGCACCAACTTGACAAACTATCGTTGTGGTTTTGATGCGTGGTAAGAACGGTTCTTGCTCAGCCCGTAGCAGCCACGTAAAACTTGCAATAACAAAGTAGAGGACGTCTAACTTGTTTTTGCAGGGCATGTTGTGATGTGATATGGTCAAGACGTGATGCTATATTTTATTGTATGAGATGATCATGTTTTGTAACCGAGTTATCGGCAATCGGCGAGAGCCATATGGTTGTCGCTTTATTGTATGAAATGCAAGCGCCATGTAATTGCTTTACTTTATCACTAAGCGATAGCGATAGTCGTAGAAGCAATAGTTGGCGAGACCACAACGATGCTATGATGGAGATCAAGGTGTCGCGCCGGTGGCGATGGTGATCACGACGGTGCTTGAGATGGAGATCACAAGCACAAGATGATGATGGCCATATCATATCACTTATATTGATTGCATGTGATGTTTATCCTTTATGCATCTTATTTTGCGTTGATTGATGGTAGCATTATAAGATGATCTCTCACTAAATATCAAGAAGTGTTCTCCACGAGTATGCACCGTTATGAAAGTTCTTCGTCTTTGAGACACCACGTGATGATCGGGTGTGATAGGCTCTACGTTCAAATACAACGGGTGCAAAACAGTTGCACACGCGAATACTCAGTCAAACTTGACGAGCCTAGCATATCTGAGATATGGCCTCGGAACACGGAGACCGAAAGGTCGAACGTGAATCATATAGTAGATATGATCAACATAGTGATGTTCACCATTGAAACTACTCCATCTCACGTGATGATCGGACATGGTTTAGTTGATTTGGATCATGTAATCACTTAGATAACTAGAGAGATGTCTATCTAAGTGGGAGTTATTTAGTAATATGATTAATTGAACTTAAATTTATCATGAACTTAGTATCGATAGTATTTTGCTTGTCTATGTTTCTTGTAGATAGATGGCTCGTCTTTGTTGTTCCGTTGAATTTTAATGTGTTCCTTGAGAAAGCAAAGTTGAAAGATGATGGTAGCAATTACACGGATTGGGTCCGTAACTTTGAGGATTATCCTCATTGCTGCACGTAAGAATTACGTCCCGAAGCACCGCTGGGTGCCGAACTGCTGCTGATGCAACCGCGATGTTAAGAACGTCTGGCGAGCAAAGCCGATGACTACTCGATAGTTCATGTGCCATGCTTTACGGCTTAGAACCGGGCCTTCAACGACGTTTTGAGCGTCATGGAGCATATGAGATGTTCCAGAGTTGAAGTTAATATTTCAAGCAAATGCCCGGATTGAGAGATATGAAGTATCCAATAAGTTCTATAGCTGCAAGATGGAGGAAAATAGTTACATCGGTGAACACATACTCAAAATGTCTGGGTATAATAATCACTTGATTCAAGCTGGGAGTTAATCTTCACGATGATAGTGTCATTGATGTAATTCTTCAATCACGCCACCAAGCTACAAGAGCTTCGTGATGAACTATAATATGCAAGGGATGGACAAGTCTATTCCCAAGCTCTTCGCAATGCTAAAAGCAGCGGAGGTAGAAATCAAAAAGGAGCATCAAGTGTTGATGGTTAACAAGACCACCAGTTTCAAGAAAAGGGCAAAGGAAGAAGAAGAAGGAACTTCAAGAAGAACAGCAAACAAGTTGCTGCTCAAGAGAAGAAACCCAAGTCTGGACCTAAGCCTGAAATGAGTGCTTCTCTTTAAGCGATCGACATTTGAAGCGGAACTGCCCCAAGTATTTGGCGGATAAGAAGGATGGCAAGGTGAACAAAGGTATATGTGATATACATGTTATTGATGTGTACCTTACTAATACTCGCAGATAGTACCGGTATTTGATACTGGTTACATTGCTAATATTTGCAACTCAAATAGGAACTACGGATTAGCGAAGATTGGCTAAGGACGAGGTGACGATCTGCGTGGGAAATGGTTCCAAAGTCGATGTGATCGCGGTCGACACGCTACCTCTACATCTACCATCGGGATTAGTTTTAGACCTAAATAATTGTTATTTGGTGCCGCGTTAAGCATGAACATTATATCTGGATCTTGTTTGATGCGAGACGGTTATTCATTTAAGTCGAGAATAATGGTTGTTCTATTTATATGAATAATATCTTTTATGGTCATGCACCCTTGAAGAGTGGTCTATTTTATTGAATCTCGATAGTAGTAATACACATATTCATAGTGTTGAAACCAAAAGATACAGAGTTGATAATGATAATGCAACTTATTTGTGGCAATCGCCGTTTGGGTCATATCGATGTAAAACGCATGAAGAAACTCCATCTTGATGGACTTTTGGAATCACTTGATTATGAATCACTTGGTACTTGCGAACCGTGCCTCATGGGCAAGATGACTAAAACGCCGTTCTCCTAACTATGGAGCGAGCAAAGGATTTGTTGGAAATCATACATACTGATGTTTGTGGTCCAATGAATGTTGAGGCACGCAATGGTATCGTTATTTTCTCACCTTCACAGATGATTTGAGCAGATATGGGTATATCTACTTGATGAAACATAAATCTGAAACATTTGAAAAGTTCAAGGAATTTCAGAGTGAAGTGGAAAATCATCGTAACAAGAAAATAAAATTTCTACGATCTGATCGTGGAGGAGAATATTTGAGTTACGAGTTTGGTCTGCATTTAAAAAAATGCGGAATAGTTTCGCAGCTCACGCCACCCGGAACACCACAACGAAATGGTGTGTCCGAACGTCATAATCGTACTTTACTAGATATGGTGCGATCTATGATGTCTCTTACTGATTTACCACTGTCATTTTGGGGTTATGCTTTGGAGACGGCCGCATTCACGTTAAATAGGGCACCATCAAAATCCGTTGAAACGACACCTTATGAACTATGGTTTAGCAAGAAACCAAAATTGTCGTATCTTAAAGTTTGGGGATGCGATGCTTATGTGAAGAAACTTCAACCAGATAAGCTCGAACCTAAATCGGAGAAATGTGTCTTCATAGGATACCCAAAAGAGACTATTGGGTACACCTTCTATCACAGATCCGAGGGCAAGATTTTGTTGCTAAATTGGATCCTTTCTAGAAAAGGAGTTTCTCTCGAAAGAAGTAAGTGGGAGGAAAGTAGAACTTGATGAGATAATCAGATCTGTTCCCTTATTGGAAAATAGTTCATCACAAGAACCGGTTCTGTGACAACTACACCAATAAGTGAGGAAGCTAATGATATTGATCATGAAACTTCAGATCAAGTTTCTCTTGAACTCGTGAGGTCAACTAGAGTAAGATCCGCACTGAGTGGTACGGTAATCCTATTTTGGAAGTCATGTTACTTGACCATGGCGAACCTACAAACTATGAAGAAGCGATGGTGAGCCCAGATTCCATAAAATGGCTGGAAGCCATGAAATCTGAGATGGGATCCATGTATGAGAACAAAGTATGGACATTGGTTGACTTGCCCGATGATCGGCAAGCTATTGAGAATAAATGGATCTTTAAGAAGAAGACCGACGATGGTAATGTAATCTGTCTATAAAGCTCGACTTGTTGCGAAAGGTTTTCGACAAGTTCAAGGGGTTGACTACGATGAGACTTTCTCACCGTAGCGATGCTTAAGTCTGTCCGAATCATGTTAGCAATTGCTGCATTTTATGATTATGAAATTTGGCAAATGGATGTAAAACTGCATTCTTGAATGGATTTCTAGAAGAAGAGTTGTATATGATGCAACGGAAGGTTTTGTTGATCCAAAAGGTGCTAACAAAGTGTGCAAGCTCCAAATGATCAATTTATGGTGCAGTGCAAGCCTCTCGGAGTTGGAATAAGCGCTTTGATAGTGTGATCAAAGCATATGGTTTTATATGAGACTTTTGAGAAGCTTTGTATTTACAAGAAAGTGAGTGGGAGCTCAGTAGCATTTCGATATTATATGTGGACGACATATTATTGATTGGAAATGATATAGAATTTCTGGATAGCATAAAGGATACTTGAATAAAAGTTTTTCAATGAAAGACCTCGGTGAAGCTGCTTACATATTGGGCATCAAGATCTATAGAGATAGATCAAGGCGCTTGATTGGACTTTCACAAAGCACATACCTTGATAAAGTTTTGAAAAGGTTCAAAATGGATCGAGCAAAGAAAGGATTTTTACCAGTATTACAAGGTGTGAAATTGAGTCGACTCAATGCCCGACCACAATGCAGAAGATAGAGAGAAATGAAAGATGTTCCTATGCTTCAGCCATAGGCTCTATCATGTATGCAATGCTGTGTACCAGACTGACGTATGCTTAGCAATAAGCTTGGCAGGAAGGTACCAAAGTAATCGAGAGTGGATCATCGGACAGCGGTCAAGAACATCTGAAATACCGAAAAGGACTAAGGATATGTTTCTCGTATATGGAGGTGACAAAGAGCTAGTCGTAAATGGTTACGTCGATGCAAGCTTTGACACTTATCCGAACGATTCTAAATCGCAAACCGGATCGTGTTTTTATTAAGCGGTGGAGCTGTCGGTTGGTGCGAGTTCTAAACAAAGCGTCGTGGCGGGATCTACATGTGAAGCGGAGTACATAGCTGCTTGAAGCAGCAAATGAAGGAGTCTGGATGAAAGAGTTCATTTCCGATCTAGGTGTCATACCTAGTGCATCGGGACCAATGAAGATCTTCGTGACAATCTTGGTGCAATTGCCTTGGCAAAGGAATCCAGATTTCACAAGAGGACCAAGCATATCAAGAGGCGCTTCAATTCCATTAGGGACCAAGTCCAAGTGGGAGACATAGAGATTTGCAAGATACATACGGATCTGAATGTTGCGATCCGTTGACTAAGCCTCTTCCACGAGCAAAACATGATCAACACCAAGACTCCATGGGTGTTAGAATCATTCTTGTGTAATCTAGATTATTGACTCTAGTGCAAGTGGGAGGCTGAAGGAAATATGCCCTAGAGGCAATAATAAAGTTATTATTTATTTCCTTATATCATGATAAATGTTTATTATTCATGCTAGAATTGTATTAACAGGAAACATAATACATGTGTGAATACATAGACAAACATATAGTCACTAGTATGCCTCTACTTGACTAGCTCATTAATCAAAGATGGTTATGTTTCCTAACCATAGACATGTGTTGTCATTTGATTAATGGGATCACATCATTAGGAGAATGATGTGATTGACATGACCCATTCCGTTAGCCTAGCACTTGATCGTTTAGTATATTGCTATTGCTTTCTTCATGACTTATACATGTTCCTGTAACTATGAGATTATGCAACTCCGTTTACGGAGGAACACTTTGGGTGCTACCAAGCGTCACAGCGTGGCTGGGTGATTATAAAGGAGTACTACAGGTGTCTCCAAAGGTACATGTTGGGTTGGCGTATTTGAGATTAGGTTTTGTCACTCCGATTGTCGGAGAGGTATCTCTAGGCCTTCTCGGTAATACACATCACATAAGCCTTGCAAGCATTGCAACTAATAAGTTAGTTGTGAGATGATGTATTACGGAGCGAGTAAAGAGACTTGCGTAGCGAGATTGAACTAGGTATTGGATACCGACGATCGAATCTCGGGTAAGTAACATACCGATGACAAAGGGAACAACGATGTCGTTATGCGGTTTGACCGATAAAGATCTTGAAGAATATGTAGGAACCAATATGGGCATCCAGGTTCCGCTATTGGTTATTGACCGAGAATAGTTCTAGGTCATGTCTACATAGTTCTCGAACCCGTAGGGTCCGCACGCTAACGTTACGATGACAGTTTATTATGAGTTTATAAGTTTTGATGTACGAAGTTTGTTCGAGTCCCGGATGTGATCACGGACATGACGAGGAGTCTCGAAATGGTCGAGACATAAAGATTGATATATTGGAAGCCTATATTTGGATATCGGAAGGTTCCGGATGAAATCGAATTTTCCTAACACCGGGGTTACTGGAACCTCACAGGGATGTTGGGCCTTAATGGGCCATAAGGGAGAAGAGGAGGGCCGGCCGGGGCAGGCGCCCCCCCCCCCTAGTCCGAATAGGACAAGGAGAGGGGGCGCCCCCTTCCTCTTTCCCTCCCCTTTCCTTCTCCAACAAGGCAAGAGGGAGTCCTACTCCGTGGGAGTAGGACTCCTCGGCGCACCCTAGGAGGGCGGCCGCACCTCCCCTCCCTCCTTTATATATAGGCGGGGGCACCCCATAACACACAAGTTGATCTACGTGATCGTTCCTTAGCCGTGTCGGTGCCCCCTCCACCATATTCCACTTCGGTCATATCGTCGCGGAGCTTAGGCGAAGCCTGCGCGCGATGGAGCATCATCATCATCACCACGCCGTCGTCTTGTGGAGCTCATCCCCGACGCTTTCTTTGGATCGGAGCCCGGGATCGTCATCAAGCTGAGCGTGTCTGAACTCGGAGGTGCCGTATGTTCGTAATTGGATCGGTCGGATCGTGAAGGCGTCGACTACATCAACCGTGTTGTTATAACGCTTCGCTTACGGTCTACGAGGGTACGTGGACATACACTCTCCCCTCTCGTTGCTATGTCATCACCATGATCTTGCGTGTGCGTAGGAATTTTTTTGAAATTACTATGTTCCCCAACAAGTTCCGTCAGCACGACGGCGTGGTGACGATCTTGATGTTCTACCGTCGCAGGGCTTCGCCTAAGCACCGCTACGATATTATCGAGGTGGACTATAGTGGAGGGGGGCACCGCACACGGCTAAGAGATCCAAGAGATCAATTGTTGTATCTTTGGTGCTAGCCCTGCCCCTCTATTTATATGTTGAGCCCCGGGGTCGAAACTTGGAGCAAAAGCCTCCTCAAAGTCGGTTTTTCCCGAAAGGCAAGAGTCCCACTCGGACTCCAGGACCAAACGCCACAATCCTTGGCGTCTGGCCCAGACGCCATGGGCCTCGGCGTCTGGCCCAGGGCCAGACGCCAGGGTCTCCGGCGTTTGGCCCCCTGGCCTCCGCAAAACTCCTTTTGCACCGACCTAAAGCCTCATGGGCTTGACCCTTGGCCTAAACATATCATCCAATATATGAATCTTTACGTCTCGACCATTTCGAGACTCTCGCCATGTCCCCGATCTCATCCGGACTCTAAACTCCTTGGTACATCAAAACATGTAAATTCATAATATAACTGTCATCGAAACCTTAAGCGTGCGGACCCTACGGGTTCGAGAACTAAGTAGACATGACCGAGAACTATTCTTTGGTCAATAACCAATAGCGGAACCTAGATGCCCATATTGGTTCCTACATATTCTACGAAGATCTTTATCGGTCAAACCGCATAACGACATACGTTGTTCCCTTTGTCATCGGTATGTTACTTGCCCGAGATTCGATCGCCGGTATCCAATACCTAGTTCAATCTCGCTATCGCAAGTCTCTTTACTCGTTACGTAATGCATCATTCTGTAACTAACTCATTAGCTACATTGCTTGCAAGGCTTATAGTGATGTGCATTACCGAGAAGGCCCAGAGATACCTCTCCGACAATCGGAGTGACAAAACCTAATCTCAAATACGCCAACCCAACATGTACCTTTGGAGACACCAGATTACTCCTTTATAATCACCCGCTACATTGTGACGCTTGGTAGCACCTAAAGTGTTCCTCCGAAACGGGAGTTGCATAATCTCATAGTTACAGTGAACATGTATAAGTCATGAAGAAAGCAATAGCAACATACTAAACGATCAAGTGCTAAGCTAACGGAATGGGTTCAGTCAATCACATCATTCTCCTAATGATGTGATCCTGTTAATCAAATGACAACTCATGTCTATGGTTAGGAAACATAACCATCTTTGATTAATGAGCTAGTCAAGTAGAGGCATACTAGTGACTATATGTTTGTCTATGTATTCACACATGTATCATGTTTCCGTTAATACAATTCTAGCATGAATAATAAACATTTATCATGAAATAAGGAAATAAATAATAACTTTATTATTGCCTCTAGGCATATTTCCTTCAATATATATATAGGAAAATCCATCCTACCACCCGTGGTAGTTACCCCACATATCTCATATACTACCATGTGATACTATATATACTATTTTATTATTTTAAATATGTTCATATACTATATCTAAGATATTTCAAAGCAAGTTACATGAAAAATTACATATGAGCCCATAGTTTTGTTATATTTGTGAAATACGTACATATTTGTACGTAAAAAAACATACTCAAAACATGGTACATATTACCTAAAAATTAGTATATATACTACCTAATCATTGTTATATACTACATACTACACGTACATACTCTCGGTTTCGATAGATACTACATACAACATACAAAACGCAAGTGGTGGTAACTACCACTGCTTGTAGGAAACATTTGTCCTACAACGGAAACAGTGAAGATTTTGCAAAGTTGAAGAATTTGAAAAACTGAAGAATTTCAAAACTGAGGAAAAACTCAAATTGAAGATTTTCAACTTTGGTGGCGGCGTGTCCCATCAGATAAGAATGATGATTTCAGACACCGCGTACAATTGTCGAGGGTTACGAGAATCAAATTCTTCATTAATTTCTTCACACTTAGAGTGTTATTGTTTGTTGATTGAAGAAAACGCTTTCTTCATGTGTTGCACATCTAAGTCATCAATTTTGCATAAGTGTCAGGATGTGTGTCGTTTTCAAAGAACATTCGAAGATTCTAAGATATTTAGCTCACACCGCAACTTGCTAAATCTCTTCTCATCCAAGGGCTTTGTGAAGATATCGCTAGCTATTCTTCGCCTTCACATGATCAATAAAGATGTGCCCTTCAACACATGATCGCTAAGAAAATGATGACGAATCTGAATGTGCTTTGTCTTCGAGTGCTGAACGGGTTGTGAGCAATCTTGATGGCACTCTCATTGTCACAATGAGAGAGGCACATTCTTCACGTTGATGCCATCATCCTTTAGAGTTTGCTTCATCCACAAAGAATTGAGCACAGAAGAACCAGCAGACAATGTACTCAGGCTTCCGCGATGAGAGCGGTGATACGCAGTTCTGTTTCTTCGAGGACCAACAGACCAAAGATCGTCCAAGGAAATGACAAGTACCAGATGTTGACTTGCGGTCCACATGATCACCAGCATAGTCAGAGTCAGAATATCCTTGAGATATCCGAATTTCCTCAGAACATCCTTGAGATATTTCTCCTGAGATATGAATATGCCATTGCGCTGTTGACGAATTTGAAGACCTAAGAAGAATTTCAACTCTCTCATCATAGACATTTGATATTCTTCACTCATCATATAGGCAAATTCATCACTATAACGTTGGTCAGTACAGCCAAAGATAATATCATCAACTTATATTTGGCACACAAACAGTTCACCATCATAAGATTTAGTAAAGAGAGTAGGATCGAGTGAACCGGGTGTGAAGCCATTCTTCACGAAGAATTCCTTCAAAGTATCATACCACGCCCGAGGGGCCTGCTTGAGGCCATAGAGGGCCTTGTTGAGTCTGAAGACTTTGTCGAGATTCTTTGGATCTTCAAAACCTGGGGGTTGAGCAACATATACTTCTTCCTCAAGCTTACCATTGAAGAATGCACTTTTCACATCCATTTGATATAAAGTGATATCATGATGGTTAGCATAAGCAAGTAATATCTAATAGCCTCAAGTCTAGCAACAGTGCAAAAGTTTCATCGAAATCAATTCCTTCAACTCTGTGTGTAGCCTTGAGCTACAAGTCGTGCCTTATTCCTCACCACAAGGCCATTTTCATCTTGCTTGTTGCGGTAGATCCACTTTGTGCCAATGATATTATTCTTGCGAGGATCTGGATGTTTGACCAGTTCCCAGACATTGTTGAGCTCGAACTGATGTAATTCTTCTTGCATGGCCTGAATCCACTCAGCTCCAGAAATGCTTCATCTACCTTAGTGGGCTCTATGATAGAGACAAAAGCATAGTGCCCACAAAAGTTAGATAAACGTGAAGCTTTTGAGCGTGTGAGAGGACCTGGTGCTTCAATGTCATCGATGATCTTTTCAACTTGCACTTCTTTTGCAACGCGAGGATGAGCTGGTTGTCGTCGAGGAATTTGATCAGCATTTTCTTCAGCACCATTTTCTTCAGTATTGTCTTCAGGTGCATTAGCTCGACGTTCTTCGCGTTCTGGAATGAATTCTTCAGCAGATTCTTCAGTAGGAATGACATCCTCAGTCGCCTTGACTTGATAGAATCCTCAGGTGTCTGTTGATGATGTGGCACGCGGTATCAATTGCATCAATCCAAAAACGACAAGGCGTTTTATATTCATCAAGCATAGTGCAAGCCATCTCAACAAGAGTTCTGTTCTTGCGCTCCACGACGCCATTTTGCTGAGGAGTATAAGGAGCAGATAACTCATGAGTAATACCAAGTTCATCAAGATAGTCATCAAGACCAGAATTCTTGAACTCAGTTCCATTGTAACTCCTGATGTGCTTGATCTTCACACCAAAGTTGGTTGAAGCCCTCGAGGAAAATCGTTTGAAGACTTCCTGCACTTCATGTTTGTAAGTAACAATGTGTACCCATGTGTAACGAGAGTAATCATCAACAATAACAAAGCCATATAGAGATGCATCATTAGTGACTGTTGAGTAATGGTTAGGACCAAAGAGGTTCATGCGAAGCAATTCGAATGGACGAGTAGTGGTCATGATAGTCTTTGCTGGATGCTTGGCCTTGGTCATTTTTCAGCTTCACAGGTTCCACACAAGTGATCCTTGAGGAATTTTACATTCTCAATGCCAATGACATGCTTCTTCTTCGCAAGCGTGTGCAAATTCCTCATACCTGCGTGACCAAGTCGTCGATGCCATAGCCAGCCTTCTGAAGCTTTTGCAAGTAGGCACACGGCTGGTTGTGGTCCCAGAGAGAAATCAACAATATACAAGTCTCCTCTCCTAAAGCCTTCAAGACTTTGGAATTGTCAGCTTCCATAATCACAACACAACGATACTTGCCAAAGACAACAACCATATCAAGATCACATTAAGACTGACATGAGGTTGTATCCTAAGGACTCAACAAGCATGACTTTGTCCATGTGTATGTCCTTAGAGATCGCAACCTTACCTAGACCCAATACGACTTTTGCCTTTGTCAAGAAAGATGATATGCTTCAGATGTGACGGTGATAAGGAGCATCCATCAATAGATTCTTGTCACCAAATCATGTGATTTGTACATCCACTATCGAGGACCCACTCATTGGCTTTGAGTTGATCATCCTGCAGATGAATTAGTGCAACTTATGATCTCATATACTTCATCGCTGAAGAATATGATATCAATTTCATCGATGAATTTCATCAAGCGAAAAAGCAGATATAGCGATGAGGACGTCTGAAATGAAAGTTCATTTCTTCATGATTAGCTGCGTCCTTTCGAGCAATTTTGTCGGGCCCCAAAGAAATTCTTGAGACGTTAAAGCACGCCCGAGACCTGACCTCTGCAGAAGAGATTAGTTCTTTTCTTCACCAACCACATCTCAAGGGGTGGCAAAGAGTTCATCACTCTACGAGCTCCATATGAGAATGGTGGCATAGAAGCCAATCCATTTCGTTTCACATGAGAGGGGTTAGGGTAAGCATATGAATAAGACGAGAAATTCTTCGTGGACTTATGAACATAATGGTTTGAAGAATAATGCACATATTCATAGCCCTTAGCTCTACCTCAAAAATGAGTTGTTAGCACGATGATAATCATATGAGGAATTTGATCCTTTTGAGGAATTTGATCCACGTGAGGAATTTGGTCCGTATGAGGACTTGGATCCATATGAAGAATTTGGTCCATATGAAGAGTTTGATCTGGGGTTCCTATTCTTCACAGTGGTGTCATGAGGACATTCACCAAGACTTCCAAGGCACTTCTTGGGAACCCATATTTTCTTCATAGGAGAACCGTTCTGCAGATTAGTGCCAACATATCTAGAAAATACTTCACCATTCTGATTTTGAACAGTTTATAGTTGGAGTCAAATGACTCATCGGAAGAATGAGGAGATTCACATGTAAAGCAGATAAGTTAGATGGATCAATCTGGAGGTCCCTTTGCAGCAACCCATGAGGTTTTGGGGTCTTGCTCGGCTTCCAATATGTTCCATCAAGATTGAGTTTCTTCTCAAAGGAAATACCCTCTTTCCTAGGGTTCTGTTGAGAATCTGCTTTTAAGCACATCACAAAGAGTCGATGCCATTTGAGGCTTTTGTACATGCTGTCATGTACAATTCCTTCACCCTGCATTGTCGGTGATACTAGCAATGTCCTCGATGAGGAATTAGTGATAGCAGAGGCAGGTGAAGAATTTGTAACAGTTGAAGCATTTGAACATTCAGGTGAAGAATTAGCAGATTCACGTTCAATGCACTTTAAGCATGGAGGAACAAATTCTTCCTGAGAAGCGCTAATTTGTTGAGCAAGTAGTGAATCGCGCTCCTTCTGAAGATCTTCATAACTCACTATTAGCTTCTCAAGATCTTGCTTTCTTTGAAGAAATTCATAATAAAGCTTCTCATGATCTGACAAGAGAGTGTTATGATGACCTTGAAGGCTGTCAAACCTAGACTGAAGTCTCTGAAGATTTTCAGTCAGGGCTTTAGTGCGATCCATTTCTTCACCCAACATATCATCACTTTTATCTAGCATGTTTTGAATCTTTTCAAAAGCCCTTTGTTGTTTTACAGCAATCTTAGCAAGTTTAGAGTAGCTGGGCATGAGATCTTCATCAGATTCATTTTCACTAGATTCAGAGGAGGTATATTTGAGTACCTTGGCACCCTTTGACATGAAGCAATAGGTGGGAGCGTAGTCATCATTATCTTCATCAGCCTTGTTGGTGAGGTCAGTTTCTTCAGAGTTGAAGATGGACTTGCTGACGAATGCAGTAGCGAGAGCCAGACTCGCCACACCAGACTCGGACTCCTTAGATGCCTCCTCTTCCTCATGTTCCTCAGATTCAGTTTCAGAGTACATTTCCTTGCCAATGAATGCCCGAGCCTTCTTGGAGCTGCTCTTCTTGTGAGATGAAGACTTTGAGGATTTTGATGATGAAGATTTTGACGATTTCTTCTTCTTCTTAGCATCATCAGAACTGTAATCCTTGTTTTTCTTCTTATTTAATTCCTTTTCCCACTGAGGACAATCTTGAATATAGTGACCAGGTTTCTTGCATTTATGGCATATCCTTCTCTTATAGTCACTGGATGAGGAATCACTGCTCCTTGAGGATTTTCCAAAGCGACCACGTGTTGAGAACTTCTGGAACTTCTTCACGAGCAGTGCTAGCTCCTGGCTCAATTCTTCAGGATCACCAAGGCTACTACGAGTCTTCACATTCATATTCGCACCTGCCTTGGCCTTCGTGGCACGTGATTTGCCATAGCTCGAACCATAGAGATCTCTCTTTTGACAAGTCGAACTCATGAGTATTTAGCCTCTCGAGGATATCAGCAGGATCAAGTGACTTGTAGTCAGCATGTTCTTGTATCATCAGTGCCAGAGTATCAAATGAGGAATCAAGCGATCTCAACAATTTCTTCACCACCTCATGGTCGGTGATGTCAGTGGCACCAAGTGCTTGAAGCTCATTTGAGATGTCAGTGAGGCTATCGAAGGTTTGTTGAACATTTTCATTGTCGAGTATTTTGAAGCGGTTGAAGAGATTGCGAAGAACATCAACTCGAGAGTCACGCTGAGTTGAGACTCCTTCATTTACTTTGGACAGCCTATCCCAGATAAGCTTAGCAGTCTCCAAAGCACTCACTCTTCCATACTGTCCTTTGCTCAGATGGCCACATATGATATTCTTCGCTTGAGAATCGAGTTTCTTGAATCTCTTCACATCGGTAGCGTTCAGTGAGGGTGACATAGTGGGAACACCATTTTCCACAACATACCAGAGATCGTTATCAATTGCCTCAAGATGCATTCGCATCTTATTCTTCCAGTAAGGGTAGTCCGTCCCATCGAAGGTAGGACAGCCAGCGAGACCTTGATCATACCTGCAATCGACATAACTAAAACTCCGGTGGTTAAACTAAAATCACACGTAACAAGGGAGTACCTTGCTCGATACCAATTGAAAGTCGTTATATCGACTAGAGGGGGGTGAATAGGCGATTTTATGAATTCTTCATCGAGGAATTTGCGGTGAGGAAATTCCTCAAGAACTACTTGCAGCGGAATAAGTACTCAGAAGTAAGCATAACAGAATACAGACATAGTCATCATGATAAAATGAAGACAAGCACAGAGTACAGAAAGCGTAATCACGGGATAACACAAGATGAAGACAAACAGACTGAAGAAATTGAGAAAGTCTTCAGTCAAAGTCTTCAAACACAGATATGAACAAACACTCAACACGGTAATGAGGAAATGAATGAGTTGAGTAAATAGAACCAGTAAGGTTGGTGAAGACAATGATTTGGTAGACCAGTTCCAACTGCTGTCTCAGTTGTACATCTGGTTGGAGCGGCTGAGTATTTGAACTCGAGGACACACAGTCCCGGACACCCAGTCGCTGAGCACACAGCTCAGGACACCAAGTCCTCACCGTATTTTCCTTGAACTAAGGTCACATAGACCTCGTCCAATCACTCGTGGTAAGTCTTCAGGCGACTTCCAAACCTTCACAGACTCGGTCACTCGGCGATCCACAATTCCTCTTGGATGCTCTAGACCATGACGCCTAACCGTCTGGAAGAAGCACAGTCCTCAAAGGTAACAAGCGTCGGATCCACGCAGGATCAATCTCTTCAGTGATGCTCAATCACTTTGGGTTTGTAGGTGTTTGGGTTTGGGTTTTTCCTCACTCGATGATTTTCGCTCAAAGTCCTCAGAGGATGGGATGCTCTCAAATGACAAGTGTCAGTTTCTCTCGGAGCAGCCAACCAACTAGTGGTTGTAGGGGGCGGCTATTTATAGCCTAGGGAGCAGCCCGACATGATAAGACATAAATGCCCTTCAATGATATGACCGTTAGGTAGATAAGATATTTTGGGACAGTGGCGCGCAACACAAAGAACGGTCGGAAATTTGACTCTCAAATTCCTCGGGGCTATCATGTTCCTCATCGTAGGCAATCCAAGATCGGCGAATTCCTAACTCCTCGGTCGAATAAATTCTCAATACTGGAAGAACTTTGTCTCATCATCAAGAAATTGACTGAATCAGTATGAGATTTCCAATGGCTTCACTCAAGGGATTGGTAGGTGTAGGATTTTGAGTTGAGCATCACATGAAATTTTTCCTTAGTATTTCCTCGACCCCCTTTAACAGTACGGTGTTTCCTATGACTCAAGAAAGAGAAAACGAAACTACGAAAACAAAAGTCTTCACGCTTCATGTTCCTCAAATGAATACCAAGTCTTCAAGGTCACACCAATTTCTTCACTTTCAAAGTCTTCAGAAAGTCTTCAGAATATCAAAGTCTTCAGTCGAAGAACTTCAAATTTAGGGGTCGACTTTCACTGTAAACATCAAACTCCTCATAGACTTATAGACCTGTGTACACTCATAAACACATTAGTCCCTTAACCTATAAGTCTTCAATACACTAAAATCACTAAGGGGCACTAGATGCACTTACATCATCTCATACAACAATTTATATATCATCACGTCTTGACCATATCACATCACAGCAAGCCCTGCAAAAACAAGTTAGACGTCCTCTACTTTGTTGCAAGTTTTACGTGGCTGCTATGGGCTTAGCAAGAGCCGTTCTTACCTACGCATCAAAACCACAACGATTTTTTGTCAAGTGTGTTGTTTTAACCTTCAACAAGGACCGGGCATAGTCACACTCGATTCAACTAAAGTTAGAGAAACAGACACCCACTAGCCACTTGTGTGCAAGGCACGGCGGTAGAACCAGTCTCATGAACGCAGTCATGTAATGTCGGTCTGGGCCGCTTCATCCAACAATACCGCCAAATCAAAATATGACATGCTGGTAAGCAGTATGACTATTATCGCCCACAACTCTTTGTGTTCTACTCGTGCATATAACATCTACGATAGACTGGCTCGGATGCCACTGTTGGGGAACGAGTATTTCAAAAAATTCCTACGATCATGCAAGATCTATCTAGGAGAAGCATAGCAACGAAGGGGAGAGTGTGTCCACGCACCTCGAGACCGAAGCGAAGCGCTTTAACGCTTGTTGATGTAGTCGAACGCCTTCACGATCCAACCGATCAAGTACCAAACGCACAACACCTCCGCGATCCGCACACGCATCGCCAAAGACATCCTCAAACTCTTGATCCAGGTGAGGCCGAGGGAGAGTTTCCTCAGCACGACGGCGTGGTGACGATGATGATGAAGTTACCGACGCAGGGCTTCGCCTAAGCACTACGACAATATGACCGAGGTGGAAATCTGTGGAGGGGGGCACCACACACGGCTAAGAAATCAACTTGTGTGTCTATGGGGTGCCCCCTCCCCCGTATATAAAGGAGTGGAGGAGGGGGCCAGCCGGCCTCATGGGGCGTGCCCCAACCCCAAGGGGGGGAATCCTACTCCTACTAGGAGTAGCTTCCCCCTTTCCTAGTCCAACTAGGAGGGGAAGGAAAGAGGAAGAGGGAGAGAAGGAAAGCCCCCCCCCCCCCCACCCCAATTCGGATTGGGCTTGGGGGGCGCGTGCCTCCACCTGGCCGCCTCCTCCTTTCTTCCACTAAAGCCCATGATGGCCCATTAAACCCCCGGGGGGTTCCAGTAACCCCCCGGTACTCCGAAAAATGCCCGAACCTATCTGAAACCTTTCTGGTGTCCAAACATAACATTCCAATATATCAATCTTTATGTCTCGACCATTTCGAGACTCCTCGTCATGTCCGTGATCACATCCGGGACTCTGAACAACCTTCGGTACATCAAAACACATAAACTCATAATATCAATCGTCATCGAACGTTAAGCGTGTGGACCCTACGGGTTCGAGAACTATGTAGACATAACCGAGACTCATCTCTGGTCAATAACCAATAGCGGAACCTGGATGCTCATATTGACTCCCACATATTCTACGAAGATCTTTATCGATCAAACCGCATAACTACATATGTTTTTCCCTTTGTCATCGATATGTTACTTGCCCGAGATTCGATCGTCGGTATCATCATACCTAGTTCAATCTCGTTACCGGCAAGTCTCTTTACTCGTTCTGTAATGCATCATCCCACAACTAACTCATTAGTCACATTGCTTGCAAGGCTTATAGTGATGTGCATTACCGAGAGGTCCCAGAGATACCTATCCGACAATAAGAGTGACAAATCCTAATCTTGATCTATGCCAACTCAACAAACACCATCGGAGACACCAGAGAGCATCTTTATAATCACCCAGATTCGCCAGTGACGCTTTGATAGCACACTAAGTGTTCCTCCGATTCGGGAGTTGCATAATCTCATAGTCATAGGAACATGTATAAGTCATGAAGAAAGCAATAGCAACATACTAAACGATCAGGTGCTAAGCTAATGGAATGGGTCAATTCAATCACATCATTCTCTAATGATGTGATCCCGTTCATCAAATGACAACTCATGTCTATGGCTAGAAAACTTAACCATCTTTGATCAACGAGTTAGTCAAGTAGAGTCATATTAGTGACACTCGTTTGTCTATGTATTCACACATGTACTAAGTTTCCAGTTAATACAATTCTAACATGAATAATAAACCTTTATCATGGTATATGGAAATATAAATAACAACTTTATTATTGCCTCTAGGGCATATTTCCTTCACGAAATAGAAAATAAGGAGGAAGGGGGCTTCATGGACATGGCCCTAAATGAGCTGGCCGCGACGGTTGCTGCCCCCGTGCCCGTCCCAGCTCCCATCCTCGCGCCCGCGCTAGCGACCATCCCCGTAGCATTGACGGGCTGGTAGCCGAGCACTATCACAGAGCTGGAAGTCGCGCGCGTCAGCGAGGTCCCCGCGGACCCGCGCGAGCTCGTGTACATGCCAGCGCGAACGCCCATGCCCGTGCCCATGCGCGCCCCTGCACCCACCACGGCGTTTGTCCCCATGCGTTTGCCTGCACCTATCACGCTCGTGCCCGTGCGGGTGCCCCTCTCGGCGTCATGGGACGCAGCCGTCGACCGCTACCTCATAGTGTCGCGAGTTGCCGTCCTCCCGCGCCCCGCCCGTCGATCGCGCGATGACAGGATGTTTGATTTCCAAGTGAAGAACATTTTGTGCTGCCTTGAAGACTTCAACAACGGCGTTCCAAAGGACGACACGACAACACCAGCGCGATATGCCGCCTCCGTTGCCTCTGGAATTAGTTTTTTGGGGTTTAATACTGTATCTCGATCGTATGAATATAAATTCGCAATGTGACTGAATGAAAGATATGATTTGAACGAACTTGCGTTTTTCTCTCTGAATGTACAAACTTACCAAACGATTATTTAAACGTCAATGGTTTTAAAATATAAAACACTCATCACAAAAAGCTGCCCTAGGAAGAAAAGGGAAAATGTGCCGAGCAGGATTTGTGTAGCTCTTCATCGCAAAACGTTTTAGATAGAACACTCGTATGCAAACCGACAACTTCCCCAGTAAGCCAAGGAAAAATGTGCCGAGCAGGATTTGCACAACTCTTCATCACAAACATTTTAGATAGAACACCCACATGTAAAGTGAGAGCTATGGTCTTCCCTAGCAAGCCAAGGGAAAATTTGCCAAGCAGGATTTGTGCATCTCTTCAACACAAACAGTTTAGATTGAAGAAGATATGCAAAGCGAGACTTCGCCACTAAGCCAAGAAAAAATCTGGCACGCAGTATTTATACATCCCTTCAACGCAAACTGTTTTTTCAGATGACCCGTGTGCAACCATGTACAAACGATTGGTAAGATTTGCATATGTCATATTGAGTATATTGCCATTTGTCAAACTGGAAAGGTTGACATTTGTTGATCTAGTAACATTGCCCTTTGTCAACCTTGTAACACTGTCATTTGTCAAAATTTGAAGCTAAAAATCAGTAGCACTATCAAAATTTTGCAACTAAAATTCAATAAGTATATATTTCATTCATAGATTAAGCAGTCGTTCTTTATACAAACAGTTCAACTCGACAGCTGAACCGGCCAAACTTTTTCCCAATTATTGCCAACCACGTACTGAAATAGCTAGTTCAACTATATATACTAGCTAATTTTAAGTACGTTGTATAGTTCAACCACATCTATAGTCAGATGAACTGAACAAAATAGCCCTTAAATACTACTACTATGGAGGGGCTTTGTACTAATTTTAGCAGCTTCTCCTCTGCCGAGCACGCTCAGTAAGAGGCAGAGGAGGAGGAGCCTACTGACGAGCTGGACAACTGGAATCCGGTGCCCGCCGCTGCTGCACCTTTAGCGACGCTCACCTCAAACGCCCTCTACCACTCCAGACGGCCCCTCTCGAAGCGGCGAGACTCCTCATAGATCTCCTCATTCCTCGCCTCTGCGGCGGTGTGTGCTGCGGCCACGACGGCTGTAAGACTTTGCATGCTCGATGAGGTGCTCCTCCTCCTCTCGCAGGAACTCGATGTAGCGCGCAAGGTCTCTGACACACGTGCGGGGCTCCACCTCCACCCCCCACCTTCGGGCAGCAGTGGCATGACCCCGACGGTCGATGGTGGGCTGGCGGCCATGGTGGCCGACGGTGGGATGGTGGCCACGACCGCCACCTCCCGCCTTTGGGCCACGTGGCGGAGCGGGTGATGGACATGGTGGCCGACAGTGGGGTGGCGGCCACGACGGCCACCTCCCGCCTTCAGGCCGCGATGGCGAGGCGGGCGATGGCCCTGGCTTTTGACGATGGTGTGGCGGCCACAACGGCAGACGATGGGGTGGCGCAAACGGCGGCCGGCAACAGCTACCAACGGGCAGCGGCGATGGTGCATGTGGTGGGTCTTGCACGCACACTCAACAGGGACGCCACACGCTCTACACTATGCCAGGGACTGCACCGCACGGTGTAGCCTCCCAGCTGGAGTTGTCCTCTGATGAAAACAGAGTGGCTGAGCGACGACGGCGGACCGGAGCCATTGGCGATTGTGGGAGAAGCAGACGAGGTAAGCTACAAGGAGGGAAGGGAAAATGTGACGCGGGACTCGCTAGCCGTGAGGGTTTATATAGCAGGCCGGTAAGCATTAGGATTTTGCTGAGTCAGGCGGGAAGCTTGCGCGGCTATGTGCGGGAACCTGCGTGGTTGTGTGGGAACGGGCTCATCGACGATTCATTGGCTCCACTTTGAGTCACCGTTTGACCAAAAGAACGCCCCTGCACGCTGCTCAAGCTTGCGCTTGAAGCCGTCTGCATCAGCAGCGTGACAAGACGTGCGAGAGGAGGACGAAACGGCACATACACATACATTTAATAAAAAAACGTTTGCGATTTAATTACCTACTACCCCCGTCCTGGTTTATAAGTCCTCTTTGTATTTTTTGTGCCAAATTTTGACTAGAGATTCTAATAAAATATGAATGCATGTCGCCAAAGATTATGTCATTGCATTCGTATTTGAACATAATTTTCAATTATATTATTTTTATAACATGCATTAACATTTTGTTAGTTAAATTTAAGGTCAAAATATGACACGAAATATAAAGGGGACTAATAGACCAAGACGGAGGTAGTAACACATGACCGCTCTCTACGCAGCGTCGCAACTGCCGGCCGGCTTGTAGACGACCATTCCCCGTGTATTCAACTGCTCTATGAGTGTGGTTGCTTGCGGTTGAGGCGGCCGCGGCACGCTCTGCTTGTGTCCCGCCGCGCGCGCTCTGCCTGCGTCCCTCCACGCGCGCTGCCAATGTTTGGGGCCGGCGCACGATCTCATACGTTCGTGCTGCCATTATGCATGCGGTTGCGCCGGGCGCGATGCTACGATGTAGTTACCCGCTGCAAAAACTGCCATGTGGACGTGCTGAGAATCCATGCCGCCCGGCCCCCATTTATTCCCGTGGCCATTTACCTTCATCTCTCGCGCCACACAACACAATAAGCACACCCACGATGACACATACAAAGAGGACATCCAGCGGTTCCAATGGCGCTCCCCGTGGCTCCAATGGCGCTCCCAGTGGCCGCCGACGACAACGGGGGGCAGTTCACCACGCATCATGTAGTAGACACACACGTGAGGGGGAAGGACCTCTCGGTGGTGTACACGAACGAGCCGGTCTCGGTGGATAGCTCCATCCAAACTACGGAGCAGTTGCTTGCTGACGACAAGTACCAAGTGGTCGGCTTCGACCTCGAGTTCACCAGTGGGTGTGCCGGGCAAGAACAGAAGATTGTCGTCGCCTAGTTGTGTGTGATGACGTCCTTGTTTACCACTACCACTTGACCACAAGGCCTTGCAAGCGTTTCTTCAGGTTTATCAACATCTCCGACTACAGTTTCGCTATAGTGGACACCACCAACGATCTAAAAGCGCTCAAGGTTTCGCGCTTGACCTGCCAGAATCTTGTCAACATCCGTGACCACTACAAGGTCTGGGGCAGCACCAACAACAAACATAACTCCCTGGTTGACCTCGCCTCGTCCATCATCGACCCGTACTACATGAAGATGAAGGATGAGAGCAAGAAGGACAAGAACGCTTGGCACAGTGCCTAGCATCAGAGACTGGATGAAGAACACGTCAAGTATGCGGCCAAGGGCGCGTACACAAGCTACGAGACGTACAGGCGGATGGTTGACATGAGGAAGTGTCTTCATCCTGCCCTAGACGAGGGATCGAGCCACAGAGCAGTGGCGGGAGTGTCACAAGAAGTAGATGTCTAGATGATCGTTTCTCCTAGTTTAGAATGCATGCAATTATTTATTGAGGTGTGTGCGAATGTCTGTATAGTCACTTACGTAACTGGATGTTTATTTCAGTTATATATATATGTTGTTCTTCTGTAGACAAAGCAAATCACCCGACTTATTAGCAGCAATCATCTGTGTTATTATTGGTCTTCGCACATATTTCGGATTACAGACCTGTTTGCCGCGTATCACACACATCTTGTTCAGTTGAACTGTTTCTGTTGTCTTGGCTCATCGCAAATAGTTCATCCAAGTGAAATATATGCCCTCCATCGCACACACCTTGATCTGGCTGACCGTTTTTATTGTGTTTCCTAATCACACACAGTTCATCTTAGTGAATTGTATGCCGTATATCGCATACACTCTCATCTGGCTGACCATTTCTGTTGTTTTGGATCATAGCAAACAGTTTATATGGATTAACCGTATGCCACGCATCGCACATGCAGCTCTGATCTGAATCGTGTTTGATGTGTGCGCCATCACAAACAGTTCGTCTCTTTTTTGACGGTTTTCTTACACCACCGTTTGTGATTAATGCACTGCACACAGTTTCTTCGAAGGGTCTCTGATTGGACTGTCGCGTTTGGACCATCCTGCAGTAGTGTAGGGGATACATATTCTTGCGGTTCAACATCAATCTTGTCCGACATATACCTTACACCCATCATATTCTATATTTTGGTAAGATTTAATTTGATTTGAGTATGGATAGCAAAAGAAAACCAAAAATTGATTTAGTTGAGATTTTCATAAGATTCGATTCGACTTGGGTATGGATAGGGGAAGACAAGAGAAGTTATGATTAAGGATGGCAATTTTATCCACATATATGGATACCCGTGGATACCTGACCCGAGTGGACAGGATTTGTATACAATTTTGTACCCATGGACAACCCCCGAACCCGATCCGGCTAATCATGGATAGGGCATGGGTATAATTTTATCCCTGTGGATATACCCGAACCCGACCCGTAAGTGTATACCCTGTCCGCTTTTTTTTAATTATTTTTTTTAAAAATCAAAGGAAAATTCCCTAATCCCCACCAAGTAATTACTCCACTGCTCCTTCACATTCTCATCTCCTCGGTAAACGACTCATCAATCGTTATTAAGGATCTTCTCATCCCCTCGACTCTTACTCCTGCGGACTTAGATATAGCCAGCGCCGCCCTCCACAAGTGGTGCCGCACTGTAGCAGCCAACTCCACGGGCAGGTGGCTGGCCGACTCAATCTCCATAGACCCCCTAGACTCCGGAAGTGGATCCTCTAACATGAAGGAGGGAAGTCATCTAAGATACAATTCTCTAACTTCCCTCCTTCACTTCCAATATGATTAAGGCTAAGATGACTTGGATTAATTTGTAAATTACAAATCTACTTTATACATTTACAAAAATTACATACAAACAAAATTATGGTGCAATAAAATTAATTTTGAATTTATTTATATCAACAGTAACTGTGTGTGTATACCCCGCAAAAAAAAGACAGTAACTGTGTATAGTACCTACTTAAGTAGATAATAGAGTGTTTGCTACAGTACCGTGACTTTCCTTCTATGTTTTACACTAGTTCGCACTGTAGCTTATGTGACTTTCCTCCTTCATGTTAGAGGATCCACTTCCCTAGACTCCTCTGCTTTCCAAGCACGCAACATACCACCAGTACGCACGTGCGGCAGCGAGGTGGAGTACGACGATGCAGCGGGCGGCGGCGTGCACGTCCAGGAGTGTGGCGGCACGAGAGGTGTAGAGAGGCGGGCACAGACTGCGCCGTGGAGGCGACGACCACGCCAAACAGCCAACTGTCAAGGTAAGTTTGTTGTTCCTGCGCGTGTACGTCTAGTGTTTTTGTCCATGGATGTGCATGACGTGCTTGTTCATGACTTCGTATTAGTAATTGGAGTAGAGAACAAGAGGTTTGTAGTGGTCAACTTCTGTTTGTTAGTTCGTGGCAGGAGAGTGAAAAATTGGACTTTACCACATTACCTAATCTGTAGTGGTCAATTTCAAGGAGTCAAAAGAACATGATACTTGTATTGGTCAATTTCAGTCAGATTCCGCTTTGTACACATGACCTGATCTATCCTGTTAATTAGTAATTACTTTTTACAAAATCAGTTTGCTCATTTTTTTAATTTTGATCAAGTGGGCTATGAATGATTAATAAAAAGCTAGAATTTGTACAGATCAGACAAAAGGTTTGTTTTAATTAAAGCATGTGCTCAACTTGGTCCATGTCATGTGCTGAAGAAAGATCTCACAGTCCATGGCTTTAATTATTAGTTACTTTGGTTGTAAAAACTGCAATGTAGGTTCTGAATTTGTACAGTTCAGACATTCTGTACCTAGTTTCACTCTAACTAAAATTGCAATCATTCATCTAATTTATATTACACAATAATTAATTTGTTACTGAGTGTTCCCAGATCAATTGAATCTTGCATCAGGGGATAGCGACTCCATTCTTTTTGCGGCATTTCAAAGTGTTCTTGATGATGATGAAGAAACTATAGTAACATATTCCACTTTATAGTTGATTGGTTGCGAAATTATGTTGGGTTATTCCTGCGTCATTCTGTGAAAAACTAAGGCCGAGAATCTCGTACTTGTGCTTACTTGATGTTCTGCTATGTCATTTTATCAGAATCTGAGAGCTCATTTTATGTGTTGCACTTGTTCGATGTCATTTTGTGAGCATTTGTACATGTGTTTAATGTTTTGTAGCTATGCAATGACTTTTTGCGAGAATTTGAGTCTTTATGTGACTATGATATATGATTTTTCAAGGTACATGTATATGTGTTTCTGATAGGACCCGATGGATATCTATTAGTTATGGATACCCATCGGGTTTGGACATGGACACAATTTTTCACCCGTGGGTTTTTTCATGAATGGGCAAAGAATATCCTCGTGGATTCAGATATGGATTTGGTATTGTTCAATCCGAGCCGAACCCGATCCATTGCCATCCTTAGTTATGATTTTGATAAGATTTGATTTGATTTTATTGAGTTAATGTAGGACGTGGTTTTTGGAAGAGTTACTCTATTTATGTTGGTTTAATTTTGTGTACATTGATTGAGACTAAAAAACCAATAGAAAAATCAAAGATGTAGAGGGGTGTGTGAGGAGGAAAAGCCCGAGGAGGAGGTGAGGTGAAACTACCAACTCTCATTTAATAGTAGAGATTGCGTATTGGTAAAGGAACAGATACAAAACTTATAGATATGATCTTTATGCCGGTGGTCACACGCTAGGCTTATTGGAATGATGGTCTTCCAAGTGCACACACATAAGCAGACCTCCAGGGATGCATTGGAGTGGTATCATCCTGGTTAGTGGGCACCATGGACACAACCAAATGACGTAGTCTTCAACGAGACACCCCCCCAAACATGCTCCTTCCGCAAGTATAGTGTTGCAACACATCAACAATGAGGGGATCTAACTGGAGCACCACGTCTCTTTCTAGGAATAGGTGTTTTGCTTCTTCTTTAGTTTAGGTAGTAGGTCGAGCGGTAGCGAGTAGTTTACATGACAAACGAGTGAGCCTCTAGCTTCTAATCTTGGAAGGTGTTAGGCGGAGAGCTAAGATCCACCACGTCTCTCCGCCTCGTCTTTAGAGAGCCCCGCCTAACATTGGTCGCATTTTTAAGAAATTTTATTCACAATTTCTCCAGAAAATGTTGAAAACCACCGGATCTGCCGCTTTGTTGGTTTGTACTTTTAAATATAGTGTTGCATATAAGGCGTACTTATTTTGTTGCTCAACTGGCTGGCAGAGCTGGCAAATATTGGACGGTTAGGAGTTCGACTCCCATGGCGTTCATTTTTTTGATTCGCTAGGCGCGTGCGAATTGGGCCCGCCCATTTGCGCGCGACCTTTAGCGTAGCTTTTCTGCAATCAATCCCGGCCCATTGTTTTAAAAAATTAAAATCCCGGCCATCCTTTGCAATCCCGGTTCGGCAAAAGACCTGAGGGTTCGATTTAGACCGGGATTGCATAGTTTAGGGTGCAAACGATAGAGATTTAGACTTGAGGGTTTGATTCACCAAAACCTTCATGAATTCAGGGTTTAAAATGAATTTTTTCCCATGCATACGTAAAATTATGACGAGACAACTGCAATGATACAGGTATATTCTACTTGATATGGGAAGACAAATTTGTGATCCTGAAGCAATATTTAGTCGCACGAAATGGTCACACTATATGCTGGCCTGTTCGGATTCCCTCCCCTCCACAACTCCGCTTCCGGAGTTGGAGGAGCGGCAGTTCAAAATCACGGAGTTGGGACTCCACATATTCTCAGATTTGACGGAGCATGAGGTTACCGAACAGCTCTTATGTACGATCATAAACATCGTTCTCCAAGAAAGAAACAACGAGAACAACGGTCGCTATCTACGGTCATAAACATTGTTCTTTTTTTTTTAGGGAATAAACATTGTTCTCCAAGGAAGAAACAACGAGAACAACGGTCCCACCCACGCGACCTGCAGCGGAAGAGAATGAGAAACGAGTCAAAACTTGTTCGAAAAGTCAATGATTTTGCCCCCGCTCTTTCTTTCCGCCCGGTCCGGGTCGGCCCGCTCCGGTGTCCGGCCCATCGCAGTAGGAAAAACAGGCAGCGGCCGTCAAAACCCGCGTGTCGCTGTACCACCTCTTCGGCCCACCGGAAGCCAGATGCCGCCTCCTGGCTCGAGGTCGCGGGGTTAATAAAAAGACAGGAAAGGAGGGGAGGAGGAGGAGCATCCCGCACCGCATCGCACTAGGTCTCGGACATTCCTCTTTCTCTCCCTTGCTTGGGGAAGAAGAAGAAGAAGAAGAGAGGGCAAGCGCCCCCGCCTCCCGACGCCGTCGCCCCTCGCCGCCGATCTGATCTCAGGAGCCAGCGAAGATGCATTCCACCAATCTGCTCCTCGAGGAGCCCATCCGGATGGTCTCCATCCTCGAGCCATCCAAGCCGGTAACCGTCCATCCCCGCCCCACGCTCTCTCCGTCGGATTTGATGATCTGCGTGGGGATCAAACCCTAATTGCGGCCGCTCGACTCTCCTGATCGGCGTTGGATCAAACCTTACTGATGTTTTATTTGTAAATCAGAACTTCTTCCCGGCGATGACGAAGATCGTGGGGACGCTGGGTCCCAAGTCCCGGTCCGTTGAGGCCATCTCCGCCTGTCTAAAGGCCGGCATGTCTGGTTCGTATAATCGTATCTTCTTCCGCGACAGCGGAGTGTCTTTCTCTCTTAATTAATTGTTCTTCTCTTTTCTAAATCTAACATTGATTTTCTGTGTTTTCTTTTCTTGCAGTGGCCCGTTTCGATTTCTCGTGGGGGGATGCCGCGTACCACCAGGAGACACTCGAGAACCTCAAGCTCGCCATCAAGGCCACCAAGAAGCTATGTGCTGTAAGTGCTGTCACAACCGGCCATAAGTCGTGATGAAATCAACTTTGCCTACACACACCCAAACATGCCACTCAGAGTGGATCTGATATTAGCTAGGTGAAATATGTTTTGTGGAGCTTGACGATTGGGTATTTTTTTGGACAGGTTATGCTCGACACTGTTGGCCCTGAGTTGCAAGTGGTGAACAAGAGTGAAGTCACAATCTCGCTTGAAGAGAACGAGTCTGTTGTTCTCACCCCTCACAAGGGCCAGGAGGCCTCTTCCAAGTTGCTCCCTATCAACTTCGCTGGACTCGCCAAGGTAACCCTCTTCCATCATCTCGCTGAATCTTGAGCTGTCTGTATTTAATTGTATGCGACGGTAGCTGTAAGCAGATCCACAGTTGTCTGTCTGTTTTATAATGTTTGTCATTTGTTGTCGCACTAAGATGTCCACTTGTATCTCCGCATGGATTAAATCAGAGCTATCATTTGTTCATTGCAGGCTGTGAAGCCCGGAGCCACAATATTCGTTGGGCAATATTTGTTCACGGGCAGTGAGACTACATCAGTTTGGCTGGAGGTACAAATCTTTGACATGCTACAATTAAGCGTTTTGCCATATTTGATGTGTTATATGCATGTTGCAGGATCTTTCTTAGTGTTCACCAATTTCTGATACCAAAACTCTCAACTGCCTGATGTAGGTTTCTGAAGTTCAAGGGGATGACGTGGTTTGTGTGATCAAGAACTCAGCTACCCTGGCTGGGTCACTCTTCACATTGCACTGCTCCCAGATCCATATCGACATGCCCACGCTGTCTGATGAGGATAAAGATGTAAGGAACTCCTCCCAAGAATATCTCTCGCTCCTTGTATTCTCCCCTTTATTAGAACTTGGCGACTAGACTTTACATGTTAATTTGTTTCTTTAAACTGGAATTCCTTGCTGTCATCCATTGTATGACCTTATGAGCATGCACCACTTTCAGGTTATGAAAAAATGGGGTGCTCCAAACAAGATTGACTTCCTCTCTCTTTCTTATACAAGGCATGCAGAAGATGTGCGGCAAGTAAGTAACTCATTACGTGGATATTTAGAGTGTACTACTTCACAGTGCCATCTTTCCCAACAGATTGATTTTTTTTGTATTGATATTTATTGAATAGTATCACATGTTTGTTTGCATTTCATAGTTTGGAAAAATGTTCCTAACATTGATGGTATTTTTCCTGCAATACAGGCACGGGAGTTCCTCTCTAAGTTAGGTGATCTTAGCCAAACTCTGATTTTTGCCAAAATTGAGAATGTGGAGGTAATTTCAAGATATTCTTTCAACATTCCTTAGCAACTTTGATTTTTTTACTACATATTCACTCCTTACAATAGTCATTTAACATTCCTGAGCAACTTCAATTTGATTACCACCTATTGACTCCTTATTCCTTGCAGGGCTTGAACCATTTTGATGAGATCCTGGAGGAAGCGGATGGTATCATTCTGTCAAGAGGGAACCTCGGAATTGATCTTCCACCTGAAAAGGTTGGTTATCTCAACCTTCACAATGCATTATCTCTTAACTTGTTCCTAGGTAGTGAAAACATTAGAGACAATCATCCCCAATGCATTGTTTCTTAAGGGTCATATCTAAATGATATGCATTTAATTAGTTTATGGATCTCTTTTACATCTCAACATTGTGGCCTAGTTGTAGAGAAAAGGAAAGAAGAGGAAAATAGGGAGAAAAGCCACAAAGGATCAGACCATTAATTACACTGCACAGGAAAATGAGCTAAGAGCTGTATCTATATGAACATACAGCTCCACTCACGTTCTTTTTTAATTACAGAACCAAGTATTGTGAGTTCCCTTGGCAGTTGTGAAGGCCTTTTGCTTGATTAATTGTATTTTTCCCATTTGCATGATGCTTAGTGATGATTTTGTGTGCTTTAGTTATATTTGCTTTAAAAAAATCAAGGGTCTCTATTGAGTACTACTTTGTTTGTTTTTTAGGTGTTCTTATTTCAGAAGTCTGCTCTGCACAAGTGCAACATGGCTGGAAAGCCTGCTGTTGTTACTCGTGTTGTGGACAGTATGACGGACAACCTAAGGCCTACTCGTGCGGAGGCAACTGATGTGGCAAATGCGGTGCTGGACGGTTAGTTTTTGCCTCGTCAGATATCTTATACTTTGGTGATCCTGTACAGCTGCTCATTACTGCACCCAAACAAACTATAATTACATAAGCTGTAACATGAATCACAATTGTTTTGTTCAGGTAGCGATGCCATTCTCCTTGGTGCCGAGACTCTCCGTGGGTTGTATCCAGTTGAGACTATTTCAACAGTTGGCAGAATTTGTGCTGAGGTGACTTTCTTTGGAGTTCTATCTTCTCTTGATAAACACGGGCCTGTTTGGGAGGGCATTTGTTGATAAGTTCCTTTTTATAGTTCAAATCTGACTTCAATAGTAAAATGTTGCAAATAAATACTATTCTTCCGAACAGCCCCTAAATGCGTTCTCAACAAGTATATCTTTGGCACTCTAATGGAATCTAATGGAAATTCACTGCTTCCTGCCTTCTCTATTCATATTTGGTGATATATTTGCATGAATTGTTTCACAGGCTGAGAAGGTCTTCAACCAAGATTTGTACTTCAAGCGAACCGTGAAATATGTCGGAGAACCCATGACCCACTTGGAGTCTATTGCTTCCTCTGCAGTGCGTATTTTGTTTCTTTTCATTTTCCAACCTTTTGTTAGTGTTTACAGGGAACAATTTCTGTCTTCCATTGATTTAAAGTCTGAAATAATTTGCTACGTATTTGCTAGGTGCGGGCTGCTATTAAAGTTAAGGCTTCGGTCATCATTTGCTTCACCTCATCTGGGCGGGCTGCAAGGTAGGAAGAAAAGAGTATTTCTTCTTAACAGGCTTGTAGTTTAATGGCAATTGATTCATATATTATGTCGTATCTGGTATCTGCAGGCTTATTGCCAAGTACAGGCCCACCATGCCTGTCCTGTCCGTTGTCATTCCTCGTCTGAAAACAAATCAATTGAAGTGGAGCTTCACAGGTGCATTTGAGGTATGTTTACAGCCTTTTTTCTTGTAACCTTTTTACTACCTTCTTCTGTATGTGCTATATCTAGGTAATGATTCAGAACTAGCATGCTGATCTTCAACCTTAGAAAGATAACTTCAGGCTATAGTTTTTGTTAATGACAAATCTAACATTGAACCTTGCACAACTCTATGTAAGTATTTACCATGTAATGCTAGAAAAGGGCACTTCGTTTCTAGATCTGTATGTATTGGTCATTTATTTTTACATGGTGCATAATTCCTACCACCTCCGTTTCAGTCTACAAGGGACGCCTGTATTTCTAGATCATCAGTTTGACCAACGAAATATGTATTATATGCTGAAGTTACAATCGAAAATCGTATTTGAAACAGGCTTTGTCATGGTATACCTTTTCATTGGCCAAATCGATGATCTGAAAATACTTTTGTGCCTAACAAAACGAAAAATTGGGAGTATAACTAGACTGCTAATTAACATGTCCTGTAGAATTTTCCCTAATGAGGAACAGCATGGTCTTCAGCTAGACTCACTAATTTACATGTATACTACTCCCTCCGTCTGGAAATACTCGTCATCAAAATGGATAAAAAGAGATGTATCTAGAACTAAAATACATCTAGATACATCCTCTTTTATCCATTTTGATGACAAGTATTTCCGGACGGAGGGAGTACCATATAATTTTCTGATAAGAAACAGTAAGCCTCTGTGTTTGGCTCATATTTGTTGCATTATCTTCCTGCAGGCAAGACAATCACTCATAGTTAGAGGCCTCTTTCCCATGCTTGCTGATCCACGTCATCCGGTGAGTTAACCTTTCATCTGTTGGATACATTAATATAAGCATATCTTTTGCAAACCATTTTTTGGTTGTTCTTCTCAATTTTTATAATAATATGAAAATAGGAACTACCTATGAATATGAACGCCCTTGTTCTGGGCATAAAGGAATATAATGTCAGTTGTGGCGTTTGTGCATATTCCAAATATGTGAAAACTGAATGCTTTACACACACTAGGCCAGTGAACTTATTAATCCTGCTTATAGGGTGTATGCTTGCATCATGTGGTATGCTGGTTTGTTGACTCTTGTGTACTATAAACACGTGAGCTTGTAAGCTGGTGTGCACCAGTGATGCTGATGTTTGGAGGTCTTTCATCTTGCATCCACCTTGAATTATTTGGTAGCTAGAATTCCTTGATTTGGACCCAACTAGGAACATGCTCGGTCTGGCTGGTGATTTGTACTGACATTGTTTCTCTGCCCTGCAGGCTGAATCTACTAGCACTACAAATGAATCAGTGTTGAAGGTTGCTCTTGACCACGGCAAAGCATCCGGTGTGATCAAGTCGCATGACCGCGTCGTCGTGTGCCAGAAAGTGGGAGATTCCTCTGTCGTGAAGATCATTGAGCTGGACGACTAGGCAAAATTAGCCTTTGCTCAGGGCTTGCCAGATTTTTGACTAGGCCAAAACGTTGCTTGGTGGCTATGTATAATTCTATCTATAGTTTTGCAAAACGAGCAGTTTTTCCTATGGTGTCATCATAGGATCCGTGGTTACCATTCTGAAACCTACGCTAGTTATTATGGATATGTCCTCAGATTTTACTGCAGTGTAGCGAGTAAATGATCTGATGGAATAATGATATCAAAACTTTGTGACCCTTGCTATTGTTGTCGTTATTAAGCCTATGTTCCCATTTACAGATTTGGGTGTGATCCTGAGGTTTTAAGATTTATTCTGTTATATAGATTTTTTTTTTTCGGATCGGTATATAGAGACCAAAGACTAAATAGTTCCTTATTTCTTTTTGCCGCCAGGAATTTTCCTTCCTTTCTGGTGGCGACGTTTATTCATGACAATGTCAATTGATTTTGATTTTTTCCTATTCTGGTGGCGACGTTTGACAACGTCAGTAGAGTTTGAATTTGGCTTTAGCAACTCTTGACAATGTGCACTTGTCTGAGCTTTTACCATTCTATTTGCACCTGAGTTGCGAACTTCACGGTAAATTTGACACAGGAGAAGTATCAAACTCCAGCTCAAGACAGCTAACGTCATTTGTGTCAAATTCATCCTGGTTTTCCTCATCTTGTGGTGCAAGACGTGGCATGGCTGGTTGGTCGGCTCGCTCTTGGACACCACTCTCATAAACCCAGGCATCTTGCTCCAAAAAATTTCAAAGTGAAACGACCTAGGGCGCAATGGTCCATTTGCAGCTTGCAAGGAGTAGGGGCAGTGGTCTAACAAAGACGATGAGATGGTTTAATGAATGTGTCCAGGGAAAGCAATGTTCCGCCTACGTCTCAAGCAATGGAGTAGTAGATTCTTCTCTACCACACAACTCCAATTTAACATGGCCATTGAAGTCATCCTTCGCCTTGACACCACCCAAGATCGAAGACCTCATAGCTCAGAGGAGTGAGACCTTTGCTCTCGTCTTTAGAAGAGACCTGTTGGCTTCTCCGTCATGGAGAGGGCCAGGAAGAGACAATGCTCATGGAATTCTTACCTAAGGGAGGGCGACGCTAATACCCGCTACTTCCATCTTCGCGCCAACGGTTGTCGTCGACAAAACTTCATCCGACGCCTCTCCCATCATGGAGGGTGGGTGACCACACATGAGGATAAGGAGACTATGGTCCATGATCACTTCTCGGCAATGTTTGTGAGGGGCCCGCGACAATAGTCCAATTTGCATTGGGAGGCCATCGCCAAGCCTAATGTGTGCTTGCATGCCCTTGACAACCCCTTCTCTCAAGCTGAAGTCTGTGCCGCCATTGGGAAGCTACCAGGAGACAAGACCCCCCAACCCCGATGGTTTTACGGGGGCTTTCTTCAAGTCGGCTTGGCACATCATCAAGGCTGACTTCATGGCCATGGTGCACTTCTTCAAGAATCTCCACTACGAAAACCTGCACTGTCTCAACTCCGCTAACATTTCCCTTATTCCGGAGAAGAACGAGGCCTAGGACATTCTCGATTACTAGCCCATTAGCTTAATCGACGTTGTAGAAAAAAAATCATTGCCAAGATCCGGTCTCCCACCTTGAGCCACTCATGGGTAGCATCGTCTCTAACACCCAAAGTGTCTTCATCCAGGAACACAACATCCACGACAACTTCATACACGTTTGGAACCTTTTGCGACGACGCATCCACCGCACAAAGTCGCCTTCCTCCTTCTCAAGCTTGACATCAAGAAGGCTTTTGACTCCTTGCGATGGGACTACTTGATGGATCTTCTTAGGCACTTTGATTTCTAGAGTAGATTCTGTGACTGGGTATCGGTGCTCCTTTCCGCGAGTCATCTCGTGTGTTGCTTAATGGCATTTCCCATAGCTCCATTATGCATGGCAGAGGGCTGAGACGGGGGGACTCCCTCTCCCCTCTGCTATTTGTCATGGCTATTGATCCCCTGAATCATTATATTGAGCTTGCAACCGCCCACGATCTTCTCTCAAGCATTAGAGGACGCACACTGATGATTAGGATCTCCCTTTATGCGGATGATACGACAATCTTTATGGTCCCGACCAAGGATGATATTCTCAACCTTGTTGCTATTCACGATCGAACGGAGTATACTGGTGGGGGACATTAAACTGGTCAAAGGAGTCTCCTGTTTCCAAATTTAAAATAAATAGAAAGACAAATACTGAGTTGACACGTAGAAAAGTTCACAAACTAAAATGAACAAATTAACTAAAAAACCTCACCGTCATCATGACGAAGTTCATACAGCATACACCCTAATCATTATAGGTGCAGGAATTGTTCAAAGGAGTCTACTCTTCTTCGCACAAGGATGCCATAGGAACTTTGGACACTCGGATTCATCCAAAATCCATGGTCGCGGATGCTCATCGATGTACACATATTATGTTCAACGAGGCAATCCCAATGCTTCGCTCCTTCAGCGCCCTGTAACATCCCAAATTTTCAATTTGGAATGTTATACATAGATCATTCATGCATATCATATTTTATTACATATTCGTTTCGCGATCCTCGAAATTCTAAGCAACTCAAGGACCCTCGGAGAGAGTTGGGGATTTCACTGTTTTCATATTTGAATTTTATCAAGTATTGAAACGAGGATTATTTATTTTATTATTTTTCTCTTCGAAAATATTTCATATAAAAAAGTATATGAGAAGGGATAATATGACTTCCCCAAAAGTAAATGAAATATTGGAGGAAAAATATTAAAATCAAATATTTGATTTTATTTGGATTTTATTGCTATTTTATTTGCATAGGAAAAATACGGGTTTTTCAAAATTGCATTTTAGGCCCAAATAAATGTTCACCTGGTCCGGTAGATTTTTAGAGTACGGGGAACATTTATTTCGGGATTTTTGGCGTCTGTTTAGTATTTATTTTCAGTGTTTTTCTGCACGGAATTTTTTTTAAAAAAAGTTTTTCCGCCGGACAATCGGGCCGAGGCCGATTAGCCCGCCGCCCAGCCGCCTCGCCTGACCGACTCGACCGAGTCCGCCGGCCTGCCTTGTGATCGCCGAGTCCGGGAGGACTCCTCCCTGACCCCTTGCCCAACCGCCGCCTCGCCTTCTTTAAAGGCCGAGCCGACCCTCGCCCAGCGCGCCGCCCGCCCGCCTGCCGCTCGCTCTTCCGTGACTCACGCCCTGCATGCCGCTTCTCACTTGCCCGCCGCCGCCGCTTTTTTCTCTCGTCGGTTTATTTCGGTAAACCCTAGATCTAGATCCGTTTTTCTAAAAATTCCGGTTTATTCTTTTAGATCGGTTTTTCCCTCGGTTTATTTATTTAGCGAACGCCTGTTCGTTCGTTCGTTTTAAAGAACGGTTTTCACCCGTTACCCGCAGACAGCGAATGTTCGTTCGCTAGCCTATTCGTCCGTTTTTCTTTTCCTCGGATTTTTTGCGATTATTCTCGATCGCGAGTTCTGATCCGATTTTCGTTTTAGTTTAACTTTTCGCTCGTTTGTCGGAATCGGGCGATTCAAGCGCCTAGATCTTCGTCTCGAAGCCCTCTTTCTGTTAACCAACTTGAACAAGATTTTGGTACTGTAAAATTTGACTTTAGTCCAGATTAGTAAACGAATCTTGTTTCTTTCGCAGTTTGAGTTTTGTTGCTCCATTTGATTTGATTCTTTTTGCAAACCGGAGTTCTTAAGTTGAACTTTCTGGTTAGATCTTCTTATTTGAGTTTTACCCGTGCATCTTTGCTTGATTGCTTATGTATGCTATTGTTTGTTTGCGATAGAATTCCCGGAGTGCGAAGCGTGCTACTACGAGTCTCTAGGTTTTGCGAATCATCAGCAAGGCAAGTAACACATTGATCATACTCTTTTCATACCCAGTTTTAATGCATTAGCTCCAATCCTCAAACACTGCATGATTAGGATGTGATTAACTTGTGGGTATTGGGAAGTAGTTGATGAGGTAGAACCTATTGCCCTGTTATTATCAAACCCTTGGGAGTTACTTGTGACGCCCGGGTAATCTTGCTACAGTAATCCTGCGCTAATCATGCCACGTCATCCCGTTTACTGTTACTAACCTCGCCATAATCCGAAACCGTTCAATTTCTAATTACAATTAACAATAAAAGTTTTCAAAATTTTAAAACAAAATTGTTCGGTGGTTGCTAAATATTACAAAGGTAATTGTGGTGAAGTAACCACATTTTTAGAAAATGCCAAAGCATTTTAATTAATCCAAAACAGAAAAGGGAGTTAAGAAAAATAATAATAAAAAAAAACAGAAAGAGACCACCCCCCTCATTTGGCCCACGGCCCAGATGGCCTCGTGTGTCAATCGGCCCCCAAATTGATCACCCCGATCGCCCACTCCCTCGCCCCCCACCCCAAACCCTAGTCCACCTGTTCCCCACTCGCCTGATCGAATCGGATCGATCCCCCCTCACCACTCTCGCCCCTCCCCACTCCCGATCCGTTCGGGATCGATCGGGCGACCACCGCCTCCACCCCCCGCCAGTGCTGGCCCCCAGACGCCTCCTTCCCCTGGGGCGTCGCTCTGTGCGCCTCGCAGCCCGTCCTCGACCTCGCGCCCGCCCCCCTCTCCTCGACGACCCGCCTCGACGCAGCCGGATCACGCCACCGAGCCCCACAGACCGCTTTTCCCTGACCGCCAGCTCTGCCTCTCACGGATCTGCCCCCTCGACGCCGTTCGTCCCGACGTCCTCCTCACCCGATCCATTGCCGAGTCCCTACCGCCACTGTGTGGCGCCCCGACCCCCTCTCTCCTCCCTTCTTTCCCCCGTCGTCGACCGGCTCGGCGAACGAAGCCTGAACGGCGCCCCCTCCGGTCCCTCCGGCTTCCCAAGACTCTGGCCACAGCGCCAAGCCGCTCTCCTTCCTCCTCCTCTGCCAGCTCTCTCTTCTGGCGCCTTCGATCCGTCTGCCGCCTCACCGGCGTTGCTCGCGGCGGCGCGCGCGCGCTGGCCACCTCCTCGGCCATGCAGCCTGCCTCGCCAGTGGTCGCCGCCCGACCCGGCCGGTCAGCCCGATCGGGTGGCACCGCACTTCACAGGCGCCAAGAACCGCTAGGCCAAAGTGCCATCGACTAGGGGCCCCACCCCAAAACGTTTAAAAGAAATGTTTTAATTAAATGTAATCAAAAAAAAATGATTTAAAATGAATTAAAAGTAATTAAACTAATTAACTAATTAATTAATTAATTAATTAATAGGTAATTAATTAAACTAATTAATTCGGATTAGTTAAACCTAATCATTAGCTAATTAATTGGGTAATTAATTAAACTAATTAATCTGGATTAATTAATACTAATCATTAGTTAACTTAATTAACTAAGTTTAATTAATCGATTAGGTTAATTAAGCTAATAGGGTATGACATGTGGGACCCACTGGCGGGGTTGACTTAGTCAACCCTGTTGCTGATGACGCCGGCATGACCTCATGCCGATGTCATAAATGCTTTTCAAATTAATTAATTAATTAATTTAAAATTCCAGAAATTAATAAAACCTTTTATAATTCATAACTTTTAATCCGTAGCCCGGATTAAAATATTTTCAACATGAAAGTTGCTCAGAACGACGAGACGATTCCGGATACGCAGTCCGTTCGTCCACCGCACGTCTCTAACCTATCGAACCTGCAACTTTCTCCTCCGGTTCATCTCAGATGATGACGTCCGGAACCGGATAACTTCCTGGATGCCTCCCCTAAACCAGTACCCCCCTCTTACCACGTTAGGGCACGCCTAGCATCGCTTCTTGGCATGTCATGCATCGTTTTGCATCTGTTATCGTGTATTCATTGTTTCTTCCCCTCTTCTCTTGATGAACTCTGAGACCGACGCTGCAATGGCCGCTCGACTACAAGGTTGACGATCACTCTCTCTTGCCAGAGCAACCAGCAAGCCCCCTTTGATCATCCCGATATCGCCCATTCCATTCTCTTATTGCTCGCACTAGAATTTGCTCTTGTTATTGTTTGCTCCTATTACATTGCATAGCCTGCTTATTGTAACCTGCTATTGTTACCTACCGCTTATCCTAACCGCTTAGTATAGGTTGGTTAGAGACCCAAAGAAGGACCCCCACCTTGTCCTTGTTGCCTCGCTTCATCATTGAAGACCCGATCAACGGGATAGAAGACCAGGCCCCGACACCGCACATCACTTCCCCTTAGTTGCTCGACACTACTAGGTTACTATCGAGTACCGAGGGTGAAACCTCTACAGCACCTCTGATATTAACCCTGTAGTATAGCTATCCGGTTGTGGTCATCGAGGGTGATTTCCTCCTTAATCACTTCCGATACGACTCTGTCGTGCAACCCCTCAAGGGTGGACCTCGAGGGTGAATCCTCTTATGTTCACCTTGACGACTACATTGAGTGGAATACACCTGGGGTGATTCCTCGTGTTTACCCCTTGATGTTTGGACTCACGGTTACTTGGACTGTTACCACTGTTACTTGGAAAGACGGGTCGACCCTGAGGGGTACCCGCGCGTGCTTAATTGCGAGTGATGTGGAGACGGGTTGACCTGGAGGGTGCCCGCGAGATAATTACGAGGCGTGGCCGGGCATTCCTAGCCCTTGCCGCAAGTCCTCGAGACGGGGCAACGGGGTCACATCTTTCGTGAGTTCTGCTTGTTACCGCGCGTTCCTAATCCACTACGATTTGGATATTTGATCCGAGGGGCCTCTGGCCTGATAGCGCTAACCATCACGTGGGCTAAGTATGGGCGTTCTGCGTCAGATACATCAGCCAAGCTTATTAGACGTCGGCGTCGGAGGCGCTACGCCGGATTGGGCTGAACGCTGTTAGGCTAGGTCTGCTTCCGGCCGCCCTCATAACGTCAGGAGTTCCCGGAGATGGCCCATGACCCCGGGGCATAGGTTTAGTCCGCGTCTTGGCCTCTCTATTAAGCCTAGGTCGGGTTGCGGCGATTGTTTGACCGAGGCGGGCATGACCTCGAAAGTGTGTCCGCCGGAGTTAAGCGGCGTGGTGGGTAAGTTGGTGCACCCCTGCAGGGAAGAAAACTTCTATCGATAGCCTGTCCTACGGTAACGGACACTTGGAGTTGTATCCCGATCGATACAACTAGAACTGGTTACTTGAGTTGAGACATGGATATGAGCTTTGGATTGTGATGATAACTGGATAGTGTGGCTCTGGGATTTCTTTCTCGCAGGGAGTCGAGAAAGGATCTCTGGCCGAGGTTGATAACACTAATGCTACTTTAAGTTATGTTACTCTACTCCTCTTGTTTGTCGCAAGATGGTGGTTTCGGAAGATGCTAGTCTTCGATAGGACTAGGCCTTCTCTCTATTCTCGCATTTCTGCAGCTCAGTCCATCGATATGGCCTTTACACATATATCCATGCATATGTAGTGTAGCTCCTTGCTTGCAGTACTTTGGATGAGTACTCACGGTTGCCTTGTTCCCCTTTTTCCCTATCTCTACTCGATTGTCAAGTTATCGAGACGATGCAGACCAGGATCCAGACGCCACCGCCACGCACGACTACTACTCCGAGGCGCCTACTACTACGCAGCAGCCCGGCGACGACGACCAGAGTGACCTAGGAGGATCCCAGGCAGAGAGGCCTGTCCTCTTCGATCAGATCCCAGTTTGTGCTAGCCATCTTATGGCACCTTGTTTAACTTATGTCCGTGTTCAGATATTGTTGCTTCCCGACTCGCCTATGATCGAGCACTTGTATTCGAGCCCTCGAGGCCCCTCGGCTTGTATTATGATGCTTGTATGACTTATTTTATTTGTAGAGTTGTGTTGTGATATCTTCCCGTGAGTCCTTGATCTTGATCGTACACATTGCGTGCATGATTAGTGTACGATTGAATCGAGGGCGTCACAAGTTGGTATCAGAGCCGACTGCCTGTAGGAATCCCCTTTCCAACTCCTTGGCCGAAGTCGAGTCTAGACATTGCAAAACTTTTACTAACATGGCTGTGTGTTCTATGGGCACACGTCGCCATTGGGTGGTATTAGGATCTTTTACTCCTCGATCTTTACTCTGGGATTCTGAACTCTCTTCTATTCGGGTTAAACGATTTTGCTAAAAACAAAACTAACTTTAGGTTCTCGCAGTACTTTCTCCCGGAGAGCCCTCACTTCGATGATCGCCGCTAATCGGAAGAATTCGAGATACTCTTTGATATTCTCTCGATACTTTGTGCCCATCACTTTTGCTATTCCTGGCCACCGATAAATCCGTATGGATTACTACTTACACTTGCCATTCATACGATCATCCCCGCTGATCTTGTTATTACAAGATACCCGAAGTTTTCTCTATTTTTCCGAGAATACTTTGTGCCTACTGCCTAGCAGTTCTCGTCACATGAATACCCCTTATAAATCCTCGCACTTGTCGAGTATCCGCTCATCCCCAGTTGTTCATGTGTTTCACAAAAGCCTTCAAAATAAAATTCGAGCTTCCGAGAATCATCTGGAGCCTTTGGCTCTTGGAATTCTTGCTTGCTTGCATTAGGGTTAATCCCATAAGTCTCGTAGTCATATTGACATTCCTTGTCATTATCATTTTGGGTCTGTTGACTCAATATGTTTGCGAATACCCGCAATCATCATTGATTCTTATAAGTTACCTTTCTGGCTGAGCTGCCATTCTTTTAACTGGAATTGGTTCTCGACCAATCCAATTGCCGTTGGTTGTACCCTAAGGCTATTCAACTTATCCACCCCTAATTCAAAGCATTGCTTCTGATCCCTTGTTTTGGGAATCATAATTCATTTGCATTTGACAATTGAGTTAGTCAGTTGTTTCTATAATTTGATCTCCTTGCATTCTTCTTCCTCTAGATGAGTACTGATGCTCACATCGGATCCCTTGTGGACCACCAGATCCTTTGTTGGATTTTATCTGACAACGCCCTTCATATTCAATAACCTTGTGAGCTTTTCCTCTGATACACAATGCCTTTGGTAAATTGCAACCTTCCCCTTTGCCAACCATGCTCCGCTTTCGAGCTAGTGGTATTTACTATTGAAGCTTGTGGTATATGTTTCCGTGTTACCCTGCCGGGTTGAACCTATGCCTTCCTTTATATGTGTGAACTCGGAAGTTTACACGAGTCATACTCATCCGGTATTTCACGGTACAACTTTCAACACTAATGCCTTTATCGAGCGAGAAGTGAATGGAAGGGTATGCATTGGAAAAGTGGAGTCGACCTTGAACTTTGTGTTCATGCCCATGGACACGATGTAGATCTTATCATTAAAACTTCTCTTAAATTAACTATTCCTTTGGTATAAGTTCATCTTATATCTGGATCCGCCTTTGCAATCGTGGTTCCGACCATGATTGTTCTCCTTGATCTCATTTCTCGACAAGTTAAAACAATTGTCTCCTATGGATCAATACACCAGTCCAACCTTTACTTTGATCTTGTGTCGAGTATTACCCCCCTGGTATCTCGAGATTGTCATGGAACCGCATAACTTTTATGAGTTCTTCAAGTGCTACCTTCCCACTCGATTCCAATTTTTCCACGGGCTCGAGTTTTAAACACTCAAGACACCGATAAATGAACCGAGTCCGCACTACGGTTCAACAACTCTTCAATGAGCTTCTATAAGTACGAAGTTGGTACCCGATCACGCCGCTCCTAGCCTGTTTGGCTATATCGTTGTCGTGATGATTTTTTTAATCTGTACTACCTGCTCCTTCTTCACGGAACACAATTTTCGACGGTGAATTAACCTTACGCCGATCCTCATCGCCTTATCATTTCACCTTGGACAACAAGCTTGGTATCGAGTTTGTGTCGCACTTTGGTTCTAATAACCTTTCACGTCAAGATTAATTTGACTTGATGTCATCACCGATCGATAACATCTTCATGAAGTCACTCGACAATTGTGTCGTGATCACCAACATTCGAGCTCATCCAGATATCAACTGAAATCATGATGAGAAATACCATCCTTACCCTCGATGATTTGCATTTTCATCGACCACTTTATTGCCTTCCCACCAACACAAGCTTGTTCATGATTGGTGTTATACCTTGAGTTCCTTGCTACCCAAAGATCGTTCTTATTTACCTTGGAGTATTACCATCTTAAGAAATTCTTGGTATTGAGATGCTTCTCACCATCACCATTCTTTCTTGGTCCCCTGCTGCTTCCAACCGTGTACCAACAAGTGAACGATGTTGTTTGAATTCTGCCCTTCTAGCAAGCCTCTTGCTTTGAAGTGAAATTCTCAGTCTATCGATTATTAAATCACCATTCTGACATTGATCGTGCAACCCAACCCATCGGGCGCACCTTTCAACCAATGTTTACTTGTGTATGTTTTCCTCGAGCATACTCCCTTGTATCATTTGATCCGACAAATGTTATCTCTTTGTTCATTTAAATGTGGGAGTCTATCTCTTGGGAGTCTCGGTGAATTGCCATTGAGTTCACCAGAAACCTCCTTATCCTCTCCTTGGGTTAATGATGGACTCTTGTTAACGGGAATCACATCATAGTTCATTTCCCCGAGAATCTTACAAGGTCATCTCGTCAACTTGCGTTGCACCTTTTCTTCTCAGGTATCCTAAGCCTGAGGTATCCTGACACCAATCGGATCTGAATCTCGGTCAGATATGATGGTTGGGACGACTTTCCAAGAGTTATGATGTTGTTACTTTGATGACCTGGTAGCATGATGTCATGCCTAGCACTTCCTACCGGAGGACCTATCTTTATAGTTTCCTTTTCAGCAGGGTTATCCGCTCATCCATGAGGAAATTGTAAGACTTATTCTACCAGCTTATTCTCGATGAATCCTTCGTGATTCCAAGTCTGATCTTCACCAAGACCATGTCAATGCTATCTCAAGCATGTCGGTGATACTCGATTTTCAACAAGAACATTCTAAGCCCAATGCTAAATGTTTCTTGCTCAATTATCCAACACCGTTGTTTGGGTATTGTCATGAAATTTCTCTCCCTTACCTAAAGGGTTTTCTACTTTACCTCCTATCGTGGATATCTTGCTCGCTTATCCTTGGGAAGGATATACCCACAAATATGTGTTTAAACACATTTTCCTTTCCATTGTTCGGTTTAACCTAATGATCACATTTTCCTTTCCATGGGTCTGTTTTGACCCTTCTTGTGACCTATATAATCTAAGCAGTGATAATCCCCTGCTTAGTTAAGCACCTCGTTGTATCACTCTGTAAGTAAGACCCTATTACTACTGTTGATGACATTCCGGTAACCACCGATGGACGAGAACCTTGCCTATTGGTCCGCCTCGTTTGGTATCGGTTCTCTTCGTCTCTCGCCCTTAGATTATCGTAACTGCACCTTTCCCCTTGTTCCCTCCTAAATCTCGGGACGAGATTTCTTGTAGTGGAGGAGAATTGTGACGCCTTGTAATCTTGCTACAAGAATCCTGCGCTAATCATGCCACGCCATCCCGCTTATCGTTACTAACCTCGCCATAATCCCAAACCGCTCAATTTCTAATTACAATTAACAATAAAAGTTTTCAAAATTTTAAAACAAAATTGTTCGTGGTTGCTAAATATTACAAAGGTAATTGTGGTGAAGTAACCACATTTTAGAAAATGCCAAAGCATTTTAATTAATCCAAAACAGAAAAGGAGTTAAGAAAAAAAAACAGAAAAGAGACCACCCCCTCATTGGGCCACGGCCCAGATGGCCTCGTGGGTAATCGGGCCGGCCCCCGATCACCCCGATCGCCCACTCCCCTCGCCCCCCACCCCAAACCCTAGTCCACCTGTTCCCCGCTCGCCTGATCGAATCGGATCGATCCCCCTCACCACTCGCTTCGCCGCCCCCCTCTCCCGATCCGGTTCGGGATCGATCACACGACCACCGCGCCTCCACCCCCTCAGAGTGCTAGCGCCGGGCGCCTCCTTCCCCAGGGCCGGTCGCTCGCTCTGCGCCCGCGCAGAGCCCGTCCTCGACCTCGCGCCCCCCCCTCTCCCTCGACGACTTCATTGCCTCGGCCCGGATCACGCGCACGAGCCTCCGACCGCTTTTCTTCCCACGCCGCCTGGCCTGCCTCACCGGATCGCCCCCTCGACGCCCGTTCGTCCCGACGTCCTCCTCACCCGATCCACGCCCGAGTCCCTACCCACCACGGTGGCGCCTGACCCCCCTCTCCTCCTCTTTCTGCCCCCACGTCGGCGACGGCTCGGCCGAAAGCCAGAACGGCGCTTCCCCCGGTCCCTCCGGCTTCCCAAGACTCGGCCGCCCAGCAGCAAGCGCCCTCTCCCCCCTCCTCCTCCTCGCCATGCTCTCGCTTCACGGCAAGGCTCTTCGATCCGTCTGTCGCCACCCCCTGTTGTCGCTCGCGGGCAAGGGCGCGGCTGGCCCGCCACCTCGGCCACCTCCGCCTGCTCCGCCCGTGGTCGCCACCGACCCGGCCGGTCAAGGCCTGATCGGTGGCACTCAGACTTCACAGGCGCCCGCAGAACTGCTAGGGCGGTGCCATCGACTAGGGGCCCCACCCCAAAACGTTTAAAAAAATGTTTTAATTAAATGAATCAAAAAAATGATTTAAAATGAATTAAAAGTAATTAAACTAATTAACTAATTAATTAATTAATTAATTAATAGGTAATTAATTAAACTAATTAATTCTCGATTAGTTAAACCTAATCATTAGCTAATTAATTGGGTAATTAATTAAACTAATTAATCTGGATTAATTAATACTAATCATTAGTTAACTTAATTAACTAAGTTTAATTAATCTGATTAGGTTAATTAAGCTAATAGGGTATGACATGTGGGACCCACCGGCAGGTTGACTTAGTCAACCTCATTTGCTGATGACGTCAAAGATGACCTCATGCCGATGTCATAAATGCTTTTCAAATTAATTAATTAATTAATTTAAAATTCCGAAATTAATAAAACCTTTTATAATTCATAACTTTTAATCCAGAGTCTTGATTAAAATATTTTCAACATGAAAGTTGCTCGTAACGACGAGACGATTCCGGATCGCAATCCGCTCGTCCCACCGCACGCCTCTAACCTATCGAACCTGCAACTTTCTCCTCCGGTTCATCTCAGATGACAGACGTCCTAACCGGATAACTTCCTGATGCCTTCCCCTAAACCAAGACTTCTCTTACCACGTTAGGGCACGCCTAGCATCGCTTCTTGGCATGTCATGCATCGCTTTTGCATCCGTTATCGTGTATTCATTGTTTCTTCCCCTCTTCTCTTGGTAGACTACGAGACCGACGCCTTGCACCGGCCGCCGACTACAAGGTCGACGATCACTCTCTCTTGCCGAGCAACCAGGCAAGCCCCCCCTTTTTGATCATCCCGATATCGCCCATTCCATTCTCTTATTGCTCGCACTAGAATTTGCTACTGTTATTGTTTGCTCCTATTCTGTTGCATAGCCTGTTTATTGTAACCTGCTATTGTTACCTACCTGCTTATCCTAACTGCTTAGTATAGGTTGGTTAGAGACCCAAAGAAGGACCCCCACCTTGTCCTTGTTGCCCCTGCTTCATCATTGAAGACCCGATCAACGGGATAGAAGACCAGGCCCCGACACCGCACATCACTTCCCTTAGTTGCTCGACACTACTAGGTTACTATCGAGTACCGAGGGTGAAACCTCTACAAAGACCTCGATATTAACCCCAGAGTATAGCTATCCGGTTGTGGTCATCGAGGGTGATTTCCTCCTTAATCACTTCCGATCGACTGTCGTGCAACCCTCAAGGGTGGACCTCGAGGGTGAATCCTCTTATGTTCACCTTGACGACTACATTGAGTGGAATACACCGGGTGATTCCTCGTGTTTACCCTTGATGTTTGGACTCACGGTTACTTGGACTGTTACCACATCACATTTGGAAAGACGGGTCGACCACGAGGGGTACCAGCGTGCTTAATTGCAGTGATGTGGAGACGGGTTGACACGGAGGGTGCCCGCGAGATAATTACGAGCGTGGCGGGCATTCCTAGCCCTTGCCGCAAGTCCTCGAGACGGGCAACGGGTCACATCTTTCGTGAGTTCGCTTGTTACCGCGTGCTCCTAATCCACTACGATTTGGATATTTGATCCGAGGGGCCTCGCCCGATAGCACTAACCATCACGTGGGCTAAGTATGGGCGTTCTGCGTCAGATACATCACCGAAGCTTATTAGACGTCGGCGAGCGGCGTGCTACCGGATTGGGCTGGAACGCTGTTAGGCTAGGTCTGCTTCCGCCGCCCTCGCAACGTCAGAGAGTTCCCGGGAGATGGCCCATGACCCACAGGGGCATAGGTTTAGTCCGCGTCTGGCCTCTATTAAGCCTAGGTCGGGTTGCGGCGTATTGTTTGACCGAGGCCGGCATGACCGAAAGTGTGTCCGCGGAGTTAAGCGGCGTGGTGGGTAAGTTGGTGCACCCTGCAGGAAGAAAACTCTATCGATAGCCCGTCCTACGGTAACGGACACTTGGAGTTGTATCCCGATCGATACAACTAGAACTGGTTACTTGAGTTGAGACATGGATATGAGCTTTGGATTGTGATGATAACTGGATAGTGTGGCTCTGGGATTTCTTTCTCGCAGGGAGTCGAGAAAGGATCTCTGGCCGAGGTTGATAACACTAATGCTACTTTAAGTTATGTTACTCTACTCCCTCTTGTTTGCTGCAAGATGGTGGTTTCCGGAAGATGCTAGTCTTCGATAGGACTAGGCCTTCTCTCTATTCTGGCATTTCTGCAGTTCAGTCCACTGATATGGCCTTTACACATATATCCATGCATATGTAGTGTAGCTCCTTGCTTGCGAGTACTTTGGATGAGTACTCACGGTTGCCTTGTTCCCCTTTTTCCCTATCTCTACTCGATTGTCAAGTATCGACGATGCGCACCAGGATCCGAGCGCCACCGCCACGGCGACTACTACTCGAGGCGCCTACTACTACGCAGCAGCCCGGCGACGACGACCACTGTGTGACCTAGGAGGATCCTGCAGGAGGCCTGTCCTCTTCGATCTGTATCCCAGCTTTGTGCTAGCCATCTTATGGCACCTTGTTTAACTTATGTCCGTGCTCGATATTGTTGCTTCCGCTGACTTCGCCTATGATCGAGCACTTGTATTCGAGCCCTCGAGGCCCCTGGCTTGTATTATGATGCTTGTATGACTTATTTTATTTGTAGAGTTGTGTTGTGATATCTTCCCGTGAGTCCTTGATCTTGATCGTACACATTGCGTGCATGATTAGTGTACGATTGAATCGAGGGCGTCACATTACTTCTACGAATTGCTTATATTGCTATGCTATGCTCGTAGACGTGGTTTGGGTGAGCGAATCCATGACAGATGTGAGATTGTTAATTAATGGTTCAACTTAAGGTGACAACTTTAACATACATCTGGGTGGATTGCTTGTCGGGCACCTGGAGAATCCAGTGTTGTCCTAGGATATCCCGGAGTACCCGTGTGATAATACTAAGGTCCTCCACGCAGGCTCAAAGGGAACTGAGATATTTCATGCTAGAAACTTCCGTGTGCATCCACAAGCTATTATGGGCTCTAGCATAGTTGACTAAGTTGCATGACCTCTTCCAGTGGTAGGCTAGCAGATGTAGAGGGATGTAGGTTGGTACTGTGTACACGGGGTTAGAGTTAATGCTTCTGAAAGACTATGTCTCGGTCATCCGTTTCTCAAACACCATGTAGTGCGAGAAATCCAACGGAGGCGATCGAGTCTTGTGGGGAAAAGTGTGCAAACCTCTGCAGAGTGTACAATCTAATCATGGTTAGCCGTGTCCCCGGTTATGGACATCTTGAGTATCTAGTACTTGGATTATCATATGTATCTCATCACTCTACTTTAATATTGTTGGGTTGATAATTACTTTAATTGGGATTGAGTCGGAGGAACCTTCTCAATGTTGTTTCAACTACCATGATAGTTAAATAAAATCTATTCCTTTGTTGTAGGAAAAAATTGGCTTTTCGCAAAACTATATCCATAGAGCCTTTCCACCAGCCAAATATGCATGTAGTGATAGCATTATACTGTTCTTGCTCTATTGTGTTATATTGCCAGCATATTCCACGTGCTGACCCGTTTTCGGGCTGCAACGTATTATGTTGCAGACTTTTCAGACGAGGAGTAAGGTTTGTTAGGTCGTTGCCGTGCAGCTCAGCTATGCCGTTGGAGTTGATGGACTCGCTTTATCTTCCAAGCTTTCCAATGTTATCGTATTAGATGGCCTTATGCCATATTTATTGTAATAAGTTCTCTTTTGAGACATTCGATGTAATAAGTGTGTGATTGCTACTCTGTTGTAAATCCTTCGAGTACTGTGTGTGTCAGCATTACCGATCCAGGGATGACACGGAAGCACAAAGACTTGACCGTTTGAGGTCGGATCGCTACAAGATGGTATCAGAGCACACGTTGAGTGTAGGACACGACCACTAAGATAAGCCATAGGTCACTCTTCTCTACTCATTTCTGACTCCTCTCCATTTTCTACTCTTAGGATGGCGGATTCGAGGAACAAGTTTGCACAACCGGATGAAGACACACCCTTTGGACGACACTTGAAGGAAGTCACTTGGTACCTGAACATCGGAATACCAAGCTTCACCGGGACCTACAACGCCACTTTACCAGAAGAGGAGCGCTGGATGATTCGAGTTCAAGTTCCAGGAAGGACTTTCGCGCCAATCACTGAGCCCATAGAGTTTTCCTTTGATGCACCAACCTGGAGTCTAGGCAAGAGCATGGCAACCCACATTGCCATGGGACGTATTGGAGAAGTCTACAACAAGGATCTCAAGGACACTATCTACCAGATATGTGGGCGCCGAGATGAGCAATGGGAGATGATCAGCACCAGGAAGGACAGATCCATTGCAGCTTTCATCCAGGAGTTAAACCAGCACATTTGACGCCGGGCGAATCAGATGTGCGCAGACATGATAGATTTGAAGAAGGCGAATACAAGGATCACCGAGCTGGAAGAAGAACTCAAGTCTACACGCGATGGATATGAGGAGGAAATTGCAACACTATTGGAAAAGAATGACGATCTGATAAGGAAGATCGGAGTATTCATGGGAGACCCCACGCCAGGAGGAGAGGACGACGATTCCACTTGCCCGGAGAACTACATCATCATCGACGACACCGAATCCGACCCCAGTGAAGATGACTTTGAAGATGAAGCTGGAGCAGACATCATGGAGTCGTCCACCGATCAAAATTTCTAGATGACCACCAAATGATTAGTAGTATTTGCCCCATGTATATAGTAGTAGTTTGAGCACTTTTAACGATAGTTCTAGACCGTTTGTATGCCCTTGCTTGATTGATTGAGTGATATGATTGTGTTTGTCTCATGTGCATATGGGTAGTGCTTTCTCACTAGACCCCTTTTCTATTCTAATCTCTCCCCTCTAAACCCATCAGATGCCTCCGAGACGTGACACCAGATTTGTCTTCCCACCGGAGATCACCCAGTTGATCTAGCAGTAGAATGCCTTGATGCAGATATTAGTCCAGAACCAAGGCAACAACAACAACAACAACAACCGGCCTCCAGTTGACAACTTAGCTCGCTTTCTGAGGTTGCAACCGCCGGTGTTTTCCAGTAGCCCCGAGCCTATAGTTGCTGATGATTGGCTACGCCGTATTGGAAGGGAGTTGACCACCACAGGTTGCACAGATGCTAAGAAGGTGCACTTTGCCGCACATCAATTGGATGGACCAGCAGCCTCATGGTTGGAGAATTATGCAGCCACTTTCCCCATAGCCAACGTTACTTGGGATCAGTTTCAGCAAGCTTTTCGCACAACCCATGTCTCAACTGGAGCTATGAGCATGAAGAAGCGTGAGTTTCACAACTTACGCCAGGGGAACCGTACTGTAGCTCAGTACGTGGATGAGTTTAGCAAGTTATCTCGCTATGCCCCCGACGATGTGGCCACAGATGCCGCGAAGCAGGAGAAGTTTATGGAAGGGATGAACGATGAGATGAGCATGCAATTGATGGTGGCAACATTCAACAACTACCAGGAGTTGGTAGATAAGGCTCTTATGATTGAAGGGAAGCAGCAGCAGATCGAGAACCGTAAGAGGAAGTATGGGCAAGGAAGATACAATTATGGAGCTCAGCAGAAGCCTCGTCTAACCCCGAACTCGGGAGGACTTGTTCATAACCATGGAGGTCATAGCCACAACGGAGGAAGTTCACATAACCACAATGGTTCCTAGAATGGGACTGGGAACGGAACAAGCAACAATCAGAACCGCTCCAATCCAGCCACACCCGCCAAGAGAGACCTAAGTCACATTACTTGCTCCAAGTGCGGGAAGACTGGACACTATGCCACGGAGTGCCCTGAAGCGAAGAATGGAAACGGTAATGGGAGCGCTGGGAAGAAGCCCAATCCATTCAACAAAGGACAAGTGAACCACGTTAACATGGAGGAGGTTGAAAAGCAGCCAGACGCGGTTATCGGTAAGTTTTTGGTTAAGTCTTTTACCGCCCTTGTTCTTTTTGATACTGGTGCATCACATTCATACATATCAAGGGGATTCGTGGATAAGTTTAAACTACCAACCCAAGCCCGGTGCCTGGCAACAGTTGAAGGAAGTCACTTGGTACCTGAACATCGGTGTATATGGCTAGCCGATGGTGCGACCGGATACCCTTAACCATTGGTAGCCATGTTTTCCCGTCAGACCTAATAATTTTGGAGTCACAAGGATTGGATGTGATATTAGGCATGGACTGGATGTCAAAGTATGGAGGAAGCATTGACTGTGCTAGTAAGTCGATTTATCTCACCACCCCGGAGGGAAAAAGGATCAAGTATGTATCTAGGCATACGACAAGGAGAACCCAAGTAAATTCCCTCTCAGGAGTTGTTCAAGAAGAAGTGCCTTTTGTAAAGGATTACCCAGATGTATTTCCAGAGGAATTACCAGGCATGCCGCCAGATCGGGACATCGAGTTTTTGATAGAACTGTTGCCAGGCACCGGGCCTATATTGAAGAGACCATACCGGATGCCCACAAATGATCTGGAGGAGATTAAGAAGCAGATCAAGGAGTTATTGGAGAAAGGTTACATCCGACAAAGTTCATCACCGTGGGGAGCCCTAGTGCTCTTGGTTGAGAAGAAGGATGGATCATTGAGGATGGTTGTTGATTATCGGGCGTTGAATGAGGTGACGATCAAGAACAAATACCCACTGCCGATGATCAATGATTTGTTTGACCAGCTGCAAGGAGCTAAGGTGTTTTCGAAGATCGATCTGCGATCAGGATATCACCAGCTGAAGATCCGGGAGAAGGATATACCTAAAACCACATTTACCACAAGGTACGGGTTATATGAGTATACGGTCATGTCATTTGGACTGACTAACGCCCCTGCCTATTTCATGAGCATGATGAACAAGGTGTTCATGGAATATTTGGATAAGTTTGTTGTGGTGTTCATTGATGATATAATGGTATACTCGAAGAACGAAGAGGAGCACAAGGAGCATTTACGTTTAGTTCTCGAGAAACTCAGGGAACATCAGTTGTATGCCAAGTTCAGCAAATGTGAGTTTTGGTTGAAGGAAGTTGGATTCCTTGGACATGTTATATCAGGAGAATGTATAGCAGTAGACCCCACCAAGGTTCAGTCAGTCACCGAATGGTTGGCACCCACTTCAGTTAGCGAGATCCGCAATTTTTTTAGACTCGCAGGATACTATCGAAGATTCATTGAGAATTTTTCCAAGATTGCGAAGCCAATGACGGAGTTATTGAAGAAGGATACCAAATTTAAATGGACGAAAGAATGTGAGGCGAGTTTTCAAGAGTTAAAGAAACGTCTGACTACAGCCCCAGTGCTGATTCTTCCGGATATACACAAGGATTTCCAAGTGTATTGCGACGCCTCTCGCTTAGGACTTGGAAGTGTGCTTGTGCAGGACGGTAGAGTTGTTTCGTATGCCTCACGACAACTAAAACCGCATGAATTGAATTATGCCACGCATGATTTGGAGTTAGCAGCTGTTGTGCATGCGCTCAAGACTTGGAGACATTACCTTATTGGAAACCGTTGTGATGTGTACACTGATCATAAGAGTTTGAAGTACATTTTCACACAGAAGGAGCTGAACCTTAGGCAGAGGAGATGGTTGGAGCTTATAAAGGATTATGACATGAAGCTTCACTATGATCCAGGCAAGGCCAATGTCGTAGCAGACGCTTTGAGCCGGAAGAGTTATGCTAACACCCTCGTAAGCACAGGATTGCCAAAGGAGTTAGCAGAGGATCTCAGGGAACTTCGATTGGAGATTGTTCCTAGAGGTTTCGTTGCAACAATGGAAGTTCAGTCTACATTGTTAGGAAAGATTCGAGAAGCTCAGAAGGATGACAAAGAGATTGCCGAGATAAAATAAAGAATGAGCAAAGGAAAGGCCAAAGGTTTTCGTGAGGATGAGCACGACACCTTATGGTTTGAGGACCATGTTTATGTGCCCAATAACACAGAGATCAGGAAGTTAATACTTCAGGAGGCTCATGACTCACCATACTCGAAACACCCCGGATACACCAAGATGTATTTGGATATGAAGGAATGTTTCTGGTGGACTGGTATGAAGAAGGATATTGCCGAGTATGTAGCCGTATGTGATCTATGTCAGAGAGTGAAGGCGGAACATCAAAAGCCAGCAGGATTGTTACAACCTATGTCGATACCCGAATGGAAGTGGGATAAGCTTGGCATGGATTTCATCACCGGATTGCCCAAGACCAAATCAGGATATGATTCTATATGGGTAGTAGTTGATTGCTTGACCAAAGTGGCTCACTTTATCCCAGTGAAAACCACCTATACAAGTGCGAAGTTGGCCAAGATATACATGACCAGGATCGTATGTCTGCATGGAGTTCCAAGGACCATCGTATCAGATAGAGGAACACAGTTTACCTCAAAGTTTTGGCATCAGCTCCACCAGACTTTGGGTACAAGGCTAGAGTTCAGTACAACATTCCATCCAAAGACAGATGGACAGACCGAGAGAGTCAACCAAATTCTGGAGGATATGTTGAGAGCTTGTGCACTAGATTATGGATCTAGTTGGGATGACAATTTGCCCTACGCGGAGTTCTCATACAACAATAGTGAAAGTGCTAGTTATCGACTAGAGGGGGGGGGGGGTGAATAGGCGATTTTTATGAAAGTCTTCAAAACACGGATGTTTCAAAGACAAACAACAGAAATGACCTAGTTGATATGCAGCGGAAGATAACTACAACAAGCAAGCCATAGTCAAGTATGCAATAATGTGAACGGACAAGACTAATAGTAGCTATGTAGTAAGGATCAGGATGGAAGATAGTATGAAGCCAAACAACAATAGAAGTCAAGCAGAGAAGTCAAAAGATAAGACATATAAGCAATGACTTCATGAAGACAAACTTAGGGTAAAGGAGGGAAGGGATAGAACCACTCACTAGTTGAAGACACAGATTTGTTGGACCAGTTCCAATTGTTGTGACAACTGTACATCCGGTTAGGGAGGCTGAGATTCAACTCAAGACCGACCGCTTTCACCTTATTCCCTTGAGCTAAGGACACACAGTCCTCGCCTAATCACTCTGTAAGTCTTCAAGGTAGACTTCAACCTTCACACACGACGCTCACCGCAATCCACAATGACTCTTGGATGCTCGAACGCGACGCCTAACCGGCCGGAGGATTCACAGTCCTCAAGTGTAATAAGTCTTCGTCACATGACAGAAAACTTCAGTGATGCCTAACACTCTTTGGCTCTAGGTGTTTTGGGCTTTGTCCTCGCAAGGATTTCTCTCTCAAAGGCTTCGAGGTGGGTTGCTCTCAAACGACAAAAGCCGTGCACTAACTCGAGCAGCCACCAATTTATGGTGTAGGGGTGGGCTATTTATAGCCACTAGGCAACCCGACCTGTTATGTCCGAAATGACCTCGGTCACTAAGGAACCGACACGTGTTCCAACGGTTAGATTTCAAACACTCATGGAAACTTTACTTGGGCTACAAGCAAAGCTGACTCATCCACTCGATAAGTTTTGCTCTCATTGTCTTCGCTCAAGACATAGGATTTGGGTTGAGCATCACTTGACCATTCTCGACTATGATCACTTGGACCCCACTTAACAAAGACGGTGGTTCCTACGACTCAACAAAGAAGAAAAGGAAACAACGAAACAACACAATCTTCAAGGCCCATAGTCTTCACTCAATGTCTTCTCATGTCATAGTCTTCAATGTGAATATCTTCACATACCACCATTGTCTTCAATGTCTTCATACATTTTAGGGTCGCTCCGTAGGTAAACCGAATCAATGAGGGACACTACCTGCGTTATCCTGCAATTCTCACAAACGATTAGTCCTCAACCACATTTGTCGTCAATACTCCAAAACCAACTAGGGGTGGCACTAGATGCACTTACAATCTCCCCTTTTGGTGATTGATGACAAACTGGTTGAAGTTTTCAACGGGATAAAATATGTGAAATTGTAAAGGATAGGAATTGTCTTCATAAGTGGCAAAGGCTCCCCAAGATGTGCATATAAGTAGTTTGCTTTTGGAATGCAAATGCACATGGCAGGTTGTACTTGTGGAGATCCTCTTCAACTTATGAAGATAATTCATCATGCATGAAATGATATAGCTAAGAGAATGACATGCATAATGAAAATGGACGTCTGCAGAATGATCTAAGTGCGGAAGTTATCGCCGCACATGCGGAATTTATCATCGCACTGGGTAAAGCAAATAAGTAGCGATTTACCATCGAGTTTAAGTGTTACAACTCATAAGAACCAAATGTTTCAAAACGAGAGTTGTAAACACTAGGCAAAATATAGTGCAACCACCCTTATGAACCCGCTTGAAGACTATCAAACTCATATGCTTCTCCCCTTTGTCAAGAAGGACCAAAAGGTTTGAAGACATAGAGCATCTACTCGCCCTCTTCTCAAGAAGATGATGCAGCAGGGTTGTCGTTGTTGGTTGGCGGTGCGCATTTAGCTGGGCGCAGGTCGATTCGCGCGTAAGTAGGGGCGGTGAAGTAGCATCGGCTTCATCATCGATCACTTTGGCATTGACCGCTGCCGCGGAGGAAGAATAGTCGAGTCTTCAAGAGATGGAGTTCGCCGAGGACTGCATTCCGTGGAGGAGTGGAGTCAAACTTGAAACGCTCAAGAAGCCATCGCCTTGAAGATCAGCTTCAAGACCGAAAGGGGTCAAACTCTTCCATGATCGCCGACAAGTCTCGTGGAGTGACAAAAGCATTCTTGGTGGCAAGGTTACGAATGCGATTGACGCCCACCAAGAGGCTTTGCATTTGACGCTTAGCCAGGAGTGATGCTTATCTTGCTTTTGATGCAGCGCCACAAGAAGTTCTCGATCGTTGAGGACTCGAGAGCGCTTCCGAGGCCTTTGGCCAATTGTGCTCTCAATGGCTTCATCCGTGCACGATGAGGCGACGGTGTTCCCAGCCGTGGATAGACACGAGATACCGCTGGACGCCTTCCATAGGTTGAGAGAAGCTGTGGTGATCTGCGCTCAAGACTTAGTGGCGCTTTGGCAGGCTCGTGGTATATGGCTTCAATGGATATATCAACCTCTCGTAGAAAGATCGATGATTGCGGCGGAGGGTTGATAGTTGATAGCAGAGTGCATCTTGATGAGGCGATGACCCATGGAGCATAGAACTTCATACCAAACAGATCAGATCCAGAGGCAACCAATTGTCGATGAAGAAATCTTGCGTGTTGAAGTCGATGCCATTGAGGATGTAGAAGACCAATGTCTTCATTGCTCCTTCAAGCTTTGCGACGATGAATGCCCTTTATTGGCCATAGAGTTCGCCGATGATGTGATATATGGTACGAGGCGATACTCAAGGTCATCAACAAAGAAGTGTTGAGGGTATTCAGCGTCATGTGGCAAAGGGCTTCATCATGCTCAAGATCCGACTCATGTCGGGTTCTCGCTTATGAAATATGCTTTCCAAGGCATCGCGGTGGAGTTGACATCCGTGTTCAAACAGCTCTCCGGAGTGGGTAGGCCTGTGAGCTCAATGATGTCAAGAGCTTTGGCTTCATGATGGATATTTCCACCATCCACTCGAGAACCCATGTCTTTGTATCTCTGTAGCCATGGATGTGGAGTGTGGCATAGAATTGAAGCACTAATTCTTCATTCCAGTTTTTTTATCTGTTACGGCCAAGTAGACTGCATCATGAAAGCAATCAAGTGCTTCTTCTAAGCACGGCAGTCCGCAATGGCTTCAAAGTCGAGGCGATATGAGGGAAAATGCGGCCTTGGTCATACAGTAACACAGTGAGTAATAGCTTTTTGCCGATAGCTCCGTAACCGGTCGATGAGATCCTTGGCCTTGTGTAGGGTTCTTTGCACTCACAAAGAAAGTATTGTGGGCTTTGAAGCCATTTGCATTGAAAGAACCAGTTGAGGTGGCAAGTGCTCGAAACCTTGGCGCCTTGGCTTCGCTTCGGACCGGAGGCCTATGCGCAATATGATAGTCGAATTGAGGACCAGAGGCATGAGGCGGAGGGACCGAACGGGCCATCTTATCGTGACTAGCTCGCCATAGTTGTATGCTTGCTCGATTGTGTAGGGCCTTGGTGGCGAATCGAGCAAAGGCAAGAATCGAGGCTTCAGTGCTGCTCAGCAGATGCTTCGGGAGCAGCTTGCCTCATTGGCTTCAGCACGTTCCTTCATTGGCTTTAGGAGCGCTTGGGACAGTTCACATTGGCTTCAGCCATGACCACGCCATTGGCTTCATTGGTGTTGGAGGTGGCAGCCTCATTGTTTTCAACCTCCACTTGAGGAGCCGGAGGGTCGGCACTCGCACGCTGATATCGGGATCACTTCTTCACCATCGGGGTGTAGGAACACGTTCTTCTTCTTCTTCTTGGGTGTCGCCGCGATGCAGCCGGATTGTCTTCAGCAGCTTTGGCTTCGCACTCGAGACATTCACAGCTTGGAGTGGCTTCGAAAACACTTGACGGCAACAGGTTGGTGGTGCACTTCTCCTTTGAACGCTTCGAAGAGGCACTTGAGGCCTTTGACCTTTGCGGCTCACAAATGTCAAGCGACGCCTTTGGAGATGGGGTTGCTCGGCCTCAAAGTCTTCCTCTTCTTCTTGGTGTTGCTGTTGGGGAGTGACTTGTTGTTGGGGAGTACTGGGGGAGTCTTGTTGTTGCGGGCGATCAGCCCATGAAGCAACCTGTGCAATTGGCGTCAGAGGACAACCAATGTCGATGAGTTCGCTGTTCGCATTTAACAAAGCGATGATACCACATTGTACTCGATTTGAGGAAGAACTTCATCATCTTCAACATTGTCATGGTGACCAATGTCTTCAAAGAGTGGGGGATCACTGCTGAATCTCTTCACTTCAGGAGCCTCTGTGGAAGCAGGCTCATGAACAATCATTCAAGTTCTTGGGTTGCAGACGTGGACGAACCACAGAAATGGGTTCAACAATCAAGGGCTCTGTGGGAGCAGCCCGATTCTTCTTGGTCTTTAGCTTCTTCTTGGAGGGAGCAGCATCAGAGGCGTCAGGATTTTTCCTTTTTCTCGCTTCAGCCTCGGCAGCCCTCGCCTTTTTCTCTGCTCGTAAGCGCTTGACTGCACCTTTGGCTTCGAGCCACCATGCTGCTTGGGAAGACTATGCGGGCTCTTCCTGCCTTGAAGGTGCAGCTTGGTCACCAAGACTTTTTTTCTTTGCAGCCATCCTGGGTCGATGCTAGGACGGCCAAGTGCCTTGCGCTTCTCAAATTTCATTGTAGGCAAGCACACACTTGTCGCCAGAGCCTTCATGCGCCACGAGAGCCTCCGCTTCTTCACGCTTCTTGACAAAGTTTTCTTTGAGGTCGTGCAGCATGACCTTGAAGTTTTTGACGCCTTGCACACTGAGTGCAGCCATATGCTTCTTGAACTGAGCCTTCTCATAGTCAATTTTGTGCTTCAGCTCAACAATCCGCTGAGCTAGAGCTAGCTCGTAAGCAATGGCGCCGCTGAAAGAGACGCCGAGGCCAATTGGAAGTTGCAGATCTTCAAAGTTGATGTTTGGTGTGTCAAACCACTCATCAATGAAGTGATGGATGATTGCCACATCAAAGAGAGGCAAGTTGTTGAAGATTTCGCTTCTTCTTTGCTCTTGATAAGCTGCTCAAGAGCATCATCTGCAAGATCATCATCACTTGATGATCAATGTGCTCTTCACGCAGAATGGCAGCAGGGTCGATGTCGGCTTCAAGATTCTTGACACTTTCTTTCTCTTCTCCGCCTTCTTGGAGATGCGGATTGATCCTCGACTGTGTAATCGCTTCAGGAGGTGCAAGGGCGATGGCTTCACACGAGAAGCTTTTGGAGGAGCAGCTGACTTTGGAGCCTTGACTTTCTTAAGCTTCATGCTTTGGAGCAGGAGCAGGAGCTGGAGCTGGGGCTTCATCGAGTCATCATTGTCATCGAGTGATCCACTTTGGCACCTTGGACCAAAATATAAGTGATGAGGCCTTCAAGGTTTGAAAACGGACCGATGACATTGGGTTCAAGGTCACGTGAGCCGTCAAGACGGGGAGCAGAGGGACCAGGTTGAAGTCTAATCCCAATGACTTCTTGTTTTCCTTGCGTAAGCCTTTGCGTGCGGCCGGAAGTTGCGCTTGAAGAGATTGTCATCGCGACACCAGAGCAAAGACGCTGGTCGGCATTTTCAGTCGAGGTCCATGGACCATGCAAGGATAGAAACCTTGTGCAATAGCTTCACCATGCTCTTGGGAGGAGGCCTCAAATGAATATCACCCCAAGGGCTTCGATGGCATTCTTCTCGCATATTCTTGTGTGACGAAATTGTACTTGAACCACTGTTCAGCCTAATAGCGCCGAATCCATTGGATTCGTGTCTTGCGCTGATTATAAGTCTCTTCAGATCTGTCTTGTATAGCTCTCGAGGTCATCAGCAGATCTTTTGAGGTTCCTCACGACGCTGTCCGCCGCCTCTTCCCGACTGATTTATCTCAGAGCCATGAGCTTCAAACTGAATGGCTTCACAATCAAAGGCTTCAAAGGCTTGCGCTTGGTTGATGATGAGAACTGCTTCGGAGAGTTGGTTTGATGTCGTAAGAATTCTGCAAACGAATGCGACTATGAGAACCAAGGGATTCTCCCACGGACATGTACCGTGATAGCATTAGAGATGCGAGGAAGGGAAGAGGTCATATGCATTCTCGTAAGATTTTGAAGATAAATCGGTTTGAAGACATTGACCTCATGATGCTAAGACATTCACTTATATGCCGAGAGTTGGTTCCAGATTTGTACGAATCCGTGAATAAGTACAAGTGAGGAATCTAACTAGTTGTGAAGCTTAAGTGAATATACTAAGCAAGACGAGATGCGCATGTAATAGATCTAACTTTGTATGGGCAGAAACCATTTTTGGCAAGTAGGATGAATCTTGAAGATCAAAAGATGGTAAAATAGAGATATATTTACCGCTCAAGAACTGCTAGACGGAAGGAAAGGAGGCCGAGCAGTTCAGTCCACTATGCCCTAACTTGGCGACGGAGGACACCTACGGCGGCGGCGGAGATGAAGATGTTCGCGTCGGCGTGAGGACGGCGCCGGAGAAGTCGCGCAGCTAAGCGCTTGTCACGGGCGTCGAGAGCTAGCGGTGGCGCTTAGGGTTTTGACGAGGTGGAGAGGTGGAAGAAGATTTTCTTTACCGCAGGGACAAGTATTTATAACGAGGTGTGCGGCGCAGCGCATTACGCAGTGTGCCTCGGCGGTTCACATCTCGAGGGGCACGTGGCACGATGCAACATACCGTGAGTTATCCCATGTTCCCACGCCCGCCCGGTTTGTTTGAGGGTCGCTCCGCTTCTCCGAGTTCAACAAGAATGATGAATCATTTAAAACAGACTTAAAGTTTGTCTCGTGTCTTCACGACAAGGACGCAGAGAAGACATTCGACAGCTTCAATAGAATGCATATGATTTGGACAGATAGAGTTTGAGATAGAAAGCATAGAGAGATTGGGGTCCCATCACATTCACTTAGTTCAAAAGATTCAACTTGAAGACATAGCTATAAGTGAATGTCAGAGAGGACAGAAATATATATCGATATAAAGAACCAAATCATCATAGTGAAGAAAATCATGAAAATAGGTTGAAGTTGAAGTCAAATCAAATGCGAATAGCTTCAAGAAATAACGCCATGAGTGAAACACTTCAAACAAAGAAATTTGGTGGTGGCGCTACCCACCGATAGGAAGTATTAGACCTGCATACGGCGCACAATTATCGTGGCGCCCAAGTCAAATTCCACGTTAATGTATTCACACTTAGAATGTAAGTCTTCATTGATTGAAGATATACGTTACTTCGTGTGTTGCACATCTAAGTCATCAACATGCATAAGTGTTAGGATGTGTGCTTGATCACGTGACATTTGAGGATTCCAAGATATTTAGCTCACACCGTAACTTGCAAAACCTTTTCTCATCCAAGGGCTTTGTGAAGATATCTCGCCATTGCTCTTCAAAGTTGACGTGAATGATGTCAATATCTTTCTTCATGACATGATCCCCGAGAAAATGATGACGAATTTCAATGTGCTTTGTCTTCGAGTGCTGGACTGGATTGTTGGCAATCTTGATGGCGCTTTCGTTGTCGCAGAAAAGAGGTACTTGTGTCGATTGATGCCATAGTCCTTGAGAGTTTGCTTCATCCATAGAAGCTGAGAACAACAAGATCCAAAGAGCAATGTATTCAGATTCTGCAGCTTGAGAGTGACACATAGTTCGCTTCTTTGAAGACCAACAGACGAGTGATCGTCCCGTAAAGTGACATGTGCCTGATGTAGACTTGCGATCCACTTTGTCACCAGATAATCAGCATCCAAAAATCCAACTAAATCAAATTTTGAGCCCTTTGGAACCATATCCGAAGAATTCAAGAATTCGCTTCACGCCTAAGTGATGCGATTCCTTTGGTGCCGCTTGGAATCGAGCACACATGCAAACACTAAGCATAATATCTGGCCTAGATGCACATAGGTAAAGTAAGGAACCAATCATGGAGCGGTATACCTTTTGATCGAACTCTTTACCATTGTCGCTGGACCCAAGTGGTGTTTATCGGCATTGGCGCTGTGTATCCTTTGCATTCTTGCATTCCAAACTTCTTCGCATAATCTTGGAGGTATTTTTCTTGAGATATAAAGATGCCATTTCTTTGTCGATTTAATTTGAAGACCAAGGAAGAACTTGAGCTCTCCCATCATGGACATCTGATATTGCTCTTGCATCATGTATCCAAACTCATCACTATACTTCGGTTGGTGCACCAAGATAATGTCATCCACATATATTTGGCATACAAACAGTTCACCATCATATGTCTTCGTGAAGAGTGTGGGATCAAGGGATCCAGGTTTGAAGCCTTTGCTCTTCGTGAAGTCTTTGATTGTATCATACCAAAGCGCGAGGAGCTTGTTTGAGGCCATACAAGGCTTTATTTAGCTTGTACACCATATCGGGATGTTTTGGATCTTCAAAGCCGTGTGGTTGAGCGACATATACTTCTTCTTCAATCTTGCCATTGAGAAATGCACTCTTCACATCCATTTGATAGAGCAAGATGTTGTGGTGGTTAGCATAGGCTAGTAGTATGCTAATAGCTTCAAGCCTAGCTACAGGAGCAAATGTTTCATCAAGTCAATTCCTTCAACTTGAGTATATCCTTGAGCCACAAGCCTTGCTTTGTTTCTCGATTTACTTGACCATGCTCATCTTGCTTGTTTCGATATATCCATTTGGTGCCAATAATGTTATGCTTATGAGGGTCGACGCTTGACAAGTTCCCAAACATTATTCAGCTTGAACTGTTGAAGTTCTTCTTGCATAGCTTGAATCCATTCTCGTTCCATAAAAGCTTCAAAGAACTTTCTTGGGTTCTCGATATTGATACAAAGGAAAAGTGCCCATAGAAATTTGCTAGCTGTGTTGCTCTTGAGCGAGTAAGCGGACCAGGTGCATTGATGCTATCGATTATCTTCTCAATCTGTACTTCATTTGCAACTCGAGGATGAATCGGACGAAGACTTTGCTCATGCCGATCGTTGTCGCATTGGAAGGATTGTCTTCAGTGAGCATTGTCTTCAAAGTTGGTTAGGTGCGAAATGATAAGTTCCTCTTCAGTGCTGTGCTTCGTAGGCATGATTTCACCAGCTCCCATTAGCTTGATAGATTCGCCGGGTGGAGCTTCGCCTAGTGTGCTTGGCATGAACTCTCTTTGTGAACTATTGGTTTCATCAAATCGCACATCTACAGCTTTCGACGATTTTGTAGAGATAGAGATTGAAGACTCAGTAAGAGTGTGAGTCCTTTCCAGAATCGAGCATGAAGCCTTCGTGAGCTTTGGGTTCAAATTTTGACTTGTGATGAGGATCCTTGATCCAGCACTTAGCCCCAAATACTCAAGTAATCGACATTTGGCTTCTTGCCAAGAAGGAGCTCATAGGATGTTTTGTTCGTAAGCTTATGGATATAAACACGGTTGATGACGTGACAAGTCTGTATCAATGGCTTCAGCCGTAACTTTCTTGGTGTCTTGTACTGCCGAGCATTGTTCGAGCCATCTCAATGAGGGTTCTGTTTTGCGCCCACGATGCCATTTTGCTGGGGTGTGTATGGAGCAGAGAACTCATGAGTGATTCCCATGGTATCCAGATAAAGATCAAGTCCGTGTTCTTGAATTCAAGGTCATTATCACTTCGATATGCTTGATCTTGACGCCATAATTGTTCATTGCTCGATTGGCTAATCGTCTCAAGACATCTTGCACTTCAGCCTTGTAGAGAATTATGTGCACCCATGTGTATCTTGAGTAGTCATCAACAATGACGGCCATAGAGACAAGCAGTTGTTGTGAGGGTAGAGTAATGAGTAGGGCCAAACAAATCCATGTGAAGCAGCTCAAGGGTTGAGATGTCGCCATGATTGTCTTCGAGGGTGCTTTGCCCTAGTCATCTTTCCAGCTTCGCAGCACCACACAAATGATCCTTCTTGAACTTGACACCTTCGATGCCTATGACATGCTTCTTCTTGGCGAGTGTGTGTAAGTTCCTCATTCCAAGATGCCCCACCTCCGATGCCAGAGCCAAGATTCAAGCTTTTGCAAGAAGACATACGGCAAGTCGTGGACCTGCCGAGAAATCTACCATGTATAGATCATCTTTCCTATACCCTTCAAAGACTAGAGACTTGTCGATTCCATTAGTACAAGGCAACGATATTTTCCGAATATCACAATCATGTTCAAGTCACAAAGCATTGAGATGTATATTGTTGAAACCAAGGGATTCAACAAGCATCACTTTGTCCATGTGTTGATCCTTTGATATTGCAACTCTACCTAGACCCAATACCTTGCTTTTACCAAAGGTCAAGAAATGTGATGTGACTCTTGTCCGATGGACGAAGGTTGAGTCCATGAGAAGACTTCGATCACCAAATATATGATTAGTGCATCCACCGTCCATAATCCATTCTCAAGCATGAGGTGTCATACCCTACAAGATGCTTAGGGGATAGGCTTCACCAAGAGCATTGTGAAGCATAAACATTTGACGGCAAGTGGATTATTGAAGCTTAAATCAAGATTAGGACTGATGGGATGAATGGCAAACGATTCAGAACAAAATACATAGTGAGACCATTTGGGCATTTGATCTTGTGCCCTACAAGATGTTTTAGGTCCCCAAAGAATAGCATCGACGCCTTTGATTTTCGGCCGAGACCCTTTCCCGCAAAAGAGAGTTAATTCTTCTTAACCACCCACATCTTCGGGGGTGGCTTAGAAGCAATGAGTCTAAGTGCAGCATCTGAGAATTTCGCTTTGGAGCCCTAGCAAATAGCCTTGCAGGAGATGAGTGATACTCATATGAATAAGGTAAAAGTTCTTAGTTCTATGAACATAGCGGTTTGAGGACACACGCCATATTCATAAATTTGAGTATTGTTTCCTGCAAAACATTGGCGTTAGGGTGACTCAAGTGAGTCCTCTGTCTGTATGAAGCCTTTGGACCATATGACGCCTTTGGTCTGGGTTTGTCTTCTTCCTGTGTGGTGTCATGATGACATTCACCGGAAGATTCTCAAGACAGCTTTTGGGAACCCAGATCTTCTTCATAGGCGGTCCATTCCTGCAGCTAGTACCAATATACCGCAAACACTTCACCATTCTCGATTCTTGAACAGCTTATAGTTTGCATCAAAGGATTCATCAATGATAATAGGGTTAGCACAGTAAAGCCAGATAAGGTGGATGGATCCATCAAGGTCCCTTTGCAAAGAACCCATGTGGTTTTGGGATACCGCTCGGGCTTCCAAGGGAACCATCAACATTCATTTTCCTCTCGAACCCAACACCCTCTTTCCTAGGGTTTCGGTTCGAATCTGCTTTTGAGGACATCGCAGTGTCTCGATGCCCTTTCGCACTTTTATACATCCCTGTTTCAAGCAATGTCTTCAACCTAGCATTTTCATCAAGAATGGCAGTGGTATCCTCCGCAGAGGGGTTAGTTACCACATTGGTAGTTGAAGACAATGCAACAAGAGCAGCAGTTGAACATTCAACAACAGAGGTAGTGATATCACGCCAAGACATTTTAGACATGGTGGTTCAAATCCATCCCGAGCGGAACTGATCTGCTGAGCGCTAAGTGACTCATTCTCTTTTGAAGATCTTCATGAGCCGCCTCAATTTCTCAAGCTCTTGCTTCCTTTGAAGATAATCATAGGAGAGCCTTTCATGAGTAGTTGATAGCGTTTCATGACGACTTTCAAGTTCTTGGTACTTAGCATGAAGATTTTAATGTCTTCAACTAAGGACTGTGAACGTGTCATTTCCGCGTCCCAACAGTCATCGCTTTTGTCTAACAGTTTTTGAGTATGTTCCATAGCTCTTTGTTGTTCAGTTGCAATTTTAGCAAGTGTTTTGTAGCTGGGTTTGATTCACAATCGAGTCATCTTCACTTGATGTTTGAAAGTAGGCATCACGTGATTTTACCTTGGCACCGCGTGCCATGAAGCAAGAGGGTGGGAGCAGGGTCGCCCTTGTCATCGCCTTCAGCGTTGGTGTAGAAGTCATTGTCTTCAGTGTTGAAGATGGACTTGGCAACATAGGTGTGGCTAAAGCCGACTTGCAACGCCTGGTCGGACTCCTCTTCGATTCCACCTCCACTTCCTCGTATGCATCTCCTCCTCTGAATCCATTTCCTTGCCAACAAAAGCACGAGCCTTGCCAGATGAGCTCTTCTTATGTGATGAAGACTTTGATGAAGACTTGGAAGAAGACTTTGAAGATTTCTTCTTTTCTTGTCATCGTAATCATATTCCTTGCTCTTCTTCTTCTTCTTCTTCTCATTGTCCCACCGTGGACACTCGTAGATATAGTGTCCAGCTTTTCTTGCACTTGTGATGTGTTCTCTTCTTGTAGTCTTGAGTGGAAGCTTCATCATTTCTTGAGCTGGATCGTGAAGACTTTCTCAAGCCTTTCTTCCTAGTGAACTTCGAACTTCTTCACAAGCATAGCAAGTTCCTTTCCAATGTCTTCGTGATCATCGTAACCGCAATGATTCTTCTTCGATGAGGAAACAACTTTTGCCTTCAAAGCGAAGTTCGCCATAGTTTGGACCATAGATATCTCTTTTCTCGATAGTCGGAACTCATGTGTGTTGAGCCTCTCAAGTATATCGACGGATCGAGTGTCTTGAAGTCGACGTTCTTGTATCATGAGGGCAAGGGTGTCAAAAGAGCTGTCAAGGATCTTAGTAGTGTCTTGACGATTTCATGCTTGGTGACCTCAAGGGCGCCGAGAGCATGAAGCTCATTTGTGATGTCGGAGGCGATCAAACGTGAGCTGGACATTTTCATTGTCGCTTCTCTTGAAGCGGTTGAAGAGGTTGCGAAGAACACCGATTCTTTGATCTCTCCGGGTTGAGACGCCTTCGTTGACCTTGGATAGCCAGTCCCTGCACTAGCTTCGACGCTTCCAGAGCACTCACACGGCCATACCGTCCTTTGGTCGATGACCACAGATGATGTTCTTTGCAAAGGAGTCCAGCTTGAATGAACTTCTTGACATCAGCAGGGTGACACCTTCACCAGATTTAGGAACGCCATTCTTGACGACATACCGTAGGTCGACATCATCGGCTTCAAGATGCATGCGCATCTTATTCTTCCAAAGAGGGATAGTCGGCCCATCGAACACGGGCAAGCAGCGGAGACCTTGATTATCCCCGCAATGACATAGCTAAAACTCCGTGGTTAAACCAATCACACGTAACAAGGGAGTACCTTGCTCGATACCAATTGAAAGTGCTAGTTATCGACTAGAGGGGGGTGAATAGGCGATTTTATGAAAGTCTTCAAAACACGGATGTTTCAAGACAAACAATAGAAATGACCTAGTTGATATGCAGCGAAGATAACTACAACAAGCAAGCCATAGTCAAGTATGCAATAATGTGAACGGACAAGACTAATAGCAGCTATGTAGTAAGGATCAGATGGAAGATAGTATGAAGCCAAACAACAATAGAAGTCAAGCAATGAAGTCAAACAGATAAGACATATAAGCAATGACTTCACGAAGACAAACTTAGGGTAAAGGAGGAAGGATAGAACCAATACTAGTTGAAGACACAGATTTGTTGGACCAGTTCCAGCTTGTTGTGACAACTGTACATCCGGTTAGGGAGGCTGAGATTCAACTCAAGACCGCGTCTTCACCTTATTCCCTTGAGCTAAGGACACACAGTCCTCGCCCAATCACTCTGTAAGTCTTCAAGGTAGACTTCCAAACCTTCACAGACGACGCTCACCGCAATCCACAATGACTCTTGGATGCTCAGAACGCGACGCCTAACCGGCCGGAGGATTCACAGCCCTCAAGTGTAATAAGTCTTCGTGTCACATGACAGAAAACTTCAAGTGATGCCTAACACTCTTTGGCTCGGGTGTTTTGGGCTTTGTCCTCGCAAGGATTTCTCTCTCAAAGGCTTCGAGGTGGGTTGCTCTCAAACGACAAAAGCCGTGCACTAACTCTCGAGCAGCCACCAATTTATGGTGTAGGGGTGGGCTATTTATAGCCACTAGGCAACCCGACCTGTTATGTCCGAAATGACCCTGGTCACTAAGGAACCGACACGTGTTCCAACGGTCGATTTCAAACACTCATGGAAACTTTACTTGGGCTACAAGCAAAGCTGACTCATCCACTCTGGATAAGTTTTGCTCTCATTGTCTTCGTCAAGACATAGGATTTGGGTTGAGCATCACTTCACCATTCTCGACTATGATCACTTGGACCCCACTTAACAAAGACGGTGGTTCCTATGACTCAACAAAGAAGAAAAGGAAACAACGAAACAACACAGCCTTCAAGGCCCATAGTCTTCACTCAATGTCTTCTCATGTCATAGTCTTCAATGTGAATATCTTCACATACCACCATTGTCTTCAATGTCTTCATACATTTTAGGGTCGCTCCGTAGGTAAACCGAATCAATGAGGGACACTACCTGCGTTATCCTGCAATTCTCACAAACGCATTAGTCCCTCAACCACATTTATCATCAATACTCCAAAACCAACTAGGGGTGGCACTAGATGCACTTACAAATAGCTATCAAGCCAGTTTGAAGATGGCACCGTTCGAAGCTCTGTATGGACGAAGGTGCAGAACACCGTTGATGTGGGATGAAGTTGGAGACCGACAGTTGTTTAGACCAGTTTTGATCAAGGAGTCTGAAGAGAAGGTTAAGTTGATCCGAGATAGACTGAAGGTAGCTCAGTCCAGGCATAAGAGTTATGCAGATTCGAAACGCAAGGAAGTAACCTATGAAATTGGGGACATAGCATATCTGCGAGTGTCACCTCTGCGAGGAGTGAAACGTTTTGGAGTTAAGGGAAAGTTAGCCCCGAGATTTGTAGGACCATACCAAATTTTGGAACGTATGGGAGAGGTTGCCTACAAGTTGGAGTTACCCGAAGGACTGTCAGGAGTTCATGATATGTTTCATGTTTCACAGTTGAAGAAGTGTCATGCAGAGATGGCCGATACACCGCTAAGAGATACAGTGCCCTTGGAAGCGATTCAGTTGGACAGTGATCTGACCTATGAGGAGAAGCCAGTCAGAATTCTTGAATTTGCCAGCCGAGTCACCCACAACAAGGTTATCAAGTTTTGCAAAGTTCAGTGGAGCCACCATATCGAGGATGAAGCCACCTGGGAATGAGAGGATGATCTTCGCAAAGACCACCCACACCTATTTTCTAGCCAACCTGAATCTCGAGGGCGAGATTCATCTTAAGGGGGGTAGGTTTGTAACATCCCGAATTTTCAATTTGGAATGTTATACATAGATCATTCATGCATATCATATTTTATTGCATATTCTTTTCGCGATCCTCGAAATTCTAAGCAACTCAAGGACCGTCGGAGAGAGTTGGAGATTTCACTGTTTTCATATTTGAATTTTATCAAGTATTGAAACGAGGATTATTTGTTTTATTATTTTTCTCTCCGAAAATATTCCATATAAAAAAGTATATGAGAGGGGATAATATGAATTCCCCAAAAATAAATGAAATATTGGAGGAAAAATATTAAAATCAAATATTTGATTTTATGTGGATTTTATTGCTATTTTATTTGCATAGGAAAAATACGCGTTTTTCAAAATTGCATTTTAGGCCCAAATAAATGTTCACCTGGTCCGGTAGATTTTTAGAGGACGGGGAAAATTTATTTTGGGACTTTTGGCGTCCGTTTAGTATTTATTTCAGTGTTTTTCTGCGTGGAATTTATTTTAAAAAAAGTTTTTCCGCCGGACCGAACTGGGCCGAGGCCTAGTTGGCCAGCCACGCAAGCCCGCCCCTCGCCCCGAACGACTCCGACCGGAGTCCGGCCGGCGCACGCCGCCATCGCTGAGTCCGGGGAGGACACCTCCTCCCCCGGCCCCTTGCACTGGCCGCCGCCTGCCTTTAAAGGCCGAGCTGCCCTCGCCCCGAGCCAGAAGGCCCCGCTTGCCGCAGCTCCGCCCGCCACCGCCCAGCCCCGCCCAGAGCTCGGGCGCCGCCTGCTTACGCCGCCGCCCGACTACGCCGGAGCCGCCGCCATTTTTTTCTCTCGTCGGTTTATTTCGGTAAACCCTAGATCTAGATCCGGTTTTTTTTAATTCCAGTTTATTCTTTTAGATCGGTTTTTCTTGTCGGTTTATTTATTTAGCGAACGCCTGTTCGTTCGTTCGTTTTAACGAACGGTTTCACCCATTACCCGCAGACAGCGAACATTTGTTCGTTAGCCTATTCGTCAGTTTTTCTTTTTCTCGGATTTTTCGCGATTATTCTCGATCGCGATTTCTGATCCGATTTTCGTTTTAGTTTAACTTTTCGCTCGTTTGTCGGAATCAGGCGATTCAAGCGCCTAGATCGTCGTCTCCAATCCCTCTTTATGTTTAACCAACTTGAACAAGATTTTGGTACTGTAAAATTTGACTTTAGTCCAGATTAGTAAAAGAATCTTGTTTCTTTCGCAGTTTGAGTTTCGTTGCTCTGTTTGATTTCATTCCTTTTGCAAACCGGAGTTCTTAAGTTGAACTTTCTGGTTACATCTTCTTATTTGAGTTTTACCCGTGCATCTTTGCTTGATTGCTTATGTATGCTATTGTTTGTTTGCGATAGAATTCCGTAGTCTAAAGCGTGCTACTCTGAGTCTCTAGGTTTTGCGGATCATCAGCAAGGCAAGTAACACATTGATCATACTCTTTTCATACCCAGTTTTAATGCATTAGCTCCAATCCTCAAACACTGCATGATTAGGATGTGATTAACTTGTGGATATTGGGAAGTAGTTGATGAGGTAGGGTTCTATTGCCCTGTTATTATCAAACCCTTGGGAGTTACTTCTACGTATTGCTTATATTGCTATGCTATGCTCGTAGACGTGGTTTGGGTGAGTGAATCCATGATAGATGTGAGATTGTTAATTAATGGTTCAACTTAAGGTGGCAACTTTAATACACATATGGGTGGATTGCTTGTCGGGCACCGGAGAATCCAAAGGTTGTCCTAAGATATCCCGGAGTACCCGCAGGATAATCCTAAGGTCCGCCACCCAGTGCTCAAAGGAACTGAGATATTTCATGCTAGAAACTTCCGTGTGCAGCCACAAGCTATTATGGGCTCTAGCATAGTTGACTAAGTTGCATGACCTCTTCCAGTGGTAGGCTAGCAGATGTAGAGGGATGTAGGTTGGTACTGTGTACCCGGGGTTAGAGTTAATGCTTCTGAAAGACTATGTCTCGGTCATCCGTTTCTCAAACACCATGTAGTGCGAGAAATCCAACGGAGGCGATCGAGTCTTGTGGGGAAAAGTGCGCAAACCTCTGCAGAGTGTACAATCTAATCATGGTTAGCCGTGTCCCCGGTTATGGACATCTTGAGTATCTAGTACTTGGATTATCATATGTATCTCATCACTCTAATTTAATATTGTTGGGTTGATAATTACTTTAATTGGGATTGAGTCGGAGGAACCTTCTCAATGATGTTTCAACTACCATGATAGTTAAATAAAATCTATTCCTTTGTTGTAGGAAAAAATTGGCTTTTCGCAGAACTATATCCATAGAGCCTTTCCACCAGCCAAATATGCATGTAGTATTAGCATTATTCTGTTCTTGATCTATTGTGTTATATTGCTAGCATATTCCATGTGCTGACCCGTTTTCAGGCTGCAACGTATTATGTTGCAGACTTTTTCAGACGAGGAGTAAGGTTCGTTAGGTCGTTGCCGTGCAGCTCAGCTATGCCCTTGGAGTTGATGGACTCACTTTATCTTCCAAGCTTTCCGATGTTATCGTATTAGATGGCCTTCTGCCATATTTATTGTAATAAGTTCTCTTTTGAGACATTTGATGTAATAAGTGTGTGATTACTACTCTGTTATAAATCCTTCAAGTACTGTGTGTGTCAGCATTACCGATCCAGGGATGACACGGAAGCACAGAGACTTGACCGTTTGAGGTCGGGTCGCTACACGCCCGCTCCTTCAGCGCTCTCCTTTGGCACCTGGGGGAGTCCTGGATTAGGGGGTGTCCGGATAGTCGGACTACCATCATCAGCCGAACTATCATTGGCCGGACTATCATCATCGACCGGACTCCAAGACTATGAAGATACAAGATTGAAGACTTCTCCCCGTGTTCGGATGGGACTTTCCTTGGCGTGGAAGGCAAGCTTGGCGATACGGATATGTAGATCTCCTACCATTGTAACCGACTCTATGTAACCCTAGCCCTCTCCGGTGTCTATATAAACCGGATGGCTCTAGTCCATAGGACTAACATGAACAACCCTTACAATCATACCATAGGCTAGCTTCTAGGGTTTAGCCTCCTTGATCTCGTGGTAGATCCACTCTTGTAAACATCCACAATATCAATATCAATCAAGCAGGGCGTAGGGTTTTACCTCCATCAACAGGGCCGAACCGGTAAAACATCGTGTCCCTTGTCTCCTGTTACCATCCGCCTAGACGCACAGTTGGGACCCCTACCGAGATCCGCCGGTTTTGACACCGACATTGGTGCTTTCATTGAGAGTTCCTCTATGTCGCCACCGATAGGCTTGATGGCCTCTTCAATCAACAACGACGCAGTCCTGGGTGAGACTTTTCTCCCGGACAGATCTTCAGATTCGGCGGCCAGACCGGGCCAACTCACTTGGCCATCTGGAGCAGATCGAAGCTACGCCCTGCCGTCAGTCAGGTTTGGAAGCCTAAACTTCATGGCCGATATCCGCGGAAACTTGATCTTCGATGGATCGGAGCCACAGCCGGCGTGCTGCGGCTGTCACGATGGGCATGACCTAACTCGCCACGGACAGCACCTTGAGGTCAAGCACATGAATCCGCTCCGACCCATAGTCCGGAGCCGATCGCTCGGATCGAGGACGGATGGCTGGACACCGCCGAGCTGCAATTTCTCGGCGATGGAGCGAACACTTACCTTGTCCCGCATAAAGCCTATGACTCCGAGGTGCGGACTCTCGCGGACTCCGAACCTCCTGCGCCCTACCAATCGAATCCGATTGGGCGCCGATCATGGAATTCACCGCTGCGGACATCTTTCAAGACTTCGCCCTTGGGCGATATCATAAATTCATCAAGCATCTCTCGCTATCCGGAGAGCCCTGGCCGAACTACGGCCAGGACGGGGACGCGACGACGAAGAAATTGAGCCCACCCACCACCCACTTAGAGCCACCGCCGACGATTTAACCGACGATTCGACTACGACCAAGACATCGACGGTATGGACGACGATGCCGGAGACTACCAAGAACCAAAGCCCACAGACACCGAAGACCACCTCGTCATACGACATATACATGGTGGACACCCCAAAAGATGGGGACGGCGAAGAAGCAGGAGGCCGATTCCTTAAAGAAACAGCCCAAGCACCGACGTCGGCGGCGCCGCTTAAATCCCGCCACGGCAAGAATGGAGATTCCGCACGGAGATAATAACACCCGTAAAGTGCCGAAGACAACTCCTCCAAAGACGATCCAATGCAGGAGGAGGCGAAGCAAGCCCTCATGAGAGGGCGGCGCATTTAAGAGGTCGAGGATGACAATTACTTACCTCCCTCCGGAGACGAGGCAAGCCTCGGCGACGATTTAATTCGTCGTGCTCGAGGATCCCGTCGAACAAGAGAATTTTAGACGCAGGCTAATGGCCACGGCAAAAGCCTACTGAAAAAAGCAGCAACAGCTTCAAGCCGATCAAGACCCATCTTGGCCGACAGATGGACCGAGGTCCTCGCGTCAAGAGTATGAACTCGACGCCCTCCAAAAGTTACCTAAAACGCAAGTTGCTCCCCGATTAGAGGAGGAGGCATACAAACCTGCATCACCAGCGCTGTCTGGCAGACCGCCACCTCGTGGCCGCGACAGAGAGGCATGCAAGCCCTCCACCAAAACCGCACCCGGCATCGCTCAAAAGCATGAAGCCACGGGGAACGCGCTGCATTTATGGGATATATTGGAGGACAAGGCAAGACAATCCAGATCTATCTATGGATCACGTGGGCGCCCCAAGACCCACGACGAATACCGTCGCGCCGGATATAACTACTCCGGCCGGGCCGAACACAGCAGACAACACTCTCTCGAGCAACGTCGCGATATTGCTCAATACAGAGGCGCCGCACACCCACTATGCTTCACCGACGAAGTAATGGATCATCAAATTCCTGAAGGGTTTAAACCCGTTAACATCGAATCCTACGATGGCACAACAGACCCCGCGGTTTGGATCGAGGATTATCTTCTCCATATACACATGGCCCGCGACGACGATCTTCACGCCATCAAATATCTCCCGCTCAAGCTTAAAGGACCAGCTCGGCATTGGCTTAACAGCCTCCCCGCAGAGTCAATTGATGTTTGGAAGACACGAAGCCGCATTCTCGACAACTTCCAGGCACATATGTGCGACCACCGCACGCAGATGACCTAAGCCACATAATCCAGCGAGACATTTAATCGCCGGACAATTCGGACACGGTTCTTAACAAAGAAAAATCAAATCATCGATTTGTCCGGATGCAGAGGCCTCGCTGCCTTCAAACATAACATCCGCGACGAGTGGCTGGCCCGGCACCTAGGGCAGAGAAGCCGAAATCCATGGCAGCCCTCACATCACTCATGACCCGCTTCAGGCGGGAGAGGATAGCTGGCTAGCTCAAGAAGAACAACCTCAAAGAAAATGCTGGCAGTCCGGATACCAAGGACCACAATGGCAGGTTGCGTCGAAACAAAAACAAACGCCGCATTAACGGCGACAGCAATGAGGATATGGCAGTCAACGCCGGATTCCGAGGCTCCAAACCCGGTCAACGAAAGAAGCCATTCAAAAGAACCACTCCGGGCCCGTCCAATTTGGACCGGATACTCGACCGCTCTTGTCAAATACATGGAACCCCCGAAAAGCCAGCTAACCACACCAACAGAGATTGTTGGGTATTCAAGCAAGCAGGCAAATTAATCACTGAAAACAGTGACAAGGGGCTACACAACGATGACGAGGAAGAGACCCGCAGCCGAACAACGAGAGGACAAAAGGATTCTGTTGGGGAACGAGTAATTTCAAAAAAATCCTACGATCACGCAAGACCATGGTGATGGCATAGCAACGAGAGGGAGAGTGTCCGTCCACGCACCCTCGACCGAAAGCGGCGAGCGTTATAACAACGCGGTTGATGTAGTCGACGCTTCACGATCCGACCGATCAAGCACCGAACGTCACGGCACCTCCGAGTTCTGCACACGCTCAGCTCGATGACGATCCCGGACTCGATCCAGCAAAGTGTCGGGATGAGTTCCACAAGACGACGGCGTGGTGGCGATGTTGATGCTCCACCGACGCAGGGCTTCGCCTAAGCTCGCGACGATATGACTTCTCCGGCGCAGGCTTCGCTAAGCTCCGCGACGATATGACCGGCGGAATATGGTGGAAGGGGCACCGCACACGGCTAAGGAAAGATCCGTAGATCAACTTGTGTGTCATGGGGTGCCCCCTGCCTCCGTATATAAAGGAGACAAGGGGGAGGTGGCCGGCCAAGGGGGAGGCGCACCAGGGAGGAGTCCTACTCCCACCGGGAGTAGGACTCCCCCTCCTTCTCCTAGTTGGAGTAGGATTGGGGAGGGGGAAAGAGGGAAGGGGCGCCGCCCCCCTCTCCTTGTCCTATTCGGACCAGAGGGGGAGGGGGCGCGCAGCCCACCTGGCCGGCCCTTCTCCTTCTCCCTTGAGGCCCATGAAGGCCCATATACCCCCGGGGGGTTCCGTAACCCCGGTGTTCGGTAAATATCCTGTTTTCACTCGAACCATTCAAGTCCAAACATAGGCTTCCAATATATCAATCTTTATGTCTCGACCATTTCGAGACTCCTCGTCATGTCCGTGATCACATCCGGGACTCGAACAAACTTCGTGCATCAATACTTATAAACTCATAATGAACACATCGAAGCGTTAAGCGTGCGGACCCTACGGGTTCGAGAACTATGTAGACATGACCTAGAACCATTCTCGGTCAATAACCAATAGCGGAACCTGGATGCCCATATTGGTTCCTACATATTCTACTGAAGATCTTTATCGGTCAAACCGCATAACGACATACGTTGTTCCTTTGTCATCGGTATGTTATTTACCCGAGATTTGATCGCTCGGTATCCAATACCTAGTTCAATCTCGTTACGGTAAGTCTCTTTACTCGTTCCGTAATACATCATCTCACAACTAACTTATTAGTTGTAATGCTTGCAAGGCTTAAGTGATGTGCATTACCGAGAAGGCACGAGATACCTCTCCAGACAATCGGAGTGACAAAACCTAATCTCGAAATACGCCAACCCAACAAGTACCTTTGGAGACACCTGTAGTACTCCTTTATAATCACCCGATTCACGCTGTGACGCTTGGTAGTACCTAAAGTGTTCCTCCGAGAAACGGAGTTGCATAATCTCATAGTTATAGGAACATGTATGGGTCATGAAGAAAGCATTAACATACCAAACGATCAAGTGTTAAGCTAACTGAATGGGTCATGTCAATCAGATCATTCAACTAATGATGTGACCTTGTTAATCAAATAACAACTCCTTGTTCATGGTTAGGAAACATAACCATCTTTGATTAACAAGCTAGTCAAGTAGAGGCATACTAGTGACATATTGTTTGTCTATATATTCACACATGTATTATGTTTCCGGTTAATACAATTCTAGCATGAATAATAAACATTTATCATGATATAAGGAAATAAATAATAACTTTATTATTGCCTCTAGGGTATATTTCCTTCAATTCCCCCCTCAAGTTCGGACAATAAACATGATATACGCAACGCATATTCCCAAGAGGGAGCGGAAGCGTGCACTAAGGGACGTATACGCGATGGAGCCAGTCGCCCCAAAATTCAACCCATGGTTCTCTTGCCTGATCACTTTCGATCGAAGAGACCATCCGACCAGATCCGCTTATGGCGGATTCGCGCATTGGTTTTAGACCCAATCGTCGATGGATTTCACCTCACGAGAGTCCTGATGGACGGCGGCAGAGCTGAACCTGCTTTATCGAGATACGGTCGCAAGATGGGCATAGACCCTTCAAGGATTAAACCTACAAAGACAACCTTCAAGGGCGTCATACCAGGTGTTGAGGCCAATTGTACGAGCTCGATTACACTTGAAGTGGTCTTGGATCCCGGATAATTTCCGAGCGAGGAGTTAATCTTCGACATAGTCCCGCTCATGGCGGCTATCATGCTCTGCTTTCGGACGAACGCGCTTTGCAAAATTCAACGCGTGCCGCATTATGCATACCTTAAGCTCAAGATGCCAGCCCTCGTGGAGTCATCACGGTCAATGGAAACACGGAACGCTCCCTCGAACGGAGGAACATACAGCGGCTCTCGCGGCGGAAATACTGAGCAGCCTTTTAAGGCAATTTTGAGTCCGCCGTTAAACGACCGGACACGACCAAACGCGCCGAGCAACATCAACCAAGACCACCTGCACGCTCCGAGCATCGCGTAGTAATGCGGCCTCAACCCCAGCCCTCGCAAAATTGTAAGACAAGCTCTCCGCACATAATTACGCCTTTGGAGATACCATGGGCATAGGGGAGAGGCACAACCACAACAGACCAGAGCGGTTCGACCACACCAGGGCTCCCAAGTGTGTCGCTTTTTTTCTTTTATTTTTCTTTTTTATACAGAACTATGTCCGCGGCGACCTGCTGAACTCATGATGCAACAGCCAGGGAAGGACAAAGGCATGATTTAACACTCGGTGGTCTCCATCACGAGCATTAAATTTGTTAAATACAAACATTCCGCTGCCTACCCACGAGGGAGACGCTTTAATTCGTCCAATCCCTTGCTTTCCGCACTATTTGTATCATTCCGCACTCATAGCATATCTTCTCGAATAAAATGCAGCACTTTTTTGCCTATAATTGCATTACCTTATATATATATACATATATGTTCATTTATGACATGTTGCATCCGTACATTCTGGTACGGCCAAATACACCAGGGGCTTATGTCTCCGCATTATGGTGTGATAAAGTCCGCACACTTTCACAAGTGCGGCACCCCGAATTTATAGCATTATATGAATCGGCTCCGAATCATGTCTTGGGTCAATAGTTGGGTTTGCCTGGCTCCCATGTTTGGCACCTACGTTCCGTTCTATCGGCTAAGGTAGCACTGGGAGAACCACTGCGATTGCGCCCGGTTGAGCCGGGTTAACGCCTCGATGAGAAAGCTAAAACTATTTGTCATGATAAGGCGAGAGACTGGTCGCTGTTCGAGAGGTCCTTCGGGTCCTTAAAGACCTCGCCGCTTGAGCGAAGTTCGGATTATGTCCGACGAAGGCGTGATAGCGCCTCAATTCGGTCCTCCGAATACTAGGGGCTTCGTCGAAATTTAAAATTATAGAATTCTATGGCTAAGTGAGAGTGTTCAAGCACTATAAGTCCGGTTGCCTGTTCGTTGTGTTGAGCGCCTCGATGGACCCAAAATGGGAACTAGAGCGCTCATGTTTATCCCAACACCCCAAAGACTGTGGCATGGGGCTGAAGCCGACGACTTGCCATCTCTCGATTTAATAAACGGCCGCATGAAAGGTAATATTTTAAATTAACAAGCGTTGCTTAGCGATATGAACAAAGTTTTCAGCGCATGTGATAACACATTGCGAATTTACTCAAAATTACATCCTGGGGCACTCATCCGCAATCTTGCGGGCACCCTTCAGACAGCCTTATAGTACATTTCGGGCATACGATGTTCCTTGCCCGGGCGGCGCGCGCTGATTAGCTTCTCGCATCCAGCTTGCCCCAATGCACCTTTTGCGCGGGCAAGGGCCCGACGAGCACCTTCAATACAAGCGGAGCGCTTGATAACCTCCACCTGAGGGCACGATCCACCAGCCATCGCGACGAGGCGAAGTAGCTCCTAGGCATGGCCTCTCCAGCCACAACCGGACTAGGAGGCCCTTCATGGCCTGCTCGCCACCTTGTGAAGCTCGACCAGCTGCTTCACCTGGTCCCTAGGGGCACTGGATGGCCGCCTCAAAGATACCGAGACCAAGACCTTCTCCGTTGAGCTCCCCTCCTCGGCTCGGTAGAATGCGGCGGCATCAGACACGCTGCGAGGCAGATCTGCAAACACCCCTGGAGAGCTCCGAATTCGGGTAAGTAACACGTAATTTACATTCACATGCTTGCTTTGCATGAAAAATGCCTTACCCGCTGCTATCTTTCTCATCAACTCAATCTCGTGAAGGGACTTATGGGCATCGGCCTTGGCAGTTTTAGCACTTTCGAGAGCGAGGCAAGCTCGGACTCTCGAGTCTTTGAGTCACGCTCCAAACTCTCATGCTTCTTCATGAGAGCACAGAGCTCTTGCTGAACCACCGCCACCCGCGCCTCCTGCTTTTCTCGCTCTGCCCGTTCCGTGGCCGCATTGCTTTGACGCGGACACGGCCTCCTTCGTGGTCGCCACCTCGTTCGTGGCCCTGCAGCACCCATGTTATCCTTGTTATTTTTTGTTGCAACCTAAATCCTTTTACATGAGGTACAAGTTCAAAGTGGTGTTACTCACCTTCTTTGTCCCGAGCTGCTTCTGGCGCGCCGAGCTCTTGCTCGGACCGCCGAGCTCTGCTTCAAAGCACCGACCTCCATGATCGGTCTGGCAGAGGTCAAGAACAGCAGCTGCAACCCATATTGACATAATTTTTAGCAACCCTGCGTATATCATTTTTCAGATCCTCGTCCGGCTTTTCTTTCCAACACCGAACCGAGCATCGGGGATACTGTCTATGCGGTATTACATTGCATATTTTAAAACTTCTTACCTCAAAGCCCGATAGAAGGCTATGCGAGCTTCGGTCAGCCCACTCTTGGCGAGCTGCACTTTTCGGATCACCGCACTCATAATAGTGCGGTGTTCTTCCTCGATGGAAGCGCTCTGGCGCCTCAACAAATTGCTCGGCGCCTCGGTTGGGCGGAAGCCGCCGGCGTCCGCGGTCTTGCCCTTCGTTCGAAGGGCGCCCGGCGGACTCGAACCACTGCGGGTTCGATGTGGAGTCCGCGCAAAGTCCGGAGGACGCCTTGTGGCGCCTCCGAGCCTCCCCGATGGGTCCCTTCTTGGGATCCCACCTCGCCGTCCTCGGTGTCGCGGGGTGGAGGCGGTCGGGATGGAATCTACATCCGATGGAGCCAACGACCCGCCGATGAAGCGGGAGATCATCACCGGCGGACTACAGAGCAGCATGCGGCATCGTAATGACACTATGTGACGCAGAAAAAGAAATTATAAATCATTCAGGAGTCCGGATACTTACGATCTCGCCGGAGGCCTGGCCCTTGAAGGCCATTCTTCCTCGCCAACGTTGATGTTGGCGGAGCTGTCCGGGGGAATAGTCCTTCCCCTCTTGGACCCTTCGGCTTCCCCTGTTGGGGAAGCCTTCCTCTTCCTCTTTCCCTCCTCTGGGAGAGAGTCCTCTTCCTCCTCCTCATTTTCGGGGGAGGAGTCCGCCCCGGAGTCGTCGGACACCTGAAAACGGGCACTCTTTGAAGCACCCGTGGCCTCCTTCTTGGCCTTCTTCTCCGGCACCACGTGCGGTGCGGAACCAGCAACCTCGCTAGACGAAAGCGTCTCTTGGTTTTTCGGCATAGGGCCGACAGTAATCTGCTCCGCCTTCCTCATCCATCTGTCAAAGGAAAAGGGAAATTAAAACCCGCATAGAGTCAAACTATGTAAAACGAGTGTCCCGTAAAGGGTAGAATCACTTACCTCGTCGGCTGGCGGCTGCGGCGAAATCCGCGATCTTGATCGCGGATGCGGGGCTTCGCGCCCTTGAACAGCACCTTCCAGGCTCCTTCAGACGTTGTGTCAAGAGCTTATTCAGCGCTGGTGCTGCTCGGATCGAACTCCCATAGATTGAATGCCCGCTCTTGGCATGGGAGAATCCGCGACGAGCATGACTGGACCACGTTAACCAGCCTGAGCTTCTTCACCACTTCTTGATACAGGCTTGGAGTCCCGCGGCTCCTTGAACTACCCCACAACAAGCCCTTCTCTTTCCGGAGGTGAGCTGCGTGGGGATACCAGATCTAAACTCGGGGCCGCCGCCCATGTAGGGTCACGCGGCTCGGTGATGTAGAACCACCCCGATTGCCACCCCTTGACGGATTCCACGAAGGCCCCTTCGAACCAAAGGACATTGGGCATCTTGCCCAACATGGCACCTCCGCACTCCGCTTGAGTGCCCTTCACTACCTTCGGCTTGACATTGAAGGTCTTGAGCCACAAGCCGAAGTGGGGCTGGATGCAGAGGAAGGCCTCGCACACGACGATAAACGCCGAGATGTTGAGGATGAAGTTTGGCGCCAGATGATGGAAATCCAGGCCGTAGTAGAACATGAGCCCCCGGACAAAGGGGTGAAGTGGAAAGCCCAGTCCGCGGAGGAAGTGGGAAAGAAAGACAACTCTCTCATGGGGCACAGGGGTGGGGATGAGCTGCCCTCGTCGGGCAGCCGGTGCTGTGATGTCGCGGAGAGGTATCTTGCTGCGCAGTTTGACGATGTGCTCCTCCTTAACGGTGGAGGCCAACCATTTACCTCTCGCTCCGGACATGGTCGGAGAAGGTTGAGACGAGATCTTGCGAACTTGGGCGCTGGAGCTCGAGTCTTGTGAGATGGATAAGCAAAGGAGGAAGAAGGCGTGGGTGAGAAGGTGAATACTTATCCCTTATATGGGCGGCGAAGTCTTATCGTCCCCACCGCCTGGTAAAACTCGCTTATCTCCCAAGCGTCACCATCAATGGCGCGGTTGGGTTACCCACGCCCGTATTGATGAGAATCCCAGATTAAGGGGAAACATGATCTCTGCTTCGATAAGACGTGCCAAGGAAACCGCTTCGCTAAAATGCGCTGAGGTGGTAAAGTAAAAAACAATTCGAGTAATGGCTTGGTAGTGGTGTGACGTCACGCCACAAAAAACGTCAGCAGATTGAACTTGTGTATATATTATTATTCTCTCTACGGTGGAATGTGGAATTTATTTTGCGAGCGGACACTATCTGGTGTTCACAATCTTACATCATTCGAGGAGGAACCCGCCTTGCAATGCCAAGCAATATACGCTGCGGACTTATCGTCATTGAAGCCTGGTTCAGGGCTCTTGAGGAGTCTGGATTAGGGGTGTCGGATAGCGGACTACCATCATCAGCCGAACTATCATTGGCGGACTATCATCATCGACGGACTCCAAGACTATGAAGATACAAGATTGAAGACTTCTCCCGTGTCCGGATGGGACTTTCCTTGGCGTGGAAGGCAAGCTTGGACACGGATATGTAGATCTCCTACCATTGTAACCGACTCTATGTAACCCTAGCCCTCTCCGGTGTCTATATAAACCGGATGGCTCTAGTCCGTAGGACTAACATGAACAACCCTTACAATCATACCATAGGCTAGCTTCTAGGGTTTAGCCTCCTTGATCTCGTGGTAGATCCACTCTTGTAAACATCCACAATATCAATATCAATCAAGCAGGACGTAGGGTTTTACCTCCATCAAGAGGGCCCGAACCTGGGTCAAACATCGTGTCCCTTGTCTCCTGTTACCATCCGCCTAGACGCACAGTTCGGGACCCCCTACCCGAGATCCGCCGGTTTTGACACCGACAGCGCCCGCTCCCATGAGTGCTCCCTAATTACCACAAGTGGCACCGACATTGGGATCGAAGAACTTTCGTGGTGGGATCATGCATTGTCGCTCCTCCAACATTATCTTCACACAAATTTGCCTCGTAAATGCGCTCCTCGCCTGCGTGGCTCTCCTTGGACTCTTGACAACTGATATTTCTACACTCATCTAACCTGAGTTTAACCTGGGATATTTCATAAAAACCAAGGTATTCGCTCCCATATTGTTGACTAATGAATGCAAAGGATTCCAAATATCCGATCTTTATTTTGTTTCCATGGGAAATGGGGTATTTATGGACGAAGTCAAGCCAATACATGGAAAAAAGTAAACTGGAGATAGAGGAGATCAAGTCGAAGGTATAAAAGGCCCGACGCCAAATTATTAACAGAACAAGTCGCCACATCGTCATCTTCGCAACAACCATCTCCATCAACCCTAGCAGCCGCCATTTGCCATCTACATCTTCATAGCCACTACCTTCATCACCACCATAGTTCTCAACCATCTAGCCATAGTTTGTAATCGTGTATCACACCATGCATCTATTGTAAGACATATTATCAATCAATCAATCTTCATGATGTGTTTTTCAATGATTTCTTCATTTGATTCGATCTCCATGTGTGAGTAGTTCGTAAGGTTATGGGTTGAGGCAAGGCCTTGCAACCTGACGTATTTGTTGAAGGTATCGATAGAAGTACTTTGAATTGGTGTCTCGTATGTGTAGAATAAATTCACTACTGCAGGAAGGTCCTAAGATGACACATGCATAGGAGACCACTCGACCAAACTGTGTGCGATGCATGAATCGCACACGATATCAAAATTAAACCGTTACCAATAAAACAAACTGTGCGCGATGGCGGATCCATCAAATACGCTTCAGAAAAGAATTGCGTGTGTGAAATGTGGCATACAGTTGATCCATACAAACTGTTTGGATGAGCCTGCACAACAAAAACTTTTGGGGATATTCCCCACAACCAAGACCCGGCTATGATATAAGTCATCTCTGGTCATCTTTGAGATAAGTCATCTCTTCTCATCTCTGAGATAACTCATCTCTGGTCATCTCTAAGATAAGTCATCTCTGAGATAAGTCATCTTTGGTCATCTCTGAGATAAGTCATCTATGAGGATAAGCCATCTCTGGAGTTAAGTTTGCTCAAATAATGAGTGATACATATAAGTGGGACAAATGAGTGGGCTACAGCCTTGACCTGGCCTGTGACGAGACCCGACCTGCTATAGGACCTGGAGTCCAAATACAAGACAAAGACTTTCAACTTGGAAGACACAGAGGATTTTAAGTACTTAGAGTAGGACTCCAACTGCGGGATAACCCGGAGTCTCTTGTAACCCCATGGACTCAGTTGTTATATAAAGCGAGTCCATGGGTCGTCAGAAAGGGGAGAGAAAATAAGTGGCCAGGAATAATTCGCCCGCGATAAGTAGTCCGTGGTAAGTCGCCATCTATAAGCCTTCCGCGATAAGTAGCCCGCGATAAGTCGCCTGAGACAAGTCTTAGACAAGATCAAAGTAGAGACTCTCAAGATGAGAGGCAGGGAAATAACACCCTTGTAATCGAGATCATCATCATCATCATCATCATCAATATAACCAAGCAGGATGTAGGCTTTTACCTCGATCACTGAGGGGCCGAACCTGGGTAAAACTCGCGTCTCTCGATTCTGACCAACCCCGTTTAAGCTATCACCTAGCAGCGATGGCCTCACGGCTAAGTCCTTTCACGAGGACATCTGCCGTGACAAAACCATGACAGAAACGGTCAGCCAAATCAAGGTGTGTGCGATAGACGACATACATGTCACTCGGATGAACTATTTGCGATTAGCCAAAATAATAGAAACGGTCAGCCAGATCAAGGTGTGTGCGATAGACGGCATGCAGGTCACTCGAATGAACTATTTGTGATTAGCCAAAACAACAGAAACGGTCAGCCAGATCAAGGAGTATGCAATGGACGGACACACATTCTAATTAAAAGAATCATGCATGATGGTAATAGTGAGCTCCCATGGTTGATGGAACAAGTCATGTGCAGACATCGCCAATTGCGGTGCATACTACGGTGCACACACCACGTATGCATCCGAGAACGCGTGCCCATGTTACTCCATCCGGGAATCATGCCGCACTCCGAAACCGGAATCGTCAATAAATTTTGAGCTTGTTTCCCGTAACATTCCAAATTACAATGCTATATTTAATTGTAAACCTGTTCACACCGATCAAAACCTAAATGTTTTCCCACTTAGCAGCTTATTACTAGGTTATAATACTACCTACTGAAAAATGACTGCAGATTCCTCCTCAATTCCTCATTAACAAACAAACAAGTATTTCTTCGTCGTTTCTTGCGTCTGCCACGGCCCGTAGGAGTTCTAGGTCGAGAAATGACTAGAGAGCGGCGATCATGGAAGCGGAAGCAGCAGATATGTCCCGCCTCTCCGCGATAGCAGCCTAGAGGTCCAGCTGCGCCACCGAAGCAGCACAGAGTTACCGCTGCACCGCCGAAGCAACACCGAGGTCCTGCCATGCCGCCGAAGCAGCAAAGTGGTTTGGCCGCGCCACGGAAGCAGCACAGATGTCCCACCACGCCACAGAAGCAGCATAGAGGTCCTACCGTGCTACGGTGGCCTAGAAAAATCTCTTGGGGGCAGGCGAGGGCTCTCATAGGTGCATTCGGGACGACATGCACACTGAGCTCAATAAGCTGAAGGGTGAGATCTCCGGCTGGGCGAAGCTGCATGGGGATATCAATGCCTCGTTTGATAAGGCGACCGACATCGTCCGGGGACTAATTGATGACAAGGTGAAGCTCCGCACCCAGCACGACTTGCTGAGGAAGCAGATCGCCGGCAAGGCGAAGCAGCACGAGGAGACCTTTACCTTGTTGAACAAGATGACCGCCATGGCCGAGTAACTTATGGACGCCAATGCCAAGCTCCGCATCAAGCGCCAAAGGAGCTGATGGAGGGATTCATGGCTGCTGTCAAGCAAAGTATTGAGGACGTGAAAGAGATCATCACCGGTTGCCGTGGGAACTCCTATGCCAGGGGCGCAATGGCGAAGATGGTAGAGGAGAGGCGAGAGGAGATGAAGGTCGTGGAGGCGATGAAGAAGGAGTTGGAGGAACTCCGCGCCCGCATGTAGCAACCCATTATGAAGTAGAGAGCAGCGACCCAAATCATTGTCTGCGTCTTCCTTCTTCTTTTGCCCTTGTGTCTTTCAGGCGTTGTCGCATGTGTCATTTAAATTATCTTCCTGAATGTGTAAGACAATTATTATCCATTGCCATCGTCATCATATATATCAGTCTTGCTAAGCCTCAGCGGACTGAGACTTCGTTAAGACTCAACTGATGCTATATCTGTGAGATCTTACATCAAGATCCGTGCAAAATTTTCTTTTCATATTTTCTTTTTTCTATCTTACATGTTATGTCACTTGATTGAGACCTGGTTAAATCTCAGTCTATTGAGATCTAGCCACACCATTAAGTGCCTATAAAACAGGGCTCGGGCGCCATTAATGGAGAAGTTGGGAGCGAGGTGGGTGGCGGATGGAGTTCAAAGGGCTCAACTCCATGTGAGCTTGTGAGCATTCTGCTCGCACGCCTCCGTCTACTCAAATAGCCATTGCGCCTCCTATCCAATAAAAAAGCGAATGTGTGGCGGCACGTAAATGGTTAGTAGAACGCCCACGGTTTCAATAATACCTCTATTGCCAATGGTAACGTGGCGGCTCTTTGTTCCAAAATGACTTTCTTGGTTGTTAATGTGTGCGCCTTCGCAAGTCAGATAATTTTTTTACCACAGCATGTTGGTGCCATGTCATGACACCATGCCAAGTTTCATGGATTTCAGACGAGTTTTGGATTTATAGGAATTTAAAAACCAAGTTTCTCAATGTTTGCGACCGAACCACCATGCCCAGAAGTTAGAAATTCATTATCATTTCTTGCATGAGACCTAAACATTCACCCAAGAACACATGTATGATTTTTCTGTTGTGAATCGTTGCATGGAAAAAAAATCTACGCACACGCAATGATCTTTCCATGGAGATGCATAGCAACGAGGGGGAGAGTGTGTCTACATACCCTCGTAGACCGTAAGCGGAAGTGTTTCACAATGTGGTTGATGTTGTTGAACTTCTTCGCGCTTCAACCAATCAAGTACCAAATGCACGACACCTCCGCGTTCTGCACACGTTCAGCTCGGTGACGTCCCTCGCCTTCTTGATCCAGCAAGATGTCGAGGTAGTAGATGAGTTTCGTTAGCATGATGGCATGGTGACGGTGAGGTGAAGTGATCCTTGCATGGCTTTGCTTAAGCACTACGAAAATATGACTGGGGGTGTAAACAGTGGAGGGGGGCGCCGCACACGGGTAGGCAATTGTCTGGGGTGTGCTAGGCGCCCCCTCCTCATATATATAGGTGGGAGGGAGAGGGGAGAGGCCAAGAGGCGCCCCAAGTAGGTCCGAATCCTACTTGGGCTCCTGCCCTTGGCTGCGCCCCCCTGCCATGTTTGTCGGAGGGGGAAGGAAAGAGGGTGAGAGGGAAGGAAGTGGGAATCCTAATCCACACTTACCTTTCCCTTCTCCCCTTTCCTTCTCCTCCTTAGGCCGGCCCATATGGGGGGCGCACCAGCCCCTTGTGGCTGGTGCGTTTCCCCTCTTGGCCCATAAGGCTCATATCTTTTGCCGGGGGTGACCGGAACCCCTTCCGGTGACCCCATAAGTACCCAGTACCCCCGAAACACTTCTGGTGTCTGAATACCATCGTCCTATATATTAATCTTTACGTCTCGACCATTTCGAGACTCCTCGTCATGTCCGTGATATTATCCGGGACTCCGAACAACATTCAGTCACCAAATCACATAACTCATATAATACTATATCGTCATCGAATGTTAAGCGTGTGGACCCTACGGGTTCAAGAACTATGTAGACATGACCGAGACAACTCTCCGGTCAATAACCAATAGCGGAACCTGGATGCCCATATTGGCTCCTACATATTCTACGAAGATCTTTATCGCTTGAACCGTTATGACACCATATGTAGTTACCTTCATCCATCGGTATGTTACTTGCCCGAGATTCGATCGTCGGTATCTTCTTACCTAGTTCACGTTACCGGCAAGTCTCTTTACTTGTTCCATAATACATCACCTCGTGAGTAACTCCTTAGTCATTTGCTTGCAAGCTTATGATGTGTATTACCGAGAGGGCCCAGAGATACCTCTCTGATACTCGGAGTGACAAATCTTAATGTCGATCTATGCCAACTCAACAAACACCTCCGGAGATACCTGTAGAGAATCTTTATGATCACCCAATTATGTTGTGACATTTGATAGCACACAAGGTATTCCTCCTGTATCCGGGAGTTGCATAATCTCATAGTCGAAGGAATATGTATTTGACATGAAGAAAGCAATAGCAATAAACTGAACGATCATTATGCTAAGCTAACAGATGGGTCTTGTCCATCACATCATTCTCCTAATGATGCGATCCCGTTATCAAATGACAACACATGTCTATGGTTAGGAAATCTTAACCAGCTTTGATCAACGAGCTAGTCTAATAGAGGCTTACTAGGGACATGGTATTTGTTTATGTATTCACACATGTATTTAGGTTTCCAATCAATACAATTCTAGCATGAATAGTAAACCTTCATCATGAATAAGGAAATATAACATAACAACTTGCACTAGAGTCAATAATCTAGTTCACATCACCATGTGAATAACACCCATAGTTCACATCGCCATGTGATCAATACCCAAAGAGTTTACTAGAGTCAATATCTAGTTCACATCGCCATGTGATAAACACCCAAAGAGTACTAAGGTGTGATCATGTTTTGCTTGTGAGAGAATTTTAGTCAAGGAGTCTGTCATATTCAGATATGTATGTATTTTGCAAATTTCTATGTCTACAATGCTCTGCATGGAGCTACTCTAGCTAATTGCTCCCACTTTCAATATATATCCAGACTAAGATTCAAAGTCATCTAAATCGGTGTCAAAGCTTGCATCGACGTAACTCTTTACGACGAACTCTTTATCACCTCCATAACCGAGAAATATTTCCTTAGTCCTCTTAGGTAACTAAGGATAATTTTGACCGCTGTCTAGTGATCTACTCCTGGATCACTAGGTCTGGTACACCGCATGGCATACTTTATAGAACCTATGGCTGAGGCATAGTGAATGACTTTAGTTCTATATCTATCTTCTGCCATGGTCGGGCTTGGAGTCTTACTCAACTTCACACCTTGCAATACATGTTAGAACTCCTTCTTTGACTGATCCATTTTGAACTCCTCCAAAATCTTGTCAAGGTATGTACTCATTGAAAATCTTATCAAGCGTCTTGATCTATCTCTATAGATCTTGATGCCTAATATGTAAGCAGCTTCACCGAGGTCTTTCATTGAAAAATTCTTATTCAAGTATCCTTTTATGCTATCCAGAAATTCTATATCATTTCCAGTCAGCAATATGTCATCCACATATAATATCAGAAATGCTACAGAGCTCCCACTCACTTCCTTGTAAATACTGGCTTCACTATAAGTCTGTATAAAACCATATGCTTTGATCACCTCATCAAAGTGTATATTCCAACTCTAAGATGCTTGCACCAGTCCACAGATGGATTGCTGGAGCTTGCACACTTTGTTAGCACCTTTAGGATCGAGAAAACCTGCTGGTTGCATCATATACAACTCTTCTTTAAGATATGCATTAAGGAATCACTACTGCAGGATGCTGCTAATGCGACACTAGGATCAGAGACCCTTCGAAGAAATTGTGTGTGATGCAATAATTGCAAACGGTGGTGTAAAAAAACCATCAAAAAAGGTGCAAAACGTTTGCGATGGCGGAGGCATCAAATACGGTTCAAATTTTAGTTGCGTGTGCGATGCAGGGCATACGGTTAATCCAGATGAACTGTTTGCGATTAGACAGAACGATAGAAACGGGCAGCCCTATCAATGTGTGTGTGATATACGGCATACAATTTGCTCCGATGAACTGTTTGCTATTAGGAAAATCAACAGAAACGGTCAGCCAGATCAAGGTGTGTGTGATATACGACATACGGTTCAGTCGAATGAACTATTATCGATTAGGGAAGAGAACATAAACGGTTCAACTTAACAAGATGTGTGTGATACGCGGCAAAAAGGCCCGAAGGTTAATTCGAGGACAAGTACACATAGGTTAATTTGACATACATGACATAACTCACACATCATCAGAAGGGCATCAAGGTTGACGTAGATCCCCTCTGTGATTGATTCCCCCTCCGACAGAGTGCCTAAAAAGGCCTCCAGATGGGCTCTCTCGAGAACAGGAACTTGCGGTGGCAGAAAAAGTATTTTGGGTGGCTCTCTGTTGGTTTCCCAATTTTAGAGAATTTATAGAGGCAGAATTAGGTCAAATGGGTGAACATGGGCCCCACAAGCCACCAGGGCGCGCCGTGGTGCCTGATGGGCCCCTCCTTCATCTTCTGGCCCTCTCCCAAAGCTTCTAGGGTATCTTTTGTCCAAAAAAACTCCAAAAAGTTTCGTGGCATTTGGACTTCGTTTGGTACTGATATTCTAGAAAACCAAAAACAGGCAAGAAACAACAACTGGCACTGGGCACTAAGTTAATAGGTTAGTCCAAAAAATGATATCTAATTGCTTGTAAATGCATATAAACATCCAAGGTTGATACTATAATAGCATGGAACAATAAAAAATTATAGATATGTTGGAGACGTATCAACATCCCCAAACGTAATTCCTGCTCGTCCTCGAGTTGGTAAATGATAAAAACAGAATTTTTGTTGCGGAATGCTACCTATCATATTCATCATTGATCTTTTCTTTTGTGGCATGGATATTTGGATTCGAGTGATTCAAAGCAATAATCTATAGTTTGACATGAAGATATAAATACTCAAGCATACTAACAAGCAACCATGTCTTTCAAAATATCAATGCTAAAGAAAGTTATCCCTAGCCCATTATGCTCAGTCATTGATCCATTCATGAAACACACTCAACATTAACTACACCCAATGCACAATTATGACAACAGTGCTCTCCAGTTGGTGCTTTATAAGAGAAGATGGAGACTTAAATAAAACTAAAAGCACATGAAAAGTAAAATTGATAGGCCTTTTGCAGAGGGAAGCAGAGATTTGTAGAGGTGCCAGAGCTCAAAGTTTAAAATAGAGACATAATTATTTTTTTAGAGATGCATGATTTTCCTGTCAACGTCATGATCGAAAGTTTCCAATATCTCCCATTCTAGAGACATTATAGGCGGTTCCCAAACAGAAAATAAAGTTTACTCCCCCTCCACCATTCTTTCACAATCCATGGCTAGCCGTATCCACGGGTGCCTTACTTACTAACACTTTCCAAGGGGGGAGTTTTTTTTTCATTTTCATTCATTTCGGGACTGGGCATCCCTATTACCTGCCACTTTTTCGTGCAATGATAAGTTAATAAAAACTCATCGTGAGAATAACCCATCTAGCATGAAAGATATTGACCACCCTCTGTTGCTTCATGAGCGGTGCGGGCATACAAAATGGATTTTTTTTGAATGATTAGAGTTGGCACATGCAAATTTACTTGGAACGGCATGTAAATACCGCATATAGGTAGGTACAGTGGACTCATTAGGCACAACTTTGGGTTTAAGGAACTGGATCACAAGTAGTATTCCCGCTTAGTAAAAATGGAGGCTAGCAAATAGATTGAGAAGCCACCAACCAGAAAACAAAAATGGTCATAAACATGCATTGAGAATAACTAACACTGAATAATGCACCATAAGTAGGATATAACTTCGTTGCATAACTATTGACTTTACATGCATGCATATGCACAAACCTTAACAACAATATTCTTACTAAATCACAACTACTCACTAGCATAACTAACATATTGTCATCCCCATATCGCAAAACTATTGCAAGAATCAAACTTATCATATCCAGTGATCTACATGAAAGTATTTATTATATCCTTCTTGAATATTCATCACATTGGGACCAAATTCGTATTTTATGCAAATTACCATTACTACTATCAACTCTCAAAATAATATAAGTGAAGCATGAGATTTCATCTATTTCTTCAAAATTTAATCACCGTCATGCTCTAAAAGATATAAGTGAAGCACTAGAGCAACTACCTAGCTCAAAAGATATAAGTGAAGCACATAGAGTATTATAACAAATCACGAAAAATGTGTGTCCCTATAAAAAATGTGTGTCCAGCAAGGATGACTGTGACAAACTAAAAATCAAACAAAGACTCATATAATACACGAGGCTCCAAGCAAAGCTCATATCATGTGATGAATAAAAATATAGCTCCAAGTAACATTACCGATGGTCGATAGAAGAAAGAGGGGATGCCTTCCGGGGCATCCCCAAGCTTAGATGCTTGGGAATCCTTTAATATTACCTTGGGGTTCCTCAGGCATCCCCAAGCTTAGGCTCTTGCCACTCCTTATTCCTTTATCCATCGCGATCTCGCTCAAAAATTGAAAGCTTCAGCACATAAAACTCAACAAAACCTTGGTGAGATCCATTAGTATAATAAAGCAAATCACTACTTTAGGTACTACTGTAAAACCATTCATATTTTATTATTGCATTATACCTGTTGTATTCTAACTTCACCATGGCTTATACCCCTTGATACAATCCATAGATTCATCAAAACAAGTGAACAACGCAACGAAACCGAATCTGTCAAAAACAGAACAGCCAGTAGTAATTTGAACAATGACCATAGTTATGTAACTCTCCAAATTCTTAAAAATTAGGAAAACATGGGTAATTTGTATATCAACCATTTTTAAAAAAATCATAATTTTATCATGCTCTAGCAAATTTTAACAATTCTGCTACTGTATGCAAAAGTTTATGTTTTTGCACAGACTCAAGGCAACTATCATCCAAATCATCCGAAAGGTTGTACTTGGCACAAATACTAATTAAAACACAAAAACACAACCATAACAGTAGCATAATTGTGTGCACACAAAAAACACAAAAAATAAACAAGAAAATTAACATAACTATTTGGTTGCCTCCCAACTAGCGCTATCGTTTTACGCCCCTAGCTAGGCGTAATGCATAGTTTCAAGTGTTGTCATCCTTCGTTTCTAACTCCTCAATCGCACATCCATATTTCCTAGGAGTTCTAGCATACATGTTTTTAACGATCACACACCTAGGAACAAAATTAAGGAATTTATTTTCATATATAGGTTCCTTTATCAAATCAACAAAATTGGGCTGAACACTAATCATTTTAATACCTTCATCATTACTACGATAAAAACCAGGCGGAATCGGTTTTTTTAAGAATTCTCGCTTAGCCCTCAACGTAATGGTTGTTTCTTTACTATCATCCATGGAGACATAAAGAGCTTTAATTGATTCATTAATATCAAGCTTGGGTGGCAAAATTTTAGACTTAATATTTTCCACATCATGAACAATTCTATCAATGCTCCTAGACATATCATCAAGTTTATTCAATTTTTCTTCTATCATAGTATTGAAATTTTTTGAGCATTAATAAATTCTCTGATATTACTTTCAAGATCAGAGGGCATCCTATTATTATTATTATTATTATAAGAATTACCATAGGAATTGCCATAATTATTTGAGGAATTTCCAGGAACAACCTAGGAATAAAATTACCTCTATAAGCATTACTATTGAAATTGTTTCGCGAGACAAAATTCACATCTACGAGGTCATTATTTTGCTCCATCAAAGTATACAATGGCACATCATTAGGATCAATATGTGCATTTTTACTAGCAACCATTTTCATAAGCGCATCGACTTTATCACTCAAAGTACTAATTTCTTCAACATAATTCACTTTTTTACTATTAGGAGTTCTTTCGGTATGCCATTGTGAATAATTTGCCATAATATTGTTAAGAAATTTGGTAGCCTCTCATAGAGTAATTTCCATAAAAGTACCACCCATGGCGGAATCTAAATTTTTTCTAGAAACAAAGTTTAATCCCGCATAAACAATTTGTATGATGATTCGCAAACTTAAACAATGAGTAGGGAAATTTCTTATCATTAATTCCATCCTGTCCCAAGATTGGGCAACATGTTCATGCTCAAGTTGTTTAAAATTCATAACTTGATTTCTAAGTGAGATAATTTTCGCAGGAGGAAAATACTTGGCAATAAAAGAATCTTTACACCTATCCCAAGAATCAATACTATTTCATGGCAAAGATGAAAACCAAGTTTTTGTATGATCTCGTAGTGAGAACAGAAATAATTTAAATTTGATAATATCATTATCCACATATTTTTTCTTTTACATATCACACAATTCAACAAAAGTGTTAAGATGGGATGCAAAATCTTCATTAGGACTACCAGAAAACTATTCTTTCATAACAAGATTTAACAAAGCGGCATTAATATCACAAGTCTTCGCACTAGCGGCGGGAGGAGCAATCAAAGTACTAATAAAATCATTATTACTAGTATTGGAAAAATGGCACAATTTTGTATTTTCTTGAGACATCGCGTCTAGGCAAACAAGATAACAAGCAAACAAAAACGCAAACGCGAAAAAAATGCAAAAAAGAATATTTTTGTATTTTGTAAAGACATTTTTTAGAAGTCGGGGAGATGAAAATGGGAGGCAAATAGCAAATAATTTAAATGCAAGAAGATGAAAGTTTATCCGCAGGTACTTGATAGATGTTGATGATGTCTCCCCGGCAATGGCGCCAAAAATTCTGCCTGCTACTTGTGAGCTACGTTGGGATTTCTCTAAAAAGGAGGGGCTGATGCAACATAGTAGAGATAAGTATTTCCCTTAGTTAAGAACCAAGGTTAGCAATCCAGTAGGAGAACCACGCAACACCTTATAAGCAGTGCCTGCATGCGAACAAGGGGTTGTCTGTGACGCCCCCGATTCAATCGTACACTAATCATGCACGCAAATGTGTACGATCAAGATCAGGGACTCACGGGAAGATATCACAACACAACTCTAAAACATAAATAAGTCATACAAGCATCATAATATAAGCCAGGGGCCTCGAGGGCTCGAATACAAGTGCTCGATCATAGACGAGTCAGCGGAAGCAACAATATCTGAGTACAGACATAAGTTAAACAAGTTGCCATAAGATGGCTAGCACAAACTAGGATACAGATCGAAAGAGGCGCAGGCCTCCTGCCTGGGATCCTCCTAAACTACTCCTGGTCGTCGTGGTGGGAATCTCTTATGATAATCATCCGCGCCTTAAACGTATCCTAATGCCTGAAAGTTGGATAGGCTGGCCCTTACGTAAGGATTATATAACCCCCAATTTTTATGAAATACAAGATGCTCATTGAATGATAAGAAATTCATGCTCACTTATACAACACAACTCCAGATTTTATTCAAGTCAAGGAATATTTTAGGTTCTTTTCCTAGATGAAACGGAATACCTATTTATAATTAATTCCTAATTATACAAAAGCATTCCAGATAGACTGAGCAAAAAAAGGGTTTCATTTGGATTCCCCTATTTTGAAAATCGCATACACCTCCGAGGTAGTAGTCGTCATCGACGGTGGCGTCTGGCTCCTGGGCTCCATCGTCAGTCGCAGACAACGGTAAAGAAAGGGGAAAAGGGGAACAAGGCAACCGTGAGTACTCATCCAAAGTACTCGCAAGCAAGGAGCTACACTACATATGCATGGATATATGTGTAAAGGGCCATATCTGTGGACTGAACTGCAGAATGCCAGAATAAGAGGGGGATAGCTAATCCTGTCGAAGACTACGCTTTTGGCAGCCTCCGTCTTGCAACATGTAGAAGAGAGTAGACTGAAGTCCTCCAAGTAGCATCGAATAGCATAATCCTACCCGGCGATCCCCTCCTCATTGCCTGAGAGAGAGCGACCACCGGTTGTATCTGGCACTTGGAAGGGTGTGTTTTATTAAGTATCCGATTCTAGTTGTCATAAGGTCAAGGTACAACTCCAAGTCGTCCTGTTATCAAGATCACGGCTATTCAATAGATTAACTTCCTGCGGGGTGCACCACATAACCCAACACGCTTGATCCCATTTGGCCGGACACACTTTCCTGGGTCATGCCCGGCAGCGGAAGATCAACACGTCGCAGCCCCACCTAGGCACAACAGAGAGGCCAGCACGTCGGTCTAAACCTAAGCGCCGCAGGGTGCGGGCCCATCGCCCATAGCACACCAAGACGTTGCGTCTGTGACGAAAGCGGAACTAGCCCCCTTAATACAAGAGCAGTCTTACGTTCCAATCCGGCGCGCGCCACTCAGTCGCTGGCGTCCACGAAGGCTTCGGCTGATACCACGACGTCGGGATACCCATAACTACTCCCGCGTAGATGGTTAGTGCGTATAGACCAAATGGCGAGACTCAGATCAAATACCAAGATCTCGTTAAGCGTGTTAAGTATCCATGACGCCGACCAGGCAGACCCACCTCTCTCTAGGTGGTCTCAACCTGCCCTGCGCTCCGCCACAAAGTAACGATCGGGGCCCGTCGGGAACCCAGGCCCACCTCTACCGGGATGGAGCCACCGTCCTTTCAGCCCCATCTCCTAATAGTATCACGGGTAATGTAACGATGTAAAGTAAATAGTATATGCCCGTGATCACCTCCGAAGTGATCACAGCCCAAGAGTATAGCATGGCGAGACGGACAAGAGTGTAGGGTCACTGATGGAACACTAGCATCCTATACTAAGCGGTGGGATAGCGGTAAAGGTAACAACAGAGTAGCAAGGACAAAGGCTATGCAGCGGTATAGGATTAATCGAAAGCGAACATGCTACACTACTCTAATGCAAGCAAGATAGAGAAGAGTAGGCGATATCGGTGATCAAAGGGGGGGCTTGCCTGGTTGCTCTGGCAAGAGAGAGGGGTCGTCAACTCCGTAGCCGTACTAGGCAGCAGTAGCGTCGGTCTCGTAGTCTACCGAGAGAAGAGGGGGAAGAAACAATGAATACCATGCAAACAGATGCATCTCGAGCATGACAAGACAAGTAACGGTGCTAGGGGTGCCCTAACGCGGTATGAGGTTATACCGATGAAGGGGGGAAGCATCCGGGAAAGTATTCCCGGTGTTTCGCGTTTTCGGACAGATGAACCGGAGGGGGAAAGTTGCGTGTTTGCTATGTTAGGTATGTGTGGCGGACGAATGGGCTGCGTATCCAGATTCGTCTCGTCGTTTTGAGCAACTTTCATGTAGAAAGTATTTTCATCCGAGCTACGGTTTATTTTATATGATTTTCTAAAGTTTTAAATCATTTTTAGAATTAATTTAATTCGAAAACGTTTATTGCGTCAGCACAATGTCAGCATGACGTCAGCAATTAGTTGACCCGGTCAAACTAACGCGTGGGGTCCATTTGTCATTTACAGAGTTTAACTAAACATGATTAGTTAGTTTAATAAGTGATTAGGTTAATTGTAACAGTTTTAATTAAGTTAATTAATTATTCATCTAATTAATTAATTAATTATATTAATCCTTTTTTTATTCTCTTTTTTGTTCTATAAAAGGGGCGTGGGGGGCCCACTAGGCAGTGGCCCATAGGGCCAAACAGGTGCGCTGGCGGCGGGTACGGGCGCGACGTTGAGGCGATTAGCCCGAACGGGCGCGAGCACCCGAGTGGGTGAACCAGATGCGAGTGGAGGTCACCGGGCGCGGCGGCGAAGGCGGATATGTGGGCGGCGCGGATGGCGGAGACGCGGGCTGGCGGCCTCCGATGAGCAGCGAGGCGCTGCCACGCGTCGGCGATCGTCGGCGGCAAGCGTCAGCAGCGCAAGACGCTGACCACGAAGCGGGGAAGGTCAGGGGCGAAGCAGCTCGTGCTAGCGCGCGGGGACGAGCGGGAGGCGGCGCCGGTCAGAGAGGGAAGAGAGGGGGAGGTGGATCTCACGTTCGAGTAGAGACCAGGGGGCGGCGAGGCTCGAGGGAGCCGTTGTGGAGGAGGACGGGGACGACCGACGGAGAACGGGAGGAGATCCAGCGAGGGAGCGTTTCGGCGAGGCGGCTCCAGTGAGGTCCAGGCGGGGCGACGGTGGCCACGGCGTCTGCGGCCTTCGGGCGCGATCTTGAGCGAGGGGGAAGGGTGAGGAAGAGATGATGGGACGGCGTCGACGGGGTCGATGAGGGAGGAGCTGCGATGAGGCCGGGAGGGGCGGCGCTTGGCGCGGAGGTAGTCCGGCGAGTGGGTCCGAGCGGCGGCGTGGTTGGTGTCGATCGGCGCCAGGGGCACCCGTTTGCGGCGAGAGAGGAGTGGGCGTGAGGGGAGAGTGGGGGGATCGATCCCGATCCAGGGGAATCGGTGGGGGAGTGGAGTGCGTGGGGTAAAGTGGGGAGTGGGCGCTGCGAGGATGGCGAGGCCTTTGGGTGGCGGCGGCAAAGCGAAGGGTCGGGCCTCTGCCTGATCCAAAGGGAAGGGAGAGGCGTCGAGGGGAGCGAGTGGGGGAAAGTGGGGTGGGTGGTTAGGGTTTTCCCCGAGGGGTGGATATGGGGAGGGTGTGGGGTGCTGGTGGGCGGCTTTGGCGGCTCGATGGCTCTTGGGCCGTGGCCCATGAGGGGTTCTTCTTCTTCTTCTTCTTTTATCTTTTCTTTTCTTTTATTTCTTCTGTTTTAATTCCTTTAAAAGTATTTAGGCATTTTATAAAAATGTGTTTACTTTATTATAATTACTCAGGCATTTAACTGCACACCCCGAAAATTTTAGTTTAATATTTTGAAAACTTTGTCGTTTGACTTTAATTTGAATTTGAATTTGAAACGTTTTCGAATTAACCCGAGATTAACTACAGTGACCGAGGTGACATGGCACCATTAACGTGGGATTACTGTAGCCTAATTGTCCGGGCGTCACATTGTCAATCCCTCAACGGTTATTTACAAAGATTAAATTTTCTAGTGATTGATAGATAGATAAAACACAAAATAAATAAAGTAAAGAAAAATTGCATCAAGGTATTTTTGGATTTTAATATATGATAAAAGTAGACCCGGGAGGTATAGTTTTCACTAGAGGCTTCTCTCTTGCAAATAGCATATGGTGGGTAAAGAAATTACTGTTGGGAAATTTATAGAAAAGCGAATAATCATGACGATATCCAAGGCATGATCATGTATATAGGCATCACGTCAGAGACAAGTAGACCGACTCCTGCCTGCATCTACTACTATTACTCCACACATCGACCGCTATCCAGCATGCATCTAGAGTATTAAGTTCATAAAGAACGGAGTAACGCCTTAAGCAAGATGACATGATGTCGACAAAGTAAACTCACGCATGAATAAACCCCATCTTTTTATCCTTAATTGCAATGATACAAATACGTGTCATGTCGCTTTCTATCACTGGGATTGAGCACCACAAGATCGAACCCATCACAAAGCACCTCTCCCACTGCAAGAAAAATCAATATAGTTGGCCGAACCAAATCAATAGATCAGAGAGAAATACAAAGCTATATTAATCATGCATAAAATATTTCAAAGAAGACTCAAGGAATATTCATGGATAATCTGATCATAAACTCACAATTCATCGAATCCCAACAAACACACAAAAAATGATTACATCGAATAGAACTCCAAGAACATCAATGAGAACATTATATGAAGATCAAAGAGAGAGAAGAAGCCATCTAGCTACTAACTATGGACCCGTAGGTCCGTGGTAAATTACTCACACATCATCGGAAGGGCAAAAAGGTTGATGTAGAGCCCCTCCATGTTTGATTCCCCCTCTGGCAGAGTGCCGGAAAAGGCCTCCAGATGGGATCTCTCGAGAACAGGAACTTGCGGCAGCAAAAAAAGTATTTTGGGTGTCTCTCTGTTGGTTTCCCGATTTTAGAGAATTTATAGAGGCAGAGTTGGGTCAAACGGGTGAACATGGGCGCCATGAGCCACAAAGGCGCGTCGTGGTGCCTCATGGGCCCCTCCTTCATCTCCTGACCCTCTCCCGAAGCTTCTAGGGTCTCTTTTGTCAAGAAAAAATCTCCAGGAAGTCTTGTGGCATTTGGACTTCGTTTGGTACTAATATTCTGCAAACCAAAAACGGGCAAAAAATAGCATTGGCACTAGGCACAGGACTAAGTTAATAGGTTAGTCCCAAAAATGATATATAATTTCTTGTAAATGCATATAAAACATCCAAGATTGATACTATAATAGCATGGAACAATAAAAAACTATAGATACGTTGGAGACGTATCACTGGCGGGGAGGCGAGTCCAGGCGGTGGCACCTTGCTCATGCAAGCTTTTGTCATGCGAACAAAGAAAAGGAAGGGCAGATGCTAGGGTTAGCCATGGGCCTTCTACTGAGCTGATACCCGTATCAGCACAGTATCCTATTTTCTGATTTAAAAGGAAAAGAAAAACATCAATACGTTGCACAAGACGTATTGATGTTTTTTCTTCTCCTTTTAAATCAGAAAATAGGATACTGTGTTGATACCCGTATCGAGGCTGTATCGTTCATATCACCGTATCGGCGATGTTTAGTACGCTGATACATAGATTTCTGCCGTATCAGTGCTTCATAGTTTGCTTGCATCTTCATTTGCTAAAACTTATTGATATGGATCCTCATCCACTTGCTAATCTTTTCAAAATATCCAATTATGATGAACCAATTGCTAGTGAGTTGAGTGCACTTGATTATCTCTATGAAGTTTTGCTTGAAAATCATGAATCTAAAAATTGTGATGAAGTATTGAAAGAAGAAATTTATAAAGTGATTCATGGTAGCTCCTTGAATGAAAAGCATGATTGCAATGATATTATTATCAAATCTATTAATGTCTATTGTGCTAATGATACGCAAAACTACAATCTTGGGGATGATGAATTTGTTATGTCCACTATTATTGTAATGATCATGATTGGGGTGATAATGCTTCTTACGAACTTGAAAGTTTACTTAAGCCTCATGATGATTATGTTATTGATAATATTTTTTGTAATAATATTGAAAGTGGGTTTGGAAGAGTGTCAACTTTAGGTAAAAAGAACCCACATATCCAGAGAGTATTCAATCTTACAATTTTTTTGATAAAAGTGGGTTTGGAGAGGTCATGACTTCAGTTGGTGTTAATCCCACTATTTTGGAAGAGTATAAACTTTGTATGGATGTAGATCATGTAGAGAATATGTTATGTGATGACTATATTGTCTAATTTTAATATTATCCTACATGTAATTATTATGAGAGAGGAAAACATGCTTCTAGAAAATTTCATGTTACTAAATTACCTCTCGTCATGTTGATATTGTCAATGATTTATTCTTCTTCCTTGCATATGCTAGATATTTCTTGTATTGATAATTTGTTTACTTATAAAATGCCTATGCATAGGAAGTATGTTATACGTAAATGTGTTTGCCACATGTATTATGATGCTCTCTTTGTGCTTCAATTCTTGTCTTTCTTTTTCTGTGAGCATCATTGAAATCTCAAAGCCTATCTTAATGGCTATAAAGGAAGAGCTTTTTGGGAGACAACCCAATAGTTATATTTTTTACTTCTTGAGTGTTCACACAATTATGCTACTGTTATGATTGTATTTTTATGTTTTAGTTAGTGTTTGTGCCAAGTAAATCCTTTGGCATAATTTGGTTGATAGTTGACTTGATTCTATGAAAAACTAAAACTTTTGCGCCCAGCACTGGAACTTCCATAATTCACTGGAACATGATAAAATTATGCATTTCTTACACATTAATGATATACAAATTTCACATGCTGTCCTAATGTTTCAGATTTTTTGAAGTTACATAAGTATAGTCTTTGTTCAGATCATTATAGACTGTTCTGTTTTCGACAAATTCTGTTTTCGTTGCATAGTTTGCTTGTTTAATGATGCTATGGATTATATCGGGGGTATAAGTCATGGTGAAGTTATAATACATTATGTATTATGCAATAATAAAATATGAATGGCTTCATAGCAGTACCTAAAGTTTATGATTTGTTTATTATACTAACGGATCTCATGAGATTGCTGTTGAGTTTTGTGTGCTGAAGTTTTCAAGTTTTGGATGAGATAACGATGGACAAAGGAATAAGGAGCGGCAAGACCCTAAGCTTGGGGATTCACAAGGAACCCCATATAATATTCAAGGAGACCCAAGCATCTAAGTTTGGCGATGCACAGGATGCCCCTTTCGTCTACAATCCTTCGGTGTACTACTTGGAGGTATATTTTTATTCATCACATGATATGAGTTTTCCTTGGAGCGTCTTGTATTATAGTAGTCTCTGCTTTGTTTGCCTTTTAGTTTGCCACAATCATTGTTTGCTGCACACACCTTTTGAGAGGGGAACGCATTTATTCTTTATTTTTTAGACTACTATATGTGCTTCACTTATGTCTTTTGAGCTAGACAGTTGCTCTAGTGCTTCACTTATATCTTCTAGAGAACGGTGATGGTTAAATTTTAAAGAAATGGTTGCACTCTCATGCTTCACTTATGCCTTTTTTAGAGTCTAATAAATAGTAATGGCAATATGCATGTGTTATGAATCTGGTCCTGATGTGATAGGTATTCAAGAGGGATATAATAAAAAAATTCATGTACATCACTGCATATGATAAGTTTGATTCCTTGCAATAGTTTTGCGATATTGAGATGTTAATATGTGAGGTACCAGTGAATATTTGTGGTTTAGTAAAAATATTGGTGTTAAGGTTTGTGATTCCCGAAGCATGCACTTATAGTCTCCCGTTATGCGATGAAGTTGGAGCATGATTTATTACTAAGTGTTTACCTTATGAGTGGTGGTCGGGGACGGGCGATGGTATTTTCCTACCAATCTATCCCCCTAGGGGCATGCGTAGTAGTACTTTTGTTTGAGGGCTAATAGGCTTTTACAATAAGTATGTGAGTTCTTAATGACTAATGTGAGTCCATGTATTATACACACTCTTACCTTTCCGCAATTTTATAGCCTCTTCGGTATCGTGCATTGCCCTTCCTCACCTCGAGAGTCAGCGCAAAATTTGCCGGTGCATCCAAACCCCATGATATGATATGCTCTATCACACATAAGCCTCCTTATATCTTCCTCAAAACAACCACCATACCTACCTATCATAGCATTTCAATAGCCATTCTGTGATATATTGCCTTGAAACTTCCACCACTTTGTTATTATGACATACACCTTCATTGTCATATTGCTTTGCATGATCATATAGCTGACATAGTATTTGTGGTTCAGCCACCGTTCATCATTTTTTTATACATGTTACACTAGATCATTGCACATCCTGATACACTACCAGAGGCATTCATTATAGAGTCATATTCTTCTAGTATCGAGTTGTAATATCAAGTTATAAGTAAATAAAAGTGTGATGATCATAGTTATTAGAGCATTGACCCAGTGAGGAAAGGATGATGGGGACTATGATTCCCACACAAGTCGGGATGAGGAACCGAACGGAAAATAAAAAGAGAGAAAAATGAGAGAAAAATGAGAGAAAAAGAGAGAAGGGGCAATGTTACTATCCTTTTCCAAACTCGTGCTTCAAAGTAGCACCATGTTTTCATATAGAGAGTCTCCTATGTTGTTACTTTCATATATTGGTGGGGATTTTTCATTATAGAACTTGGCTTGTATATTCCAATGATGGGCTTCCTCAAATTCCGGAGGTCTTCATGAGAAAGCAAGTTGGATGCACACCCACTTAGTTTTCATGTTGAACTTTCATACACTTATAGCTCTTAGTGCACCCGTTGCATGGCAATCCCTACTCCTCGCATTGACATCAATTGATGGGCATCTCCATAGCCCGTTGATTAGCCGTGTTGATGTGATACTATCTTCCTTTTTTGACTTTCCCTCATTGATCTATATCATCGCATTCTATTCCACCCATAGTGTTATATCCATGGCTCACACTCATATATTGTGTGGGAGTTGAAGCAAGTTAAAAAGTATGAACCAATTGCTTGACTTGTCATCGGTGTTGTACATGATTGATACTTTGTGTTAGGAAGATCGAGCATAGCAAGATTATATGATTTTGTAGGGATAGTGTTCTTTAGCATTTTTATTTTGAAAGGAATGATTGTTTGTTGGTATGCCTGAGTATTGGTGTCTTTATATCAAATTATAGACTATTGCTTTGAATCATTCGGATGTAATATTAATACCCTAAAAGAAAGGTTCATGATGAACATGTTAGGTAGCATTCCACATCAAAAATTTCTATTTTTATCACTTACCTACTCGAGGATGAGCAGGAATTAAACTTGGGGATGCTGATATGTCTCCAACGTATTTATAAACTTTTATTGTTTCATGCTATTATTGTATCAATCTTGGATGTTTTATATGCAATTATATGCTATTTCATATCATTTTTGGGACTAACCTATTAACCTAGTGCCCAGTGTTAGTTGCTATTTTTTTTGCCTATTTTAGGTTTTCTAGAAAATCAGTACCAAACGGAGTCCAAACACTACGAAACTTTTTGACGATTTTTTCTCGACATAAGAGACCCTGGAAGAGGTGCTTTATCTTTGTATTTCTCTTTGATCTATCTGTTTGGTTTGGCGAACTAGAATGATTTATCTTCAATTGGAGAGGTGCTTTGCAATGGGTTCAATCTTGCGGTGTTCTATATCCCAGTGACAGAAGAGGACAAGAGACGTATTTGTACTGTTGTCATTAAGGGTAAAACGACGGGGTTTATTCATATTGATTGGGTTTACTTTGTCTACATCATGTCATCTTGCTTAAGGCGTTACTATATTTTTTATGAACTTAATACCCTAGATGCATGCTGGATAGCCGGTCGATGGGTAGATTAATAGTAGTAGATGCAAGCAGGAGTCGGTCTATTTGTCTCGGACATGGTGCCTATATACATGATCATTGCTTTGACTATCGTCATATATATGCACTTATCTATCAATTGCCGAACAGTAATTTGTTCACCCACCATATACCATGTGCTCGAGAGAGAAGCCTCTAGTGAAAACTATGGCCCCGGGTCTACTTTTATCATATACAAAATCCAAAAATACCTTGATGTAATTTTGTTTCTTTTGTTTTATTTCGCAGTTTACTTTATCTATCTATCACTATCAGAATTAATCCTTGCAAGTAACGAGTTCAACGGGATTGATGACCCTCTTGCCCGCATTGGGTGCAAGTATTTGCTTTTGTGTGTGTAGGTGTTGTTCACGAGGCTTTGTGTGATTCTCCTACTGGATGGATACCCTAGTTCTTACTGAGGTAAATACTTATCTCTAATGTGTTGCATCTCCTCTCCTCTTTGGGGAAAATCCCAACATAGCTCACTAGTAGCAGAAACTTATACCAAAACTTGTCCCAAATCGGACAATTTTTTTTACCAAAGTATGTTGGTGCCATGCCATGACACCATGCCAAGTTTCATGATTTCCAGGTGAGTTTTGAATTTACAGTAATTTTAAAACCAAGTTGTTCAATGTTTCCAGCCGAGCCACGACACCCAGATGTTTGAAATTCATTACCATTTCTTGCATGAGACCTAAACATTAACCCGAGGGCACATATATAATTTTTCAATCCATTTTGGTGCTCTGGAGCATGTGCATGTAGTTCAAAAATGCCTAGAAACTCAACTAATGTATAAAAGAGGCCAAACGAACCCTGAATAATTCCAAATTTTAACACGACACTCCTATAGTTGCATGTTCATTGTAGATAAATGTTCTAGCAATTTAGACACCACCCTTTCCCGCCATAACCCCATTTTGTCTTTCAAACAAAATAAAAAATCAAGTACACCACAAACAGTTTATTAGCAAGAATCATGTGCGATGCAGTATAAAATATCTTAGGGTACCCTCACGTATAGCTTACGCCGGAAGCTTTGTCTGCTACAGTCCATTGCACGTCCGTCAACCGCACTTGTGTGCTAGTTTTGCGCTGCACCATATGAAAGTTTTCAGCAACCGCGGAAATATCTAGCTCCCCCCCCCCCTAACCAAAAGCCACATTTCCACTGTTTTCTCCTTCCTTTCCAAGTTCAAACCTTTACTGCTTGCTTGCAGCGCCGCCTCCTTGCCGGCAACGCTCCTTCCTACATGAAGCCTCGTCGATATAGTCAGGTAATCCACACCCCACCCCCATCATCCTCCTTCTCCATCCCACATGCCCCAACCATCAGCGCGACAAGTTCCACCCAAATCACTGTCCCATCCTTCAATTAAGCGCCACCCATAGACATTTTGCGCGCAGTATAGCCAGGAGATCAAGGAGCATCTGGCAGCAGAGAGGTAAATCACGGCCGCATGTGCAGATGAGGTCGTGATGGCTGTCATGCGTGCCGACTGCCAGATCTTGGAGGAGCACCTCACCATCGAGGCCACCGTCGACGCCTCGCACGCAAACGCTGCCACGCGGTTGGCTACTTTAAACGACATTTTGTGGTGTTTTCTCGTGGCCACCGCCGGTGCCTTCTAGTGAATTATACTCTGTAATGTTAATATGCAATCTGATCTTCTGAAATGTGATGTTCAGTTGGCAATTTGGTTCAACAATTGCTATATTTCCAGTTCTTAAGCATGCTTGGTTTGATTAACTGTGTGTGATCTTCTAGTATATGTTATATTCTGCAATGTGGTGCTCAGATAACTGTTTTGTTCATTTGTTGTGGTGTCCAGTTAACTGTTTGGTTCAATTCTGCAATGTGATGTTTATTTTTTGTTGGTACAATTTTGTATTGTTCTGCATGTCAGAAATAAATCGAATTTGGATATACTAAATACATAAGAAACATATACAATTGCTATATTTCCAAGTTGTTTAACATGTTTGGTTTGATTAACTGGCTTTTTCATGCGGCTTGAATTAATCTATGGGATCTACAATTTGTTTATTTTCATTAACATATTCTACCGATAGTATGCCAACCCTCACTTAACCTGATCACTGCCTTATATGTGTTGGAGGGAAACAATGTGAGGCACTGAGGTTTACCATCGAGGTTTGCACATGCATGGTCCTTTGGCTAATAGGAAATTATGGTGCAATTGCACAAACCATTCTAATATTTAGGTAACAATTTGGTCTTGCATACGTAGGTCCTGCTGTCAGAGGTTTAGACCCACTATTCAACCCATTTTGCATATAGGGAAATAAGATGATCATGAATTTCAGTCAAGTTAAGAAACTCAGAAATATTATTAGGATAAAGAAACTAGCGACGAATAACAGCAAGATCTTTGTTTGCACAACGAAGAAGACATCAGTCAACCATAGGATGGTACTAACTCTTTTACCTTGTTTTTTCCTATGCGCCATTTCAAAATTTAGAACAGATATTTATGCACATCTTTGTTTTCAGTCCTTTCCCAAGCAGTTCACCGATGATTACCTCTCAAACCACCTGCATGGTGAAGAGGCGAGGAAGGTATTCATTCAACACCCGTGGTACAATATTGAAGTCTTCCTCAATAGGATGAAGGTTGGACGGGCAATTATCCACAGACACTGGCCTAAAGTTGTAAGGACATTAAACATCACTGAAGGCCCAATATTCGCCTTCCACTTCAGCAGTTTTTTAGTTGAGATTCATGTGTCTATTTACTGCGTATGATGCTACTTTCTAAAGGTTTTAGATGTTGCATGTGAAACTTGGTGTTGTTGTGTAATGGTGTAGCTAGCAATATGCCTATATGGTGTAACTGAGTGCTGAAGCTATCTGATGTTGTACTTTGATGTAATTCAATTATGAAATCCTGGTTGCCGTAATACGATATGAAATATATGGTGTGTTTGATATGAAATGTCAATTTTATTACTAAATGGATTATCAATAATAGGCCAATTAGCCTGCTTATTGGGTTTTTCTATTGCAGACGGTTTCTCAGACAACACCGTGGACGATGAACTCAAACAACCCACGCAATTTCTAGAAAGTAGACGTGTTGGATCAATAAACAATCACACACCTCCACACGGCAAATGTTTGTGTTAGGACACCTTGCACAAACATTTCCACATAAAAATTGTGTGTGATGTACATACTAAAGGAAATATTTGTTTGGGATACGTTATGTGGGATGTACATAAGAATGAAAACGATTGAGCCTGTATAATTGTCTACGATGGCTCGCCCGATCGAACACGAGCTCTTTTTGCCCAGCATATGTGATCAGAGGACCTATCGCCGACGGTTCCTGGGTCGTGTGGGAAGGACGCCCCACCCTATCGCACACACAGGCAAGGTGACGGTTTAAAACTCTGACGCGGAAAGGCGGCAAAAACCGTTTGTATAGGACGTCTCTGCAGCAGTAATTGTTTCGTACTTGTCTACTCTTCTCGCTCACGTTCTTCATCCCTGCAGGTACCTAGGACCATGAAGAGCGAGCCACAAAGAGGCTAAGGGTAGGGAGAATGTGATGTGTTATTCTGAACACCAGTGACAGAAAGGTTTAGTACAGTAACACATATCCTATCTCTAGGGATTCAACAGGTGTAGTCACTAAATATCCAATGCTTTTGTCTGGTTATTGCTATCTTAATTACCGGGGCAACCCCACGCGGCGGATAGGGCCTTCGGTTGGACAACTGACTCTTGATGCAGGATGTGTGCCAGTTAGGACGTAATTTGGGCAAATCCTCCACTTTGATACGTAGCAAGCACATCTCGATGGATGACTTGTAGGGCACACATTAAGATCATAATCAACCCAATGCAAATATATGGTTGTAAGCATAAGTCCTCATGCCCATGCCTATTTTTATTATAAGTGTTTCTACTGTCAACTTGATTAGTCCGGTCAAAATCTGGAATTTAATTCTCTTGCAAAAGCTTGTTAGAAACCCTTGACTTAAAGGGTACCGTCCTCTCGTGTGTTCGATGGCTCAAGGTCACTTCTGGGGAAAAAGGCGAGAATTCATTCTGCTCCCTTACCGGATCACTAAAGGGACTAATCAACTCTAGCAAACACACTCCTCGCCTGCATGGCTTTCCTTGGACTATAGCAAAGACGAACTGCACCATAAGCCTCACAATGGAAGGTGGCACTCATCTCTTGTTGCAGCCATCCGCACACGAGAAACATGACGTTCACCTAGCGAGCCCATACAACCCTCTCTTGCTCGGCTCGTTCCATTGCCGGAGATGGCCAGGGGAGGGGGAGGGGTGTTCTTGGAAGGCTGGAAAGGTGAGGGGGCAAGGTGTCAGTGGAGAGGCATTGAGCGCAATGGACTGGATGTTTTTATTCCAGGGATCCCATTGTTTTCTTTTAACACACATCAATTGGTGGGTCCAAAGGGTCAAATGAGTCCCCTCTCCATTGATGAAGACATAACAAAGTGGTGGGTACCAAAGGGTCAAAAGAGTCTCTTGTCGCTGCAGTTGATGTGGCGAAGTGATGGGTCCCAAACACGAGGAAACATGTCAACGAAGACTGCAACCTAACAGTAGCTCAAGCAAACAACACACAAGGGCATATAGCTAATTTCTTCACAAATGGTAAAGGCACATACTAAATTTGATAAGTTTCAGTAGTAGTCTTCGAATACCCGAGCTAGATAGTGGCACAAACCAAAAAAATTCTATAGATTTTAGGCAATGACTCGTTGGGGATGAATCCCCAGACCTTCTTTTGAGGGATTATAAAGAATTATAGGAAAGAGCTATGGATGCTCTAAAAGCATCTACAACCAGACTCCACTCTCCCCCTATATGTCCAGGTGAACAACCCAAACAAGAGAAAGAAGAAAAATGCCCACCCAACCAGACCCTCCATTTTCTTTATATGTACACGTTGTCTGGCACCTAGACATGACCCTCCATTTCCCTTCTATATGTCCGGATTTTCCAGCACGTAGACGCGTCCACCACGTCAGCCCAAATCTCAACCAACCCACCTTGGCCCTACCTACAGCCACAAATTCTTGGCATTTCCTATTTGGCGCCACACGCGCCAGTTAACATGCATTTTCGTTAACTGGCTCCTGTGTCGTCCGTAGATGGGCCGGCCCATCTAGGCGCGGGTTAACATTTTACTTTTTGAAAATTCTATGAAATTTTTGAATATCTATGAACTTTTTAAAAAATTCAATAGTTTTTTTCAGATTGATGAACTTTTTTGAATACCGATGAACTTTTTTGAAATTTGATGAACATCTTTTTGAAAATGGATGAACTTTTTTTATTTATGAACATTTTTTCAGTTCAATGAAGTTTTTATAAAAATACATGAACTTTTTTTGAATTTCTATGAACTTTTTTCAAATTTAATGAAATTTTAAAAAAATTAATGAACTGTTGCTAAATTGGATGAACTTTTTTTTCAATTTGAATGAACTTTTTTTCAAATTGATGAACTTTTTAAAAAATTGATGAACCTTTTTTAAAGATATGAACATTTTTTCAAATGGATGAACCTTTTTTCTTTAAATCTGTAAACCTTTTTGATTTCATATTTTTATTTTCGTAAGAAAAAAACAAAAAAAACTGAGGCGGTACACTAGTGGGCCGGCCCATGCTAGCAGCGTTGCATGCGCACGATCGTTAATGGGCGCCTGCAGCACTGTATAGGAGCTCCCCAAATTTTTCTCCATTTTCTCCTCCCCGTGCCCCTTTTTTCTAGAAAAAAGAGGCAATCCCCGTATTCCCATATTAACGGTCTCCCGTACGTCTTCTCCCGCTACCTGCTCATCGAGAGATTTATAGAAATTATGAATGTGCTCTTTTAAAGCTCCTTGACCTACAATAGAATTCCCATGGTCATCACACAATTTAATGATTTTGTTTCTCCTTTTCCTCTCTGAACAACAGTTGTGGAAAAATTGTGTATTACGGTCACCCTTTTTCAACCAATCTATGTGAGCTCTTTGTTTCCAATAGGTGTCCCTCTGATCTTCCAGTCTTTCAAGTTTGAACCGAAGCACATGCTCACGATGTACAGATTGTTCACTAGTTGGACCACGTAGCCAACATCTAAGATCTTTTTTTAGTTTTTTGATCCTCTTCTCTAGATCTCCCAAGACATTTGTGCTCCAGTTCCGAAGTGAATCTGCAACCTGTCTAACACCATCCGATGCACATAAGGCACCGTTCATAAAGGCATTATTCCAAGACTCTTGTACCACTTGAGTGCAACCTTCTTCTTGCAACCACATAGCTGCAAATCGAAAAGTTGGGTCACTTGGTGGCTCGAACACAGGTTCACAACTAGAGTCAAGAATCATCGGGCGGTGGTCTGAATGGCGAGGTTCACCATTGATTACTTTGAAAGCCGGATATATGGTACGCCATTCACGATTGCCAACAGCCCTATCCAGCCTTTCCTTGATGTATCGGTCATACCTGTGACTATGGTTTCGCCAGGTAAAAACATCTCCCATGAAACCAAGATCTTCAAGCTCACAGAATTCTAGCACTTCCCTGAACCGATCCATTTGTACACTAGCATTAAGTTGACCACCAAACTTCTCATGCTGAAATAGAATTTCATTGGAATCACCTATGCAAAGCCAGGGTCCAGAACCTTGATGTTTCAAATTCCGTAGAGCACGCCAGGTCATATCCTTTTTCTTTGGATGGCCATAGATTCCTATAAACCTCCATACCTTCCCATCATCTCGTATATAAGCATCAATATATAAGCACTTAACATCACAGACCGGGACATCCACATCGCGCTTCCAGAATAGAGCTAGGCCACCACTCTTTCCGTTGCTGCTGTGAACCACCATATTGGGCATATCCAGTAACCAACAAAAAAAATCATTCTTTTCTCATCCAACTTGGTTTCAGAAACAAATAAACATCTGGATTCTCACGCCTTTGGACGTCCAAAATCCCTCGAACTGCTTTGTGATTGCACAAACCATGACAATTCCAGGCCACCATCTTCATTGTTGTTTAAATATTGATTCAGTTGTCCGACTCTCTTCCCTCCTAAGTAGATACAAAGGACCTGCTACAACACACTTCTTACTGAAATTGAAACAACTGACTGATAACTGGGCCTACAGGAACCACTCTGTTCCCTCTGAAGCTGACATAACAGAGAACAAAAGGAAATCCCTAATCCGGGATAGACTAGATTCCCCCAAAAGATTGGCCGGATGGATTGAAGGGTCTGGACAAAAGAACACGAGAAAGGCACCAGGGTTAGAAATCGGCACGAAGTCAGAAGGGGGAAAGGGCGGATAAAGGAATTGAAACAAAAGGAGAATTAGGGACAGAGGGGGGAGCAGGGGAGCCCGGGGAAGAGGATGGGAAGCTAAAGCAGGTTGGGGAGAAAGAGAAGAAGCGGATCTGGAGGGAAAATACCAGAGAAGAGATGGATTAAAGGCTGAGACAAGGGGACCCACTTTCCCCCTATCTCTTTCTAATCTGTGTTGAAGGATTTTCCTCCTTACTTCATACTGCTGAGGACCAAGGGTTGATTGAAGGCATTCAGATTTGTCCAGGGGCACCAAGTGTGTCACACTTGCTTTTTGCGGACGACTCCTTTCTCCTCCTAAAGGCTGATTGTGACAATGCTTCAGAACTTCAACGTATCCTTGACCGATATGAGGAATGCTCAGGACAAATTATCAACAGGGATAAGAGCAGTGTGCTTTTCAGCCCAAATTGTAATAATATGCAGAAGATAGAAATTATGGATTATTTGCATATTTCCCATGAGGGACAAAATGAAAGGTACCTAGGGCTCCCAGTTCATATAGGCAAGTCCAAGAAAAGAGTCTTCCAATATCTGAAAGGGAAAAGTTGGGCAAGAATCCAAGGTTGGAAAGAGATAACACTTTCCAAAGCCAGAAAAGAAATTCTTATTAAGGCGTAGGCTCAGGCGATCCCAACTTATGCTATGTCATGCTTTGATATCACTAAAGGGATTTGCGAGGAGGTCTCTTCTATGGTATGTCGTTTTTGGTGGAGTCAAATGGATGAAGAAAATAAATTACATTGGGTTGCCTGGGACAAATTATCTAAGCCGAAGAAGGATGGAGGTTTAGGTTTCAAAGATCTCTATTCCTTTAATATTGCTATGCTAGCAAAGCAAGCCTGGAGGATACTTCTAAATCCAGAGTCCCTATGCGCTCAACTACTCAAGGTGAGATACTTTCCGCACGAGAATTTCTTGAAGGTCATGCCAAAAAAGGGTATCTCTTACACTTGGAGGAGTATTCTTAAAGGTCGTGATCTTATCAAACAAGGCTTGATCTGGCGTATAGGTGATGGCCATAAAGTTAATATCTGGGAAGATCCATGGGTACCAAGAGGGAGTACTAGAAGACCAAGTACAGTTAGAGGCCAAATTTTACTTCAGAAGGTTTGTGATCTGGTCGACCCTATTTCTGGACGGTGGGACCAAGATCTTGTTCAACAAGTATTTAATGATGATGTCCCACACATTCTGAGTATTCCTATTAAGGAGGGATTTGATGATCTTCCAGCCTGGCATCCCGACCCGAAAGGTAACTTTTCGGTTCGTTCAGCCTACAAACTCAAACTTCAGTTGGACGATGTTGTTGCTGGTCAAACATCAACTTCCACTGTAGCAGATCCGACAACAATTGCAACAAAGGTTTGGACCAAGCTTTGGAGTTTGAAAATGCCTAGGAAAATCATCATGTTCCTCTGGAGATTGAGTCACAACACCCTTCGTGTCCGGTTAAATCTTAAACGTCGTGGAATTGACCTGGATACCATCTGTCTGATGTGCAATTGCCTTGACGAGGATGGTGGCCATGCCTTCCTCAAATGTAAATTTGCAAAGGCTCTTTGGCGGGAAGCTAAACAGGAGCATGTAAGGGGTTTGCTTCTCAGTTGTACTGATGCAAAACAATCAGTCAAAACTCTAAAGCCTGGAGAATGTGACATCCATGTTCTGCATTTGTTTGATGTGGAATTTGTGGAATGCTAGAAATGTAGTTAATAATGGTGATAGGTGTCCGTCAGCAGCGGCTATCGTTTCCTCTACTGCTGTACAAGTTACAGAATTTTCTGAACATCTTCGTATACCTTCATGTTCAGTTATTGCCCCTAATGAGCGTTGGTCTAAGCCTCCTGACGACTTCCTAAATATAAACATTGATGGTTCGTTCCTAAAAGATAACAGTACAGGAGGTTGGGGTTTTTGTGTTAGGGATGCTTCTGGAGATGTCGTCGGTGCTCGCATGGGCCAAATCCACTTCCTGTCGGATGCTTTGCATGCAGAGACGATAGCTTGTCTGAAGGCGATTGAGTTTGCTACTGAAGTTGGGTTTGGGCGTATCATCATTGAAACAGACTCCACAGTGCTAGCCTCAGCTCTTCTTTCCAATGAATTGGATACTGCTCGTATCGGAGTTCTCTTTCAGGAGGCAAAATTTCTTCTTTTTACTAGCTTTATTGAGTTTAAAGTGCATGTCTGTAAGCGTGCCTGTAACTCAGTGGCACATGTTCTGGCTACCCATGGTGCCCATATGTCCCAGGGAGGTACCATGTATTGGCATGACGCTGTTCCTGACATTGTATCTTCTGTGGTGGCTAGCGATCTAGCTGCTTTTACTTCTGTATGTTAATAAAGCCAAGTTAGAGTTTTCAAAAAAAAGAATAGTCCGGCCAGCGCTCACGGCCAGGGCGCCATGTGCTCCTTGACGTGGTGCCTGTTGGAAATATAAGCAAATTACTACGAGATTTAATCCGAATAAATAGAAGATAAATCATGACTTCAATAGTAGAGATTAAACTAATCATGCGAACTAGCATAGTAGATGAACAGATCACATCTAGGGCACATACTAGAAACATGAATTCTACCACGATCTCAGACAGGAAGGATAGAATCACATACGATGCAGCGGGAGCAGCACCGCTGGTGTTGACGTTGTTGCCCATGTCGTCGAGGATGAGGTTGCCGAGGTCGGGGAAGAAGTCGTCGTTGGTGAAGTCATCGCTGCCAGCAGTCGCGCGAGTGCGCTGCCCAAAAACCTGATCGCCCCTCTCACGTACAGGATCACGAGAGGCGGGGTTCCGGAGGCCTGCTGTCCCTTCTCCCGGTGCTCGCCGAAAGGAGGGATGGAGAAGACTTGCTTGGCGGCGCAATGATCTGGAACGGTGATGCAAAACCATACGAAGCGGCTGCGGCCGAGTAGGTCGTGGGAGTAAACCCCACGTCCGAGTCTTCACGATCCAAAAGAATCGGAAACGGTTCAGTAATTAACGCATCCATTAATTATTAATTAATGACTCATTAATTTTCCCGAGCAACAAAAATATAGACAACGTGCATAGCTCTGTCCTCGGCTCGGCTCAATCCTGCAACCCGCGGCCCATCATGACGAGGCGTGGCGTGGCGGGGCGAGCGAGGAGGAGGAGGCGTGTGTAGGTTTCCTCTTCTCATGCTCATACAAGTGGTAGAAGAGCTCACCTTATAAAGAGTTGCAACTCTCCCTCAACTTTCATGGTGGGACTAAACTTTAGTCTCACTCACTCCACTCACATGTGTGCATGAATGGGCCAAGAGAATTTCAGAATTTTAGTTGGGCTTTGGGCAAAAGGCCTACTAGCAAAATTCCAATAATCCCCCACAAAGTCTCATTGGCACATCTCATCATTTAGTTCCAAAACATTGTTTATATACCGGTGCTTAGTGGAGACTGTGAAGTTGAACTTCCACTTAGAGTTTTATGCTACACTAGATCACAACTTGAATAGTGGACTATGCCTTGAACTACAAGTTTTTTGCGAAACTAGTTTCACATAAATTCTTGACCGATACTGGGATGCCGCAAGGCTTCCCCGTGGGTGGAGCGTATACGTCATACTCCAGGGACTTTCATGAATTTATTAAAGAACACCCAATTCTCACAGACTGCAACGTTAATAGTCAAATTCATATAGGTGTGTTCCTTAGGAGATGCTCTGCAGGACAACATCTCTGCTTACTCAAATAAGCCACTTGCAACACATTAAGATAAATATCAATTGCATCTTCACGGAGTGGGGTAATCAAAGTAGGGATACTCTCCTCTCAGCTGACCAACAGCTTGTCTCCCACTTCTACTTCACGGAATCTCCGATCACATAGAGTGGGTTACCATTATGGACAACTCATGCGGTGGTTCTCAAGCCCATCTCCATCGATGCATTATCTATCACGTTACGAATAGACCATTTGTGAAGGGATCTGCCAAGTTTTTCGACGTTTGGATATAATCCAACGTAATAACTCCGGAGTTTCTCAATTCTCTGACAGATTTTAGTCTCCTCTTCACATGCCTTGAGGACTTCATATTGTCCTTAGAACTATTTATCTTGACGATCACAGTTTCATTATCACAGTTCATCAGGATAGGGGGTATTGGTTTTTCAACCATAGGTAAGTCCATCAAGAGCTCATGAAGCCACTCTGCTTCAACAGTGGCAGTGTCTAATGTTGTGAGTTCTGCTTCCATAGTTGACCTCGTTAAGATGGTCTGCTTGCAAGACTTCCAGGAAACAACGCCACCACCAAGTGTAAAAACATAACCACTTGTGGCATTAATCTCATCAGCATCAGATATCTAGTTTGAGTCACTATAACCCTCTAGTACCCTTGGATACCCGGTGTAGTGAATCACATAGCTTGCAGTGCCTTTCAAATAGTGCATAACTCTCTCAAGCGCATGGCAATGATCATCTTCCGGTTTTGACACAAACCGGCTCAGCTTGCTCACAGCAAAAGATGTCAGTCCTCGTGGCACTCGCCAAATACATAAGCGAGCCAATAATCTGAGAATACCTCAGTCGATCTCTAGCAATCCGTTGATTCTTTTGAAGCAACACACTAGCATCATATGGAGTTGGAGAAGGCGTACAATCGCTATACCCAAAACGACTCAAGATCTTTTCCACATAGTGAGACTGAAGCAGTGTGATCCCACCATTCTCATCCCTCAACAGCTTGATGTTTAAGATAACATCAGCTACTCCTAGATCCTTCATCTCAAAACAGCGAGATAAGAAATCCTTAACCTCCTTGATTAAATCAAGTTTGGTTCCAAAGATCAGTATGTCATCGACATACAGACAAAGAATAACTCCTTCGCCCCCACCATGGCGATAGTACACGCACTTGTCATCATCGTTTACTACAAAGCTGACAGAAGTTAATGTTCTTACGAACTTCTCATGCCACTCCTTAGGAGCTTGTTTAAGGACATATAAAGACTTTAATAACTTGCACACCTTTCCTTCCTGACCAGGTACTACAAAACCATCTGATCCATGTAAATTTCCTCCTTCAACTCTCCATTGAGGAAAGTCGTCCTAACGTCCATTTGATGAACGAGAAGACCATGTGAGGCAGCCAGTGATAGTAGCACCCGAATTGTGGTCAGTCTAGCCATGGGTGAGTAAGTATCAAAGAAGTCTTCACCTTCTTTCTGGGTATAACCCTTAGCCACAAGCCATGCCTTGTATTTTTCAATCGTACCATCAGGTCTAAGCTTCTTCTTGAACACACACTTACATCCTACAGGTTTGCACCCATAAGGACGGTCAATGATCTCCCAGGTTCCGTTAGCTAAGATGGAATCCATCTTGCTACGAACAGCTCCCTTCCAGTAGTCAGCATCAGGAGATGCATAGGCTTCTGAAATAGTCATGGGTGTGTCATCCACAAGGTACACAATGAAATCATCACCAAAGGACTTTGCAGTCCTATGTCTCTTACTCCTCACAGGAGTTGTGTTGTTACCCTCAACGGGATTCTCAATGTGTTCCATCGCAATGGTGGGTTCAGGAATTACAGCGAATTCCTCACTAGATGGAGTAGGTATCTCCTGATTTGATGAACTCGACATATCCTTCATAGGAAATATGTCCTCAAAGAAAGTTGCATCATTCGACTCCATAATCGTACAAACATGCATGTCGGACACCTTAGATTTTATTATCAAAAATCTATAGCCAATGCTATGAAAAGCATAGCCTAGAAGAACACAATCCACGGTTTTTGGTCCAAGCTTGCGCTTCTTGGGAATTGGTATATTGACTTTCGCCAAAAACCCCAAGCACGTAGGTAAGAGAGTTTCAATGTTTTCCTTTCCCATTCCTCAAGTGGAGTCATGGTCTTATGCTTTGTGGGAACTCGGTTTAGGACATGACACGCAGTCATTAGCGCCTCCCCCCATCATTCCTTGGAGTGACCCGATGTGTCTAACATGGTGTTAACCATATCAGTTAGAGTTCGGTTCTTTCTTTCGGCTACCCCATTTGACTGAGGTGAGTAGGGGGGCGTCCTCTCATGGATTATACCATGTTCCGCACAAAACAGATCAAATTCATTGGAAAAATACTCTCCACCATGATCGGACCGAAGGCGTTTAATTTTTCGATCAAGTTGGTTCTCTGCCTCAGCTTTATAGTTTTTGAAGAAAGTTAAAGCCTCATCTTTTGATTTCAGAAGATACACATAACAATATCTAGTGGAGTCATCAATCAACGTCATGAAGTATCTCTTTTCACCTTTTGTCAACACGCCATTCATCTCACAAAGATCAGAATGTATAAGCTCTAGTGGCGCCAAGTCTCTTGCCTCTGCAGTCTTATGGGACTTGCGAGGTTGCTTAGCTTGCACACACACTTGGCACTTAGAGCCTTTGACAGTAGAGAATTTTGGAATTAAATCCATATTGGCGAGTCGCGTCATGCAACCAAAGTTAATGTGACAAAGTCGTGAATGCCAAATATCAAACTCATTATTGTGGCAAAAATTATTAATAACTTTAGTGCAAATATCTGACAAAGATAGGCGGAACAAGCCTCCGCTCTCATAGCCTTTTCCAACAAATTGTCCATACCTAGAAAGTACAACTTTATTAGATTCGAGAACCAACTTAAAACCATCTGGACATAAACGGGAACCGCTAACGAGATTATTATTGATGGATGGCACATGATGAACGTTCTTCAGACGCACGGCCTTCCCCGAAGTAAACTTCAGATCGACTGTACCGACACCTCGAACGATGGCGTGTGGCCCATTTCCCATCAGCACGAGAGAAGTCCCACTGACCTGGTAAGAAGAAAACATAGAGGCATCAGCACAAACATGTACATTGGCACCGGTGTCAATTAACCAATCAGGAGATTGAAATACTGAAATGATGGTAGGAAGAATACCGTACCCAGATTCCTTCATATCAGTATCACCAATGACAACATTAGCGAACTTGATGCTCTTCTCATGTTCACGCTCCTCAAAGCGGTTAGGACACTTTGGAGTCCAGTGATTAGGATCACCACAGACATGGCAAAGTCCCTTCCCCTTATTATGATAATTCTTCTTGAAGTTGGTAGAATGTGACGACTTGTTCTTTGTATCAAACTTGCCTTTGCCCTGACTTTTGTTCTTGTTGTTTTTGAACTTGTTGGGCTGGAAGTTCTTCTTCTGTACCATGTGGGCACTAGAAGCTCCCTCAGCAACTTGAGCATGCGTGTCCTTTTCTCTCGCCTTCTCTTCAACATCAAGAGTACCAATGAGATCCGCAACGGAAAACTCATGTCTCTTGTGTTTCAGGGAAGTAGCAAAATTGTTCCACGGAGGTGGAAGCTTGGCAATAATGCCTCCGGCAACAAATTTGTCCGGCAACACACACTTGAAGTAATCGAGTTCCTTTGCGAGCGACTGTATCTCATGAGCCTGATGTACAACAGAGCGCTCATCAGTCATCTTGTAGTCATAGAATTGCTCCATAACATACAACTCGTTGCCGGCGTCCGAGGCACCAAACTTGGCCTCGAGCGCAGCCCACATGTCCTTGCCGTTGTCAAACGACATATACGAATCGACAATGAAATCATCAAGAACACTCAGAAGAGCGCCTTTAAAGAGAGTATCGATCTTCTCAAAAGCTTCCAGCTATGCTGGACTAAGATTGCCCTCAGGCTTGCCCTTAGTGGCGTCATAGCAGCTCATGGTCTGAAACCAGTAGACTGCTCTCGTGTGCCACCTCTTATATTGCGCCCCCTTAAAGGCAGGCGGCTTCAGATGCGCAGCAAAACCACTCGGAGTAAATTGCCTATCATCAGGTTTTTGGATTGTTGGAAATATGAGAAAATTACTACGAGATTTAATCCGAATAAACAAAAGATAAATCATGACTGCAATAGTAGAGATTAAACTAATCATGCGAACTAGCATAGTAGATGAATAGATCACATCTAGGGCACATACTAGAAACATGAATTCTACCACGATCTCAAACAGGAAGGATAGAATCACATACGGTGCAACGGGAGCAGCACCGCTGGCGTTGACGTTGTCGCCCATGTCGTCGAGGATGAGGTTGCCGAGGTCGGGGAAGAAGTCGTCGTTGGCGAAGTCGTCGCTGCCAGCGATCGCATGAAAGTCGCCCCCAAAACCCGACCGCCTCTCCCGTACAGGATCACGAGAGGCGGAGTTCGGAGGCATGTTGTCCCTTCTCCCGATGCACGCCGAAAGGAGGGATGGAGAAGACTTGCTTGGCGGCGCAATGATCTGGAACGATGATGCGAAACCATACGAAGCGTGGAGTAAACCCCACGCCCGAGTCATCACGGTCCAAAAAGAATCGGAAACGCTTCAGTAATTAACGCGTCCGTTAATTAATGACTCATTAATTTTACCGAGCAGCAAAAGTATAGACAACGTGCATAGCTCTGTCCTCGGCTCGGCTCAATCCCGCAACCCGCGGCAAGGCGAGGAGGAGGAGCGCGCATGTAGGTTTTCTCTTCTCATGCCCATACAAGTGGTACAAAAGCTTACCTTATAAAGAGGTGCAACTCTTTCTCAACTTCCGTGATGGGACTAAACTTTAGTCTCACTCACTCCACTCATATATGTGCATAAATAGGTCAATAGAATTTCAGAATTTTAGTTGGGCTTTGGGCCAAAAGCCTACTATCAAAATTCCAACGGGTGCCATGCGTCTGACTTGAAGAGCTAGTATACTGGAGGCACTTGGAGGTTCTAGACCGGAGCCGCGTGTGATTCAACATCTCGCCGGGCTTACGGTAGGTTCCGGCCGTGGCCTTGATGACAACGCCTGTATTACGTGAGAAGAAGAAAATACACATAGATCCTTTTGCCCTTTTTTGTAAGAAAAAGGTAACGGGGGAGGAGAAAATGGTGCGGCCGTTGGATGGTTAATGAGCGAGCTGGAGTACGGATGGGAGCAGGCAAGTTCATGCAGCCAACGAATGTGCCGGCTCTTGTGGCATCTGTAAAGAAATACTTCCTTCGTCCATAATATAAGACGTTTTTTGACTCTAGTGTAGTGTTAAAAAACATCTTATATTATGGGACGAAGAGAGTAGTAATCTAAATGCTGTTATATTTCTTTACAGAGGTTATAGAGGGAGTACTTGATGAAATGTCTAATCACGATCCGAACATTTTGAGGGGTGTAGTAGCATACCCGGGCATATAGGTGGTCAAAGCAGACACACCCAAACCCAGTCCGAACATATAAGGGATCGAATTAGCCCATTATGGTTGTAAATGCTCTAAGAGGTGAAACCTGTGGGCTCGTGGCCGCCTGTCAAAATCAAAACATGATTTTGCCCTGAAAATCATGTATCAAAACATGATCTATAAATAAGTCTACAAATGGCAGGACCAAATCAATATAGCCTCCCCCTCAGTTTATACCAAAATTTGAAGTTGACAATCAGCAAGTCTGTGCCATCGCAGCGGATTCGGCTGCTTGTGCACTTGAACTGTTGCAGTGTACTCCAGCTTAAATACAATATACATGGTAACTGTAGAAAGATACCCGTCATCTTACGGAAAGAATGGTGAAACATATTACTTGTACAAAAGAATGGCCTTTGACCAGTATTGGAACGTAGTCTCCATGGATTGATCATCTAGAAGCAGCCGCCGTGTTGCACAGATCAACGAGATACTTTACACTATTGTTGTACTGCGAGGCAACCTCATGAATAAGTTTTGGTAAAGAGAGCTTGTGATGCTTCCACTGGATTTACTCACAAGTTTCATCCTCTAAGAAGAACATCGCGAATTTGTGGACAGGTTACTCAACAAGGCAGGCAGCTATTGCTTGTACTGTCCATTGAAGAGATATGAACGAGTGAAAGCCGAGGAGGGTCGGAAGATACCCGATTTGCCCAAAAATTGGCAACTTTAACAAAATAGTGATTACCATTCCACACAACCACTTTCCCTCCTGCATTATGTGAAGAAAAAGTAACTAATTAGTCAGCAGTGTGAGGCATCTTATAATATAGCTGAAATTTCCCTTCCTGGCAAGAATGTATTACCTTGTAGAAGACCAGTTGGCAGGAGTGTTAGTCGGCATGTTAACTCGTTGTTGGCAAGAGTATGTTGAAAATTGGCCACCTCAAGTTCATTAATACTGATGATAGACTCCAGAAGAGCTTTACCAGCGGGTGCAGCTAAGTGATTGCTGTCAACAACTGTTTTAAGAGCTGTTTCTAAACCACTAGTCCATGCATTAATGCAGCTGTCCCAACAAGCCAACATTTTACTAAACATCCCCGGATCCGCAAGAACCCAAGGCTTGAAATACTGCAATGACAAATGCAAGAGGCGTGCAACTCTGTAGATCTCCCCAAGAGCAACAAACCAATTTGCACCTATACAATCAACAAATACCAGATTTATGGTTATTCTTCTACCTTTGAACAACAATAATAAAAGTGCCACCCATTGATCGAAATATCTGTACCTTCAGAAATTACTAGATAATGGACTTTCGCATGACAAGATTCTTGCCAAAGCACTGCTCCATGCTGCAATTCCTGAGCACAGGAAAGAAACATACTGTACCATGCGGCGACATAATCGCATTGCTCCTCTTTGGATGCTAGTCCCAAGGTATGTAGGGTTGACACACTATGCTTGTAAAGTTCAACTGCCAAACTCATGTCATGCTGTGCCTATATTTAAGTATTGGATTAATAACCCAAACAAAGATCAAATCATGACCAAACAAGAAGCAGATGATAACATGGTAGACAGCAAGATCAGCTGCACATAATTCTATACTAAAGCAACAAAAATAATTACATCTAATCTATATATCACTTCAGAGGGTAAGAATGGTGTGGATTACAGAACTGTTCAAAGAAAGCACTACTCAAATCATTTTCACCTTCCATTATTACTGTATACACAACAATGAAGGACGTCCAACAAAGAGAATCAAGCGCACTGATCTTGATTTTACTGTCGGGGCCCCTCCCCTACAGTTTTCAGTTCAAAAAAAGAAAAGAAAAAACACAAGGCGAAAAGAATGATCTGTGCCAGTCTTTTCCGCTGATAACAGTAGGATGAGTCCTTAGTCCTTACTAAGATGTATTGATAACGAGCAGATAATTACATATCCCTGAGGAGCAAGGATGATACATACCAGTGCTATTTTATCTGCTAAATGATAGTGTTGCTCAAAATCCTTTATGTGTTCCTCTTTGGTACTGTTAAGCAGTCCAGAAATACTTTCATCCCTCGAAGGCTGTTCCTCAATGCGAAATCCTTCTGCCAGCAAAGAATCTCGTAGTTTCTCCCAGATTTCCTGGAAATTGTGAAAAATGGATTAGTTCAATATGTAGGCCAAATAATGATTTCTCTGCAGCACATAAGACAACATATATTAAATTCACAAGACAAAGCTAATATAGAAAAACATAAGTAGTGCATACCTGGATCTCCCTTTCGATTGCTGTCTCTTTTTTGTTTCCATCAGAATGTGCAGAATTCTTCTGGGCCTCCTGATACCATACTAAAAATTACTGAATGACAAACGGTAAAAATACCAAAGATGTATGTACTAAATGTAATGAGTAGTGATTGACCTTAATATCCTTATTATACTGGAATATCATTGCCATGGATTCTTCTCTCAGCTTATGGTAGAAATCAACCAAAATATTGTCGCTTCCTGATTTAATGGAATGATTTTCATCTGTTCCAAACGAAGAGTTCTGATCACTGATCATTAGCACACATCAAAATAAATTAACGGTATCCACTGGTAACTTAAAATACCATGAAATACTCACCACTTCATTGTTAGAGAACATATCAGAAGAGCTGACTACACTTTCGGAACAACTTTGAGGAACGTGAACAGCATCGACAAATTTAGATTCTTTGTACAAGCTGAGTATGGATGAACTATTATCTGGAGAATAGCTGAAGGTCTTCACACTTTGTCCTGTGGACTCATGATTTCTGACATGATCTGTAGTCTGGAGGTTCAGTTCATTATTGACACCAGTAAATAGTGACCAATCTTTCTGGTCGTCGCCCAATGATTTTGGCACACCCTGAGAGTATGAAAAGATTTAGATCGAACCAGATCAGGAGAAGGGAAATAAAGTCTAGAAAAAAAAACTGGCAACAAGGTGGCTAAAGATATCGTCAGAGCCTTGGAGGTATATGTTCTTATTAAATAAAATGAAAGGACTCATGGCAAGCATGACCTCCATTTTTACTAGGAATTATATAGAACACTGAATTAATGTCCCAAGTCTATAATCATGAAGGTGCAAGTTAGAGCTTTAAACACCTCCGTTCCTAATTATGAGATGTTTTGGATATTCCAATATGGACTACATACTTACTGAAATGAGTGAACAAACACACTAAAACGCGTCTATATACATCTGATTCAGAAGAAAGTTAGAACATCTTACAATTTGGAACGGAGGGAGTACTAGTTACACCTTATTCCCCAGACGAACAGTTTACATGGGACAGAATATTACCCCTTGAAGTAGTCTGATTGTTTTACTTAATTGCCACAATCATGTGATTTATTGTATTTGATTAGCTCTTAGGTTACAGTTAGCAACGAATTTTCTACAGTGGGTTAGCTTTGGTCGCTAGCAGCAAATTAGTAAGAAATAAACATCCAGCACATGCCCTACTTCACAAGCTAGCTCACTCTCTTTACCAAATACATTTATCAGGTCGGCTGTCCAGCTGATGCAATAGCTTCAGATCACGTTGATGTCAAAATCTCACGAAAATTTACAAAGACAGCTATGAAGAGAAGGGATCACTACAGGAACAAATCATAAGCTTACCTCAATTCCACCTCCGTCCGCTTGTCCGGCTCCATCCCGGCCGGCATCAGAGGAGGGGGCGGCCTTGAATTCCCAACCGTCATCTTCAAACCCGTCATCGTCCACCTCCTCCAGCGCACCCGGCTGTGGTGCGTCGGGGGTGGGCGGAGGCTGAGATCCGTAGAGGCCGACGATGAGGTCCTTGAGATCCGCGGGGCTCGAGGCTTTGGATCCGAACGATGGTTCCCGCTGGTGCACCGTGGACGTGGGCGGCGGCAGCCCGACAGGCACTTCATCCTTCTCCTCCTCTTCCTTGTCATCGGCTCCAAACAAGGATAGGGGGAGCGGGCCCCGGGGCTTCTCCCAGGCGCCGGCGGCTGGCTTGCCCGTAGGCGGGATGGCGGGTGCGGACAGGCCATCCGGGCTGAATCCGAGGGAGCTCGCCACAAAGTCGCCCCAGTCGTCGTCGAAGGCCGCGAAAGTAGCCGGCTGCGGAACCAGAGGAGCAGGCTGGGGCGCGGCGGGGGCGAAAGCGAAGTCCCCGAAATCGAAGTCGTCGTCGAGGAAGGGGGCCGGAGGCGGCGGGAACGCGACGGCGTCCATCGGCGACGGTTGGTTGGGGTGGGCGCCGGGAATGGGAAGGGGAGGCGAGTCCCTTCTGGCAAGGCAATGGTATCGGAAGCTGTTATGCTAAGGGAAATGTTGGGATTTTCCTTTTCTAAGAAGGGAAAGTTTATGGGTAAACTGCCCTGTTGCCGTCTGATGGGGAAATTCGCAAGTGAGGATTGAGTTGTCTCCAGCTAACGATTTGTTCGCTATGATGGGGCACCGCGACCTCTATAAAATTGCATTTGCATCCTCTAATAAATCATGGCAAATCAAAAGGAGAAATTGTTTCTCAAAAAAGCATGTTGAATTTTTTTCTTCATCACATAGCCTTATTTAACCCAAAAAAAGTTTCATAAATAATGGCGAACAAGATTAAAGGAAAAATGTGAAAAAGTCAGATAATTGCCATGGAATGTTCAAAACAAGTTTGTGATGGTATATTCAATAATAATTTGCCATGCTATCCAATTTTGTTTACCATGGTTTGTTGAATAAAATTGCCATGGTGTAAACAATGAATTTGCCATAGTCCAAAATAATTTACCAAAAAACATACAAATTGTTATGTTCAAAATAAAAATGTTGTGGTGTGTGCAATTAAAATTGCCATGGCGTGTACAATAAAATTTGCCATGCTCCAAAAATATGTTTGTCATCAGAAAATTGTAATGCGTAGAAACTGATTTTCATGATTGCCGCCTAAAAATCTGACGTTCGTTGGATATTCGAGTCCTTAAAAACATGACATGGTCTGGATAATTAAAAGTTCTCATGATGCCTATAATAAAACCACCGTGATGTAATTGATAAATTTTCCATGGTCTGAATATTGAAAATGTCGTACTACCTATGATAAATATTGCACATGACAATTTTTGGGAATTTTGTTCTCTAAGAAAACACATGGCAGCTTTTGAGAATTTATGAAGGGCGTATATGTAGGATCGAAAGAAGTGACTAGAGCGGGGTGACTAGACAACTAGCAAGAGATAATGAGCAATTTTAATAAGATTAACATTTAGGCAGATTTTGGCACAAGCTAGAATAGTACAAACACACCCTACATATGCATATCTAGAGTATAGGCAGCAAAATATAAAGAACATGCGCGTGCAAGAATAGAGTTTAGGAGATTCGCAAACGCAATGTTGACACCGAAGATTTTTGGCCCGTGGTTCCAATAGGTAATGTTGTCGTGCGTCGGCGTTGGCGGAGGCTTCAATCCCAAGGATCCAACATGATAAGGATTACGATTGCGGATTCCACGGAGGAATCAAGTCACAAAGGGCTCACACCCACAATGACTCCACAAAGAAGGAACCTTGTCTATCCTACCATGGCTTGCGCTCACGATGGTAGATCTTCACAAAGTAGTCGATCTTCAAGCCCTCACAAACTTCTTGGTTTCTCAGCAAGATTTGAAGGCTCACATGCACACCTAGCCAATCTACGAGGCACCACCCTCCAAAAGATCTCCTTGCTCTTGTGCTTCAAAAGATAATATCCTCAACACTCAAACACTCTCTCACAAATTTTGACATTTGGTAGGAAAGATTTGGGTGGAAAAGTAATGAGGTGACTAGAAATCAAATGATCAATGGTTGGACTGGAATCCCTTTGAAATCCGCACAAGGAGTGGGAGCGCTCTCTCAGAAAAATGGATATAAGTGGTGTTCACATCGAGAGACACTGGTGGAGTGGGTGTTGGTATTGTTGGGAAAATATAGTAGAAAATAAAAAAATCGACCTACGATTAAGATCCCAGATCACTATGAAGATGCATTAGAGGTTTAGATTGAGTCATTACCAACTTTGAGTTGCAACGGAAGAAGAATTGGTGTAGATGTTGACGAAGTCTCTCAAACCGCTCACGAACGATCCCTCGAAACAAAGACCGAAAGCACGACCTCTCCATGGATTGCATGCGTTTGGGATTCATGATCCGGCAGCGCTTTGCCATCCAAAGCTTGACATCGCTGAAGAATTAGAGGAGGGAGCTTACGGGATTCTCTATTATGTCGATTAGAAAAAACTAAAACTAGCTATAATCTAGATTGATACGTCTCCCTCATATCTATAATTTTTTATTGTTTCATGTCATTATTTTATAACTTCCATTTATTTTTGGCAACAATTTATATTTTTTTGGTACTAACATATTGATATAGTGCCCAGTGTTAGTTTCTGTTTTTTCCATGTTTTTGTATTTCGCAGAATTTCCATATCAAACGAAGTCCAAACGTGATAAAAAGTTATGGTGATTTTTTGTGGAACTTATGAGATTTTTTGTCGCAAGAATCAACGCGACATAATGCTCGAGGGGCCCACAAGCTCACATGGCCTGCCCCCTACCCTAGGGCGCGCTGGGCATGCTTGTGGCCACCTCGAAGGTCAGTTGCGGTGTCCTTCATCCGTAAGGAAGCTAATATCCAAATAAAAATCCCTTGAAAATTTTAGCCTAATCGGAGTTACGAATCTCTGAGAATACAAGAAATGGTGAAGGGTCGGAACACAGGAAGGTGCAACAAAATAGAAAAAGATATATATATATATATATATATTTATATTTATATATATATATATATATATATATATATATATATAAACACTATTCTGATCACGGGATCAGAATATTATTCTGATCACGACATAAACTTCCTGAGATACACGCCTGAACTTCCCTCTATAGGAACCCGACCTTCGGGCTATCTTCGCAACCGTGTCTCCCCGCGCGAATTATTCTGGTTAGTCGTGTTCTATATGATGTTAGTGTAATCTAGAAACGTTTTTTAGCAACTAAATACCCGTTTTAAATAGGAATCTCGCTCGTTGGCGGATTTTGCTCTCGGTCTGATGAAATTGTGTTTTTTACAATTTTACTGCCTGAGTTGTTCAACCTGAACTTCTCCTAGTGCTAGGTTGAACTTCCGCCAACATTGCCCAAATGGGGCTTGCGATATACTGTTGAAAAGCTATGGGCACCAGTATCATGACCCAAGTTAATTTTTTGGCAAAATATAAGCGGTTTAAGAGCAGTTTTGAAAACCGTTTTTTCTTCATACAAAAAACATGAATCGTATTTTCGATCTCATTTCTAGATCGTCTATCGGAATGAGGCAAATAATATGGCATTGGAAAACTGCTCCAAAACCGCTCCTTCCACATGTTTAAAGTTTTTTCTAACTCCCTATGGTTAAAGAGTAATTTGTAAAATAGTAAAATTTCATAAACCGAACAACCGAGTTCGTATTTTCGATGTCATTTTTGAATGGCTAATCCAATTGAGGAAAATGATATGGCGTTGGAAAGCTTATGAAAATGCGCTAATTTCTCATGTTGAAAGTTTTTTCTAATTTCGAACGGTTTATAAGTAATTTAGAAAACGGTACAAGTTCCACCGAGTTTGTATTTTCGAGCTAAATTTTTAACCGTACGTCCGAATGCAGCAAATGATATGGCGTTGGAAACTTTTTGGTATATATTGTTTCTCAAAATTCCTTACTGTTTTAAGTCAATTTTGAAAATGGCTAAAACCGTATTTTTGCCGTAATTTTTACAAACTTTATCGGGATGGGGCAAATAATATACCGTTGAAAAGCTTCAGAAAATGTGAAACTTTTTCATATTGATGATTTTCTCTGATTCCGAGCCGTTTTCAAGTAATTTCGAAAACGACGGGATCATTCGTTCTGCCTTTATCGCGAAACAGATTCTTACAAAATGCACCGCGTGAAGACTTGAACTTCTCGGCATGTCTACTTGAACTTCACTCTGTTTTTCACGTGCTTTTTTTTGCTTGTAACTCTCCATTCACTGCTCGTAGCTCTCCATCCACTCACCGGAATTGAGCAAGTGATATACCGATGGAAAGCTGTTGTAAACACGCAATTTTCCAGTGTTGATCATTTTTTCATACTCGCGACGATTTTAAAAGTTTTTCTTCTAAAATTCATTCAGCGTAGTAATTGAACTTCCTGCTTGTTTCACGTTGAACTTCTGTGACGTATTTTCGTTTGTAATTTTCTTATCCATTCGTTAGTGTTACACAAATGATATTTCTTTTGTACAAACCTATCTCACAATAATTTTTCATCCGACGAAGGACATGAACTTATAACAACAAAACTTTTAGCCTTTGCTTTTTTATTCTTTTTTTAATACAAAATGCACACCGTGTAGTACATGAACTTCTGGCAGTTATCAACCTGAACTTCTCTCGGTTACGTGAAAATATTTGAGTATTTTTATGAATTTTTAATCGGATTTTCTTAACCTTTTTTTTTATGAATGTTGAAGCGCTTTATTTTTAGTAGTTGAACTTCTTGTTATTTTATTTTTGAACTTCTTGTTTCCATTCTTTAATAACGAGGAAAATATGAGTTTTCTATAATCATCGAACTTCTCCATCTTTTTAATATGGACTTTCTGGTTTTATTTCTTAATCTTTTTTTATGAAATTTTGAAGCGTTATATTTTAAAAAGTTGAACTTCTTGTTTTTTATTTTTGAACTTCTTGTTTCCATTATTTAATAACGAGGAAAATCTGAGTTTTCTATAATCATCGAACTTCTCCATTAATATGGACTTCCTGATTTTATTTCTTAATCTTTTTTACGAAATTTTGAAGCGCTCTATTACTAAAAGTTGAACTTCTTGTTATGTAATTTTTGAACTTCTTGTTTCCATTCTTTAATAACGAGGAAAATTTGAGTTTTCTATAATCATCGAACCTCTATATCGAACCGCTCTAACTTTTTTATTTGAATTTATTTTATGTATTTTCAGAAATATGAAAATTGTATTTTTGTTAGAAACATCAAACTTCTTCGTTATTTTGAATTGAACTTATTTGTTTTATTCTTTAGTAACCAAGAAAATTCGTGTTTTAATTAAATATCAAACTTCTCCACGTTTTTAAATTGAACTTCTTGGTTTTATTCTTTAGTAACGAGAAAAACTGAGTTTTTAATGTACACTGAATTACTCTGTTTTTTAAAATTGAACTTCTTGGTTTAATCTTTAGTATCGAGGAAAATCCGAATTTTTAAAAAACGGGGAAAAGCTTTTTAAAACTTTTCTGTTGTTTTCTTATTTTAATTTGAACTTATCAGCTATTCTTTAGAACGAGAATCTGAGATTTATATCAACTTTGAACTTCTCTGTTATTTTAATTTGAATTTCTTAGTTTTATTCTTTAGTAATGAGGAAAATCGAGTTTTTGAACCTCTTTGTTTTATAATTTTGAACTTCTTGGTTTTATTTTTAATAATTTGAAAATCCAAAAGAACTTATAGAACATTGAACTTCACTATTTTTTAAATTTGAACTTCTTAGTTTTATTGGTTAGTAACGGGGAAAATGCTTTTATATATAAACAATGTTACTGTGTCGTTATTTTTAATTTGAACTTTTAGCTTTTATAGAATGGGGAAAATCAATTTTTTTTAATTTTCCCAGCGATGTGGATATTTCGATGGTGTGTTCCTTTTTTGGGGGGAACTTGTTGCAATGAATATTTTTAGGTTTCATTTTATTACCTTTTCCTCATCCGAACTTTTGTGTTGGCACGCACCTACACACACATATACTCACATGGTTTTAACACGCATGAAATCATCAAGATGTTCTAAAATTTGAACTTCTGAGTTTTATTCTTTTAATAACGAGAAAATTCTGATTTTTTATAGGGATTGAACTTCACCATTTTTTAAATTTGAACTTCTTAGTTTTTGGTTAGTAACGGGAAAATTCTATTTTTTTTATAAACATCAAACCACTCTGTTATTTTAATTTGAACTTCTGGTTTTTTAAAATGGGGAAAATCATTTATATATTATTTTTGAAATGTTTTTTTAAGTTGATTTTTTTGAACTTCTTCCTCCATTATTATTTTTGAGCTTCTACATTTTGTATTTTTTGAACTTCTCATTTTTTTTATAATTGAGCTTCTTGGTTTCTGTAATAAACAACAGACTTATCCATTAGTTAAATTTCGACCTATAGGTTATTTTTGAAAACAGGGGAAATCCATTTGGGAAAGAGGGTCACACGATCATCTTCATCATGCGGGGGTATGCAATAACCGGCACGAAGGCGTGCTCACTAGTGATACTTTCTTCCTTTTGTTCTCATTTGAACTTCGTCTTTTTTAATGATGAACTTCTCGTGTAATTTTTACATGTTTTTTTTCATGTGTTTTGAAGTGAGAGATTGAATGAAATCTACTTGTTGATCTCACCGAAGTTTTTGATTTATTTGAATGCTATTTTTCTTCTTTATTGTCAAGTATTTCATATTTTGAACTTTAACCGTTCTTGTTTTTGAACTGTAAGTAGTGAAAGAGAACTGTAAGTAGTGAAAACATTAGAGCAGGCAATAACATTAGAGCAAATAAATTTGAATTCTTTTTTATAAAGTTCTAGTATGAATCAGAGTTTAAAAATACAAGCTTTTATAGTTGACCGTGAGCACTAGTCAAATAGAACGTTTCCTTTTGCTCTCTACCACAAGTTAGTTTTATCATTGAATAGTACGATACATTCCTTATCCTCTCAAACACCACACGTTTCTTATCCACGCTATGTATGCACACTACTTTTTTATCTCTTTTACTCCATCATTTTTTTGTTTTGTCTTCTTCCTGGTAAGTTGTGCAAGCAATCACAAGCAGTAGCAGCAGTGGCTCGGTGCTGGCCATTCTTCTCCTCTGTTAGCAGTAGCAGAAACGCAAAAGTTACAATTAAGAGGAAAATGGTGCTGCTGCCATAGCCTACACCACACAGTGAAACGTCGATGTTGCCAGTGCCCCACCAGCTGAACTTTCAGCCCGCGTGAAGCTGAACTTTCTGAACCAGAATATGTAGTAGAAGAGAAACAACAACCAACTGATCTTTCCGCCGTCCTTACATCAAACTTCTTTAGGTGTATGTAAACTCAATGGTTTACACAAAGTTCCTTACATCAAATCACGCGAAAAAACGCATGAATGGAAAAAGGGAAGGAGTTACAAGGTCCATAACACACCTTTTTTGGTATCTTTCTAAAGGTTATGCACAATAAACTTAACAAGTTAATCCAAGCTATGAAATGAGATACACGAATATGAGTGAGAGGCTGCATGAACATGATGGACAATAAATTTAGTAGAAGCAGGGCACAATATAGGGTTCGTGTAGATTTCTCAAGAAGCAAAGAGGTGCTCGAGGAGGTGGACGACGACTAGCACCCTAGTCTTGTTGTGCTATGTTTTTGTGGCGATAACAGGAACATAATGTGTGGCGGATGGGGATGGCGACTAGCAGAAACGGCTCCACGGGCATCTTTGTTTGACCTGCCAAAGCATCTTTGTTCGACCTGCCACGAGAACTCTGTTTGACCTGCCAAAAAGTACAATCCTGATGAGCCAAGAAAATCAACAGAAGCAAAGAGAACTATGTTTTACTTGCAAACATCTAAATTGCTGCAAGTCTACGAAAATCACAAAACAGAACATCTGCAACCTACTGTTAGTTTCTTATTCTTGTGTAATATACATTGAACTGCTGTAAGAAATAAAAATAATTGAACACTACTAGAGTTTTTTTCTAGTACGAAGATGCCGGTGATTCTCCTAGCAGATGGCTGTCCGTGGCGGCGGGCGAATCTGGTGTGCGCCGCGGTGGCTGGCAGCGGTGGGGGGATAGGGGCATGGGGGCAGGATGTGACGGCGGGATCCAGGGGCATGCCGAAGGAGGCGCCACGGCATCCGCCGAGGCTTGGCGGCCAAGCGGGATCCGCCAGGCAGGGATCCAGGGGAAGGCGGCGAGATTTCCGGGAAGAGCGCGCGCGGCATCGGGTTGTTTGGGGAGGCGCGCACGGCTGGAGCTATCCGCAGGTGGATCCGGGGTAGGACGCAGTGCAACGGCCGGATCCAGGGGCGGAGGCGGCGCGACGGCCTGTTACAGGGGCGGAGGCGGCGCAACGACCGGTTTTTGGGGCGGGGGCGGTCGACACGGGTGGCGGAAGAAGGTGGACTGTAGGATCGGAAGTATGTCTAGAGGGGGTGATTAGACTACTTGACCAAATAAAAATCTAGCCTTTTCCCAATTTTAGTTCTTGGCAGATTTTAGCAACTTAGCACGAGTCAAGCAATCAACCTACACATGCAATTCTAAGAGTATAGCAGCGTAATGTAAAACAATTGCATATGAAGGTAAAGGGATGAATTTGAAGGAGCAAACGCAATGTTGACACGAAGATCTTTTATCCGTGGTTCCGATAGGTGGTGCTATCGTACATCCACGTTGATGAAGACTTCAACCCACGAAGGGTAACTGTTGTGCGAGTCCACGGAGGGCTCCACTCACGAAGAGTCCACGAAGAAGCAACCTTGTCTATCCCACCATGGCCGTCGCACACGAAGGACTTGCCTCACTTGGGTAGATCTTCACGAAGTAGGCGATCTCCTTGCCCTTACAAACTCCTTGGTTCAACTCCACAATCTTGACGGATGCTCCCAAGTGACACCTAGCCAATCTAGGAGACACCACTCTCCAAGAAGTAATAAATGGTATGTTGATGATGAATTCCTTGCTCTTGTGCTTCAAATGATAGTCTCCCCAACACTCAACTCTCTCTCATATGATTGGATTTGATAGAAATAAGATTTGAGTGGAAAGCAACTTGGGGAAGGCTAGATATCAAGATTTATGTGGTTGGAATGGAATATCTTGACCTCAACACAAGTGTAGGTGCTTCTCTCTCAGAAAATATGTGTTGGAAGTGTAGGCATGTTCTGATGGCTCTCTCCACGAATGAAGAGTGGGTGGAGGGGTATATATAGCCTCCACACAAAATCTAACCGTTACACACAAATCACCAAACTCGGTGGGACCAAATCATGAAACTCTGTCGGACCGATTTAGTTCAAAATGTGAACGTTAGGATTCTCGGTGGGACCGACATGTCAACTCGGTGGGACCGATATAATTAGGGTTAGGGCATAACGTAATCTCGGTGAGACCGATTACACAAACTCGGTGAGACCGATTTTGGTAATAGTCAAACAGAGAGTTGGTCAGGCAAACTCGGTGGGACCGATTCGCTCATCTCGGTTGGACCGAAACATTACGAAAGGGAAACAGAGAGTTTGCATTGCAATCTCGATGGGACCGATCACTCATCTCGGTTTGACCGAAATGTTACGAAAAGGAAACAGAGAGATTACAACCCCATCTCGGTGAGACCGAGATCCCTATCGGTGAGACCGAATTGATTAGGGTTTCTGGCAGTGGCAATGACAACTGAACTCGGTGGCTCCATATATGAAATTTCAGTGGGGCCGAGTTGGAGTTTTTGGTTTAGGACATATGTGGATATGATAAAGTAGTGGAGGGTTTTGGAGCATATCACTAAGCATTTTGAGCAAGATCCTCATTAAGCAACACCTCATCCCTTCTTAATAGTATTGGCTTTTCCTATAGACTCAATGTGACGCCCGGGTATTTAAGCTACAGTGAACCTCTGCTAATGATGCCACGTCACCTTGATTACTGTTGCTAATCTCGCGTCGGTTCGAAACTTTCGAATTCAAAATTTAAATATTGTTAAACATCAAAAAATTTCAAACATCAAAACAAAAATGTTCGGTTAGTGCCAAATATTACATAGGTAATTATAGTACAGAAAACACAAATTTATAAAATATTTATATGCCCTAAGTTGAATTTAAAACAGTAAAAGAAAATAAATAAAAGAAAAGAAAAAAATAGAGAACAAACAAATACAAAAAAAAGGAACCCCCCACTGGGCCATCTGTGGCCCAGCTGGCCAGCCCAACTGGGCAAAGGCCCAGCCGGCCGGCCCACCCCGCACCCCACTCCCTTAACCCCCTGGACACCCAAACCCTAACCGACAGCCCCCACTCGCCCGTCCCACTCCCCCACGTCTCTCCTCCACCCCCCATCGATCCTGATCTGGATCGGGAAAAGGGGGGCTCGATCACCGCCTACCGCCGCAGGGACCACGCCGCCGCCGCCTAGGACCACCTCGCCGGTGCCTCCTCTCCCGCGTCGCCCATCGACCCCAACGCCCACGACGCCGCGGTCACCGTCGCCTTCCTCTCCCTCACGGGATCTCCTCCTCGCCGGCGTCGCGTCCCCGTCTTCCTCCCCGAGCACCGCTGCCCCGAACCCTACACCCGCCGTGAGCCCCGGCCTCTCTCTCTCTCTCTCCCTTCATTCGTGACCATACCACCACCAACCCTTACGCGCGCGGCCAAGGCTCATCATGATGACACGCCGCACGCCACGCCCGCCTCCGTCGCGTGGCACGCACTCCACAGCCGATGTTGTCGTTGCTTGCTACCGCCGCCTGCCACGCCGCCCTCAACCAGCGACGCCAGGCGCTGCTTCCACCATGGCCGACCGGGCCGCCACTGCCGCCGACGCCGCCGCCTTAACTTCGCCGCCGCTCGCCTCCGCGCCATGCCGCTTCTTCTTGCCTCGCCCGCCTGACCTTGCCGGGCGGTAACCAGATCCGCCTCATGCCACCTCACCCACCATGCATCGCTGCCGCCCAGCCAGTAGCCCTGCTGTTGCCTCGCTCATGGGCGCCGAGCCTAACGCCCGCTAAGGCACCCCGTGTTTATGACAAGAGGCCCCACCTCGAACCTTTAAAAAAGATAGAAAATAATATAAAAAAGAATTAATTAATAATTTAATTAATTAATTAAATTAGTTAACCTAATTAATTGTAGTTAATAAACCAAATATTTTTAGTTGGACTAACTAAATCTGATTAGTTAGTCTTAGACAATGACGAATGGGACCCACACATTAGTTGACGAGTCAACGCCTCTGTTGACTGCTGACATCTTGCTGACGTCATCATTCTAGATAATGTTGGATTAAATTAATTAAATAAATTCTAAAAATGATTTAAAACTTTGAAAATTAATATAAATTAAACCGTAGCTCAGATGAATAAACTTTGTACATGAAAGTTGCTCAGAACGATGAGACGAATCTGGTTAAACAGCCTGTTCGTCCGCCACGCATCCCTAGCATAGCAAACACGCAACTTTTCCCTCGATTCATCTCGTTCAAAACGCTAAACACCGGGATATTTTCCTGATGTTTCCCCTCCTCAGATCACCTCATGCCGCGTTAGAACACGCCTAGCTCTGCTGTTGTCTGTTATGCACTTGCTTGCTATGTATTTACTGTTTCTCCCCTCTTCTCTTGATAGACCCCGTGATGGTGCTGATGCCCTGTGGTCGATTACGCCACCGACGACCCTCCTTCTTGTCTCGAGCAACCAGCAAGCCCTCCTTGATCACCAGATATCGCTTATTCCTTCTCTCTCCGCTTGCATTAGAGTAGTGTAGCATGTTATCGCTTTGGTTAATCCTATTCTGCTGATAGCTCATTATTGTTTGTAACATCCCAAATTTCCTATTTGGAATGTTTTACAATTATAGTTAAGCATCCTATGCATCCTGCTTGAATTTGAATGCCATTTGAAGTTTCGAGAATTTTGAGTTTCGAATTTGAATTTCAAACTTTGGCAAGTGGGAATCATTTCAAAACTATGCATGATAAATACTTGATCAAAAGTATGAGAGGAGTAAACATGACACTCCAAAATATCAGAGGAACACATTGCCAAAAGTTTTGGATTCAAATCTGAATTTTATTTGAATTTGAAAAAATGGATTTTTATAAAGTTTGGATTTTGCCTTTGGAAAATGTTCAAATGATAGGAATATTCCCGATCATTTTGGTATATATATACCCTATATAAAATATTTATAGTTATTGTTTTATTTCTGCTTTTGTTTTATTAAAAAATAAATTCAAAAAGAAAACCCCCAGCGCCACCAGTCCCCTGCCCACCAGAACCCCCACCACCGGCCACCGAGCGGCCCAGAGGCCAGCCAGCCACGATCGAGCCGGCCTCGCTCGCCCCTCGCCAAAACCCTTGGCGCGGCCGCCGCTCCACCCCCTCCTCTCTCTCGACAGAGGCCCCACCCCTTCACAACCCCGCCCCACGCCACGCCGTCGCGCCAGCAGATCGCCGGATCCCGGGATCCGGATCCCGATCCGCCCGATCGCCCCGGCATGGCCGAGGCCCCACCTATTTAAGCCGGACCTCCGCACCCCATTCACCCCCTAGCACCTCGCGGACTCCTCCTCCTCTCGCTGAGCTCACCGGAGACCCGAGTCGCCGCCGCCACCATTCTCGTCGCCGCCGCCGCCCTAGCCACTCCTTGGCCACCCCGACTCCACCAGACGCATCCCCGACCTCGTCCGCACCCCCAGTGCCACTCCCGACCTCCCGACGCCGAGCCTCGGCACACTCGTCGCCGCCGCCGCCGCCGCCGCCGAGCTCCGGTAAGCCGCCGGAGACCCCCTCCCCCGTCCGATGCGTGATGAACGGTGTAGATTAGAACCCCGAAGGGGTATTTCTTTTTATAAAAACCGCCCGGTTCGGCCGGTTTAGTTTACGGTTTATTTAGTTAGGGTTTTTATTTATTAGCCCGGCCCGTTTTAGTTTAACCCGAGGCCCTTTTAGGTTATATTACGCCCAGTGCACCGTTTAGGCCCATTAGGCCCTTTTTCTTTTATTTTTGTTTTCTGTTTTAACAGAATAGTTTCTGTTTTGAAAAATTCATATCTTTTATTCTGTTTAATATTTTTAGATGATTCTTTTTTTGTTGGTTTGAAAATTTTCTAAATTTTCTGTAGAATATATATTTAGCTATGTTAAAATTAATTAAAATTGCTTTAATTTAGTTTTAGACAGAATAGTAAATCTGCTATAACTTGAGTTAGAAAAATTATTTTTGGATGATTCTTTTTGTCCCAACTTTATTTTGACATTGCCAAACCATAAAAATTAACTTGGGTATTTTAGGATTAATAAATAAATAGTTTTAAGCAGAATCTTATTAATCCTAATTAATTAACTAGCTACTGTTTTTCTATTATTTTAATTAGTAAATAAATTTATTTTTAACATGTGATTGATTATTCTAGGATAGTTTCTGTCACTTTATAGGATGAACTTTTATTTATAATAAATAAAAGTTTTATTTTATTTTTCTTAATAGAATTTGGTTTAGGCCTAATAGGAGTTTTATAATAGCTTTTGAATTAATTCTTTTTACTCCTAGTTGATTAATGAAATCTTTTCTGTTAAGTTAACATAAAACCATGATTAGGTTATGTTGGGAAATTTTTGTTATATAAAACTATTCTAGTTATTGTTTGAAGTAGGAAAACTTTGAGTTGGTTTTCTTTGAGTTTTTCCTTTGGATTTTGATTTGGTTGTTTTGGTGTGTTATGTTGCTATTGTTATGCTATTGTATTATGTGATCCTATGCTTATTGAGATTATTGTTTGTCTCGGTAGAGTTTCCGTCTGCTAAGCTTGCTACTACTTAATCTTTAGCTTACGAGGATCATCAAGAAGGCAAGTTTTGATCATGTTATTTTCTATACCTATGTTTTTGTGCATTAGAAATTGTCACCACCCCACCATGCATGCAGAGTTGAAATTTTGAAGTTATTAATCTTGAGTAGTATCATGTGGTAGGATGAACCAATCCCTTGTTACCATGACCCCGGACTAAGTAGTTTACCTTGCTATGCTCAGAGACGGTTTTGGTTGAGTGAAATTCATAAGAAAGATGTGAGAGTCAATGATGGTGACAACCCCATGAACTACAAGAATCAAGATGGACTTGAATTCACTCTTCGGGTGGAGGACGGTTGACGGCACCCTGGAGAACCCAATGGTTGGCGGGATGCATGGAGAAGTGCCATGACATCTTGCGGAAAGCTTCACCCAGCCACGAAGAGAAGGATGGATGCCCCATGACCGAAGCTTACTGTGCAGCCGCAAGCCATTATGGGCTCGCTGGGTTAACCTTAGTAGTGACGCTGGCTGGACGGTACTACGAGATGTAGAAGAACGGTAGGATTGGATGGGTACGGCAGTAGCTGTAAGAACTCTCTGGAAGACCTGTTTCATTCGTCCCCGCCTTCAAACACCATGAAGTGCGAAGACTTTAAAGGAGGGAATGATTCTTGCGGGGAAAGTGCGCAAACCTCTGCAGAGTTAAAAATCTAATCGATTAGCCGTGTCCCCGATTACGGACAATTTGAGCCTCTGGAACTTGGAAGTATTCGGATATCTCAACACTAAAACTAATGAATTAATTTGAGGGGTTTATGGCTTAATAATTTGGGAATGAGATATTGGTTGGCGGAACCATCTCAATAACTACCAACAATTGTAGTAATTTGCAAGCAAGTCCACTGTAGTAAGAGAAAATTGGCTTTTCGCAAAATGATGAAACTTAGAGCTCCACAGCCAAATGCATATAGTGATAGTAAATTTATTATTGTTGTTCTTCATGACTTGCCAGCTTATTCAAAAGGCGACCTACATGGCTGCAACGCCTTATGTTGCGAGGTATATTCGATCAGAGGAGGCTACGCCCGCGCTTGGCGATTGCCCTTTGGAGTCGGATGGACTCGCTTTACTTCGACGCTTCAAGATTAGTAGTTTATTTCTCATGAGTTGGCCTTGAGCCAAATTTATTCTCTTGTAATAAAGACTCTATATGAGAACCGTAATAATATTCAGGTGTGATTGAACTTTGATTACTTTATCGATGTAATCGTGAGTACCAAAGATGATCTTGGGATGGTACAGAACACGTAGATTTGACCGATTTTGGGTCGGTCGCTACAGAGATGGTATCGAGCACACGCCGACCGTGAGGATCGTAACCCCTAGGATCGGAAAGCCATAGGAAGAGACCATTTACTTTTATCCTTATCATTCCGTAATTCTCCCTGTTCATTTCTAACTCCTCTCCGATTTTCAACATTCTAGATGGCCGTCGAGTTCACCCAGTTTGCTACGGAGTTTTGCCACCCGATGAGACGATGCCCTTCGCGTAAAGCTGGTCCAGATGGTGAAGAAGCTGAAGATCGCTCTACCCTCGATCACCGGAAGCCAACCAATGCACTTCCGACGGACACCCGCCATGGATTGAAGTGCATATCCTGTGGAGAACCTTCGGAGGACACACGGAGCCTATAGACTTTGAGTTCACCAAGTTCAACTGGATCATCTAAGGGACGTGGCGATCTATCGAGCACTTGGACATCTCCGAGAGGAGCACAGGCCGAGCTCGATCCTCGAGACTCGCCATGGTTTCTCGCAGGCAAGGAATGGAGATATCATCCGTACCGTGGAGGATGACTCCACTCTCTCTTACATCCAGGACTTGGAGTGTCTTCTCAGGAGACGGGAGATTCAGACTCGCCGTAACTCGAAGGCACACCAGAAGCTTTTATTCCGAGAACTGGAACTGGAGGAGAAGGCACGCGCAGACTTCCTTAATCATGAGGAAGAAGTCGCGGACTTCATGGAGACAGTTGACGACCTGAAGATGAAGCTTGCCGCGATAGAGGAAAAGATGGACTTGGGAGAGGACCTTTTTCCGAGTGGAGATGAAGGACCCCTCCTGAGTAATGATCAGGACTATGAAGGGAGTTCCACTGAAGGAAGCCACAAGAGGAGGCGCCACAACAGAGGACGCAAGGATTATTGATGAAGACTTTTTAGTCGACCACCATGTTATCTTTTACTTTTTCGTCGATCAGTTAGGCCGACATTTTCCTTCGATTAGTCATGAGCTTTTGTAATCGAGTTTGAACCATGTTTGAGTGGAATGAATAAATGATTGGTGTGTTTATGTTTGTGCATTCATATGGGTAGTGTTATTCCTCATAGACCATTGTTCTATTCTAATTTTCTCATCCACTCCAAAACACCAGATGCCTCCGAGACGTGACACTGGTTTTCCGCCGGACTCACCCAGCTGCTCCAAAAGCAGAATGCCCTTATGCAGCTCCTCATCCGTAATCGTAACAACAACACCAACAATCCACCGCCACCACCCCCTGTGGACAACTTGACTCGATTCCTGAGGTTGAATCCGCCAGTGTTCTCTAGTAGCACTGAGCCGATTGTGGCTGATGATTGGCTCCGCAAAGTCGGAAGAGAGCTAATCACTGTTGGATGCACCGATGTAGAGAAGGTGCGCTTTGTCACAAGATCAACTTGATGGACTGCAGCTTCTTGGTGGGAGAACTACACCGCCACTTATCCCATTGGTGCCATCACATGGGATCAGTTCCCATGAGCCTTCCGCACCGCCATGTCTCACCGGAGCCATGAGTCTCAAGAAGCGTGAGTTCCGCAACTTACGCCAGGGAACCGTCTCAGTGCACAAGACGTGGATGAATTCAGCAAGCTCGCCGCTATGCCCCGATGATGTGGCCACAGATGCATAAGCGGAGAAGTTCCTTGAGGGACTCAATGATGAACTGAGCATGCAGCTTATTGTGGCTACCTTCAACAACTACCGTGAGCTGGTAGACAAGGCCACCATACTTGAAGGCAAGCAGCAGCAGATAGAAAGCCGCAAGCGGAAGTACAGCCAGGGAAGCACAACTCGGGAGCTCAGCAGAAGCCCGTTATGCACCATACTCGGGAGGGCACACCCATCATAACCATGGAGGTCATCACCATGGAGGAAATGGGAACAACCGCAGCCAGACAACAAGTCGCCATGGCAATGGCAATGGAAACGGTAATGGCAATCAGCACCGTTCTGCCCCTGCTCGAAGGATCTGAGCCACATCACCGCTTCAAGTGCCGAAGACAGGGCACTATGCCACCGACCGCCCGGAGGCCAAGCAGAGGAATGGAAACGGCAATGGAGGCTCAAAGAAAGAAGCCCAATCCATTCCCTCGTGCTCGGGTGAACCACATCGACGTGGAGGACGCCTATGATCAGCCGGATAATCGTGGTTGGTAAGTTTTATTGAATTCACGCTCAGTTTTGGTACTCTTTGATTCGGTGCAACGATTCATTCATATCAAGGGTAGTTGTGGAAAAGTACGGGTTGCCCACTAAAACCCTTAGAAGCCCCTTCGCCGGGCCCGCAGAGGAGAAATGATGGCGGTTTAGGCTGTCATGCAACCTCAACATCGGGAACCATAAATTTCCCAGAGACCTCATAGTGTTGGAAACCCGGACCTTGGATATAATCCTAGGCATGGATTGGTTGACAAAGTTTGAAGGAACATAGATCGTGCTCAAGAAGTCTATTCTGCTCACCACCCCGGAGCGTAAGAGGATCAAGTATGTAGCCAGCACACCAGATGAAGAATCAGTGCATTCCCTCACGGGAGTTGTTCAGAGGAAGTGCCAGAGTGCAAGATTTTCCGATGTGTTTCCTGAGGAATTACCAGAATGCCACCGGACAGGACATTGAGTTTCGATTGAGCTATTGCCCGGCACAGCCCCAATATCCAAGAGACCTTATCGGATGCCACCGAATGAGTTGAAAGAGATCAAGGATCAAATTAATGAGTTATTGGAGAAAGGATATATTCGACCAAGCTCATCACCTTGGGGAGCCCCAGTTCTTTTGGTAGAGAAGAAGGATGGAAGCTTGAGGATGGTTGTGGATTATCGTGCGTTGAACGAAGTAACCATCAAGAACAAGTACCCTCTGCCGATGATTAATGATCTGTTTGATCAGCTAGTTGGAGCCAAGGTATTCTCTAAGATCGATCTTCGATCAGGGTATCATCAGTTGAAGATCCGTGAAAAGGATATACCCAAAACAGCATTCACTACCAGGTATGGTTTATATGAGTATACCGTCATGTCATTTGATTGACTAATGCTCCCGCATACTTCATGAATTTGATGAACAAGGTGTTTATGGAATATCTGGACAAGTTTGTCGTGGTGTTCATCGATGATATATTGATTTTCTCCAAGAGCGAGGAAGAGCATAAGGAACATTTGCGTCTAGTCCTGGAGAAACTTCGAGAACATCAGTTGTATGCCAAATTCAGCAAATGTGAATTTTGGCTGAAGGAAGTTGGATTCCTCGGACATGTTATTTCAGGGGAAGGAATAGCTGTTGATCCCGCCAAGGTTGAATCATCACCGATTGGCGCCACCCACCTCGACCAAGGAGATCCGCAGATTTCTCGGACTCGCAGGATATTATCGGAGGTTCATTGAGAACTTGTCGAAGATTGCCAAGCCCATGACCGAGCTGTTGAAGAAGGAAGCCAAGTATGTTTGGACCGAGGAATGTGAAGCCGCCAGGAATTGAAGAAACGGTTGGTCACAGCCCGAAGATTGATTTTGCTTGGACATACACAAGGAATACCAGGTTTATTGTGACGCTTCTCGTCAAGGACTTGGAGGAGTACTAATGCAGGAAGGTAAAGTTGTAGCTTATGCCTCCAGACAGCTACGATCTCACGAGATGAATTATGCCACGCATGATTTGGAGTTAGCAGCCGTAGTGCATGCACTCAAGACCTGGAGACATTTCCTCATCGGAAACCGCTGTGTTGTTTACACAGATCACAAGAGTTTGAAGTATATTTTCACGCAGAAGGAATTGAACCTCGGCAGAGGAGATGGCTAGAGTTGATAAAGGACTATGACATGAGACGCATTACCACCCCGGTAAAGCTAATGTTGTAGCAGATGCTTTGAGCCGTAAGAGTTATGTGAATACTCTTACAGCAGGAGGATTACCCGAGTTAGTCGATGACCTCGTAGATCTCCGATCGGAGATAGTTCCAAGAGGATATGTTGCAACTCGAAGTTCAGTCCACTTTGGCGAAAGGATTCGTGAAGCCCGAAGTCGGACAAGGAAATTGATGAGATAAAGCAAAAGATGGAGGAAGGAAAAGCTAAAGGATTCCGTAAGGATGAACACGGAACTATATGGTTCGAGGATCGTATTTATGTGCCCAATGATCCCGAACTCGTGAAGCTAATTCTTCAGAGGCTCATGATTCACCGTACTCGATTCACCCCGGTAACACCAAGATGTACTGGATTTGAAGGAAAGTTTCGGTGGGCGGTATGAAGAAGGATATTGCCGAGTGCGTAGCGATATCGATGTTTGTCAACGTGTTAAGGCGTAACATCGAAGCCAGCGGGTTACTTCAACCTTTGCCGATTCCCGATTGGAAATGGGAGAAACTTGGAATGGATTTCATCATAGGAATACCCAGACCCGTTCAGTTATGATTCTATCTGGGTAGTGGTTGATCGTTTGACCAAGGTAGCTCACTTCATTCCGTGAAGACTACCTATACCAGTGCTATGTTGGCCAAGATATACATGACCAGGATCGTATGTCTGCATGGAGTTCCGAGGAAAATCGTGTCGATAGAGGAACGCAGTTTACCTCAAAGTTTTGGAAGCGATTGCATGAAACTTTGGGTGCGAGGCTGGAATTGATGACCGCTTTTCATCCGCAGCATGATGGATGCACCGAGAGAGTCAACCAGATTACGGAGGACATGTTGAGAGCTTGTGTGCTAGACTATGGGTCTAGCTGGGATGATAATTTGCCGTCGCAGAGTTCTCATACAACAACAGTTATCAATCCAAATCAAGATGGCCCTTCGAAGCTCTATACGGAAGGAGGTGCGAACACCATTGTTTGTGGGATAGTGTTGGAGATCGATCACTTTTGGTTCGATCTTATCAAGGATTCGAGAGAAAGTCAAGCTGATTCGAGACAGGCTCAAGATAGCACAATCGAGACGAAGAGTTATGCCGACGATGGCGCAAGGAGGTAACTTACGAAGTCGGAGGCCGAGCATATCTTCGTGTGTCTCCACTTCGTGGAATCAAGAGGTTTGGTGTCAAAGGAAAGTTAGCACCCGATTCATTGGCCCTACAAAATCCTCGAGCGCCGTGGAGAAGTTGCTTACAAGTTGGAATTGCGGAAGGATTGTCCGAGTCCATGATGTCTTCCATGTTTCTCGGTGAAGAAGTGTCATGCCGACATGGCCGATGTTCCGTTGAGAGACACAAGGTGCCCCTAGAGGCCATACTTGACAGCGGTGATCGACCTACAAGGAGAAACCCGTCCGAATTCTCGAGACTGCAAGCAGATTCACCCGCAGCAAGGTCATCAAATTTTGCAAGGTGCTGTGGAGTCACCACACCGAGGAAGAAGCCACCTGGGAGCGCGAAGAAGACCTTCTTCGAGATCACCCGCACCTATTTGCTAGCCAACCCGAATCTCGAGGGCGAGATTCATCTTAAGGTGGGTAGGTTTGTAACATCCCAGATTTCCTATTTGGAATGTTCTACAATTATAGTTAAGCATCCTATGCATCCTGTTTGAATTTGAATGCCATTTGAAGTTTCAGAGAATTTTGAGTTTTGAATTTGAATTTCAAACTTTGGCAAGTGGGAATCATTTCAAAAACTATGCCTGATAAATACTTGATCAAAAGTATGAGAGGAGTAAACATGACACTCCAAAAATATCAGAGGAAAACATTGCCAAAAGTTTTGGATTCAAATCTGAATTTTATTTGAATTTGAAAAAAATGGATTTTTATAAAGTTTGGATTTTGCCTTTGGAAAAATGTTCAAATGATAGGGAATATTCCCCTGATCGTTTTGGTATATATATACCCTATATAAAATATTTATAGTTATTGTTTTATTTCTGTTTTTGTTTTATTAAAAAATAAATTCAAAAAAAAAACCCCAGCGCCACCAGTTCCCCTGCCCAGCCAGCCGGAACCCCCCACCACCCGCCCACCGAGCGCCCACAGAGCCAGCCAGTAGCCGAGCCAGAGCCGGCCTCACTCGCCCCTCTCCGAAAACCCTTGGCGCGGTCGCCCGCCGCTCCACCCCCTCCTCTCTCTCGACAGCAGCCCCACCCCCCCGTCAACCCCCGCCCCACGCCGTCGCCGCCGCAGCAGATCGCGGATCTCGAAGGATCCGGATCCCGATCCGCCCGATCGCCCCGGCATGGCCGAGGCCCCACCTATTTAAGCGGACCTCCTTTTATTCCCCCTAGCACCTCGCGGACTCCTCCTCCTCTCGCTCGAACTTCTGGAGACCCGAGTCGCCGCCGCCCATTCTCGTCGCCGTCGCCGCCCTAGCCACTCCCGGTCACCCCGACTCCACAGACGATCCCGACCTCGTCCGCACCCCAGGCCACTCCCCAGACCTCCCCGACGCCCGGAGCCCTCGGCACACTCGTCGCCGCCGCCGCCGCCGCCGCCGAGCTCCGGTAAGCCGCCGGAGACCCCCTCCCCCGTCCGATGCGTGATGAACGGTGTAGATTAGAACCGAAGGGTATTTTTTATAAAACCGCCTGGTTCGGCGGTTTAGTTTACGGTTTATTTATTTAGGGTTTTTATTTATTAGCCCGGCCCGTTTTAGTTTAACCCGAGGCCCTTTTAGGTTATATTACGCCCAGTGCACCGTTTAGGCCCATTAGGCCCTTTTTCTTTTATTTTTGTTTTCTGTTTTAACAGAATAGTTTCTATTTTGAAAAATTCATATCTTTTATTATGTTTAATATTTTAGATGATTCTTTTTTGTTGGTTTGCAAATTTTCTAAAGTTTCTGTAGAATATATATTTAGCTATGTTAAAATTAATTAAAATTGCTTTAATTTAGTTTTAGACAGAATAGTAAATCTGCTATAACTTGAGTTAGAAAAATTATTTTTGGATGATTCTTTTGTCCCAACTTTATTTTGACATTGCCAAACCATAAAATTAACTTGGGTATTTTAGGATTAATAAATAAATAGTTTTAAGCAGAATCTTATTAATCCTAATTAATTAACTAGCTACTGTTTTTCTATTATTTTAATTAGTAAATAAATTTATTTTTAACATGTGATTGATTATTCTAGGATAGTTTCTGTCACTTTATAGGATGAACTTTTATTTATAATAAATAAAAGTTTTATTTTATTTTTCTTAATAGAATTTGGTTTAGGCCTAATAGGAGTTTTATAATAGCTTTTGAATTAATTCTTTTTACTCCTAGTTGATTAATGAAATCTTTTCATTAAGTTAACATAAAACCATGATTAGGTTATGTTGGGAAATTTTTGTTATATAAAACTATTCTAGTTATTGTTTGAAGTAGGAAAACTTTGAGTTGGTTTTCTTTGAGTTTTTCCCTTTGGATTTTGATTTGGTTGTTTTGGTGTGTTATGTTGCTATTGTTATGCTATTGTATTATGTGATCCTATGCTTATTGAGATTATTGTTTGTCTCGGTAGAGTTTCCGGAGTCTGAAGCTTGCTACTACGAATCTTTAGCTTATGAGGATCATCAGCAAGGCAAGTTTTGATCATGTTATTTTCTATACCTATGTTTTTGTGCATTAGAAATTGTCACCACCCCACCATGCATGCAGTAGTTGAAATTTTGAAGTTATTAATCTTGAGTAGTATCATGTGGTAGGATGAACCAATCCCTTGTTACCATGACCCCGGATTAAGTAGTTTACCTTGCTATGCTCAGAGACGGGTTTTGGTTGAGTGAAATTCATAAGAAAGATGTGAGAGTCAATGATGGTGACAACCCCATGAACTACAAGAATCAAGATGGACTTCGGAATTCACTACTTGGTGGAGGATTTGTTGACGGCACCTGGAGAACCCAGTGGTTGGCCGGGATGCATGGAGAAGTGCCATGACATCTTGCGGAAAGCTCAGATGAATAAACTTTGTACATGAAACTTGCTCAGAACGATGAGACGAATCTGGTTAAACAGCCCGTTCGTCCGCCACGCATCCCTAGCATAGCAAACACGCAACTTTTCCCCTCCGATTCATCTGTCCGAAAACGCGAAACACCGGGGATATTTTCCCGGATGTTTCCCCCCTTCTCCGGTATCACCTCATGCCGCGTTAGAACACGTCTAGCTCTGCCTGTTGTCCTGTTATGCACTTGCTTGCTATGTATTTACTGTTTCTCCCCCCTCTTCTCTTCGATAGACCCCGTGATGGTGCTGATGCCCCTGTGGTCGACTACGTCACCGACGACCCCTCCTTCTTGTCTGAGCAACCAGGCAAGCCCCTCCTTGATCACCAGATATCGCCTATTCCTTCTCTCTACTGCTTGCATTAGAGTAGTGTAGCATGTTACTGCTTTCGGTTAATCCTATTCTGCTGCATAGCTTTGTCATTGTTGCTACTGATTGTTATCCTTAATCGCAATCCTAAATGCTTAGTATAGGATGCTAGTATTCCATCGGTGGCCCTACATTCTTGTCCGTCTTCCATGCTATACTCTCGGGCCGTGATCCTCGGAGGTGATCACGGGCATATGCTATGTAATTATCTTGTTACATTACTTATGATACTGTTAGGAGATGGGGCTGAAGGGCGGTGGCTCCATCCCGGTAGAGATGGGCCTGGGTTCCCGACGGCCCCGATCGTTACTTTGAGGCGGAGCGATTGGGCAGGTTGAGACCACCTAGGAGAGGTGGGCCTGGCCCTGGTCGGCGTTCTATGGATACTTAACACGCTTAACGAGATCTTGGTATTTGATCCGAGTCGGCCACCGACCTATACACACTAACCAGCTCACGCTGGAACAGTTATGGGCACTCGGCGTCGTGGTATCACCAAAGCCTTCGTGGACGTCGGCGCGAAGCGCGCCGGATTGGAATGTAAGCTCGCTCTTGTATTAAGGGGCTAGTTACGCTTCGGCGCGTTACAAACATGCAAAAGTGTGCTAAGGGCGATGGGCCCGGACCCTGTGCGCTTAGGTTTAGACCGGCGTCTGACTTCTCTGTTGTGCCTAGGTGGGGCTGCGACGTGTTGATCTTCAGCGGCGGGCATGACCCGAAAAAGTGTGTCCGCCAAATGGGATCGGCGTGTTGGGTTATGTGGTGCACCCTGCAGGGAAGTTTATCTATTCGAATAGCCGTGATCTTGATGAAGGGCGACTTGGAGTTGTACCTTGACCTTATGACAACTAGAACCGGATACTTAATAAAACACACCCTTCCAAGTGCGGATATAACCCGGTGATCGCTCTCTAACAGGCGACGAGGAGGGATTGCGGGTAGGATTATGCTATGCGATGCTACTTGGAGGACTTGATCTACTCTCTTCTACATCTTTGCAAGACGGAGGCTGCCGAGCGTAGTCTTCAATAGGACTAGCTATCCCCCCCTTATTCTGGCATTCTGCAGTTCAGTCCACCGATATGGCCCTTTACACATATACCCATGCATATGTAGTGTAGCTCCTTGCTTGCGAGTACTTTGGATGAGTACTCACAGTTGCTTTTCTCCCTCTTTTTCCCCTTTCCCTTCTACCTAGTTGTCGCAACCAGATGATGGAGCCCAGGAGCCAGACGCCACCATCGACGAAGACTCCTACTACACCGGAGGTGCCTACTACTACGCAAGCGGGCGGCGACGACCGGGGAGTAGTTTAGGAGGATCGAGCGGGAGGCTGCGCCTCTTCGATCTGTATCCCAGTTTGTGCTAGCCTTCTTAAGGCATACTTCTTTAACTTATGTCTGTACTCAGATATTGTTGCTTCCGCTGACTCGTCTATGATCGAGCACTTGTATTCGAGCCCTCGAGGCCCCTGGCTTGTATTATGATGCTTGTATGACTTATTCATGTTTTTAGAGTTGTGTTGTGATATCTTCCCATGAGTCCCTGATCTTGATCATACACGTTTGCGTGCATGATTAGTGTATGATTGAATCGGGGGCGTCATAAGTTGGTATCAGAGCCGACTATCTGTAGGAATCCCCCTTTCCAATTCCTTGGCCGAAGTCGAGTCTAGTCATTGCAAAACTTTTACTAATATGGATGTGTGGCTTACGGGCCCATGTTGCCATTTGGGTGGTATTAGGATCTTTTATTCCTCGTCTATACTCTGGGATTCTAATCTCTCCTATATTCGGGTTAAATGATTTTCTAAAAATCTAACATTAGGTTCTCGAAAACACTTTCTTTCGGAGAGCCCCTTCAGTCACATGATCGCCGGCTGCACCAGAAGATTTTGAAGTTACTCTCCGATACCCTTTTGAGACTTTGTGCCCGTTGCTTTTGCAATTTCCTACCACCGAAATATCCCTATGGATAAATACATACCCTTGTCGTTCTTACTTTTATTCCCAGTTGATCTTGTTATTACAAGATACCCTAAAATTCTCTTTATTGTTCCGAGAATATTTTGTGCCTACTGCCTTGCAGTTCTTTGCCACATGAATACCCCTACGAATAATTTCTCGCCCTTATCGAGTATCCGCTCATCCCCCAGTTGTTCATGTGTTTCACAATGGTCTCCGAAATTCTATTCGATCCTCCAGAGATCCTTAGTAGCTTATTGCTCTGCAATACTTGTCTGCTTGCATTATGGATGCTTTCCATATGTCTGGCAATATTCGTTAGTATCCTTAGGCACCATCATTTTGATCCTATTAATTCAACATGAGTGTGAATGCACGCAATCATCAGTTGATCCTTTTAAATTATCTTTCCGGCTCAGACGTCATTTGAATATGAGCTGGTTCTTGACCAATCGATGCCTTGATCGGTTGTGCTTCTAAGTCTATTGAGCTTATTCATTTTTGATCAGAACGTTTGCTTTTGATCCCTTGATTTGGAAATCATAAATTCCTTTGCAATTGAGCTTTGAATTAGTCAGTTGTTCTCTAATCGGATCTCCTTGCATTCTTTCTTCCTCTGGTTGTGTGTCGATGCTCACATCAGATCCCTTATGGACCACCAGACCCTTTGTCGGATTTTATCCGACAACGTCCTTCATATTCAATAAGCTTGTGAGCCTTTCCTCGGATACATAATGCCTTTGGTAAATTGTATCCTCTGCTTTCTCAAGCATGCTCTACTATCGAGTTTGTGTTATTTATTCTTGAAATTTGTGTATTTGTTCCTAAGATGCCCCGATGGGTTGAACCAATGCCTTTCATAATCTGTGTGAACCCGAAAGTTTTCACGAGTCATACTCTTCTTGTGCTTTGCCAGATAAAATTTCAACACTACAACTTCTTCGAAGACGAGAAGTGAATGAAAGGTTGCGCATTAAAGAAGTGGGAGTCGACCTTGAACTTTTTGTTCATGCCCATGGACCCGATTTTGAACTTATCATGGAAGCTTCTTACAAAAAATTTAATCATTTGGGCAATTCTTCCGGTGTCATTAAATTGGATCCCTTGCAGCTATGGTTCCGAACATATTGTTCTTCTTTGATCCCATTTCTCGGGCAAGTTTAAGCACTTGTCTTCTGCAGAGCAATACCCTAGTCCAACCTCTACTTTGATCTGTCGTCGAGTATCACCCCCCTGGTATCTCGAGATTATCATGGAACTGCATAACTTCTTATGAGTTCTTCATCAAGTGCTACATTCTCATTGATTCCAATTTTTCATGGGCTCTGAGTTATTAAACAATCAAAGACACCGATAACTGACTCGAGTCCGCACCGCAATTAACCAACTCTTGGTAACCTTCATTACTTACGAGTTTGAACTCGATCACGTCATTCCTAGCCTGCTTGGCTATATCCTTGTCGTGCCGATTTTAACTGTGCTACCTGGTCCTCCTTCCCGGAGCAAAAATTTCGACGGTGAGCTAATCTTACGTCGATCTTCCTCGTCATACCATTTGTCCCTGAATAACAAACTTGATTTTGAGTTTGTGTCCTACTCATGGTTCCAATAACCTTTCACTTCATCATTCGTTTGACTTGATGTCATCATCGATCGATTACATCTTCATGAAATCTCTCCACAAATGTGTCGTGATCATCATCGGTATTCCGAGCTTTTCTAGGATATCAATTGAATTCAAGATGAGGAAAACCATCCTTGCCCTCGATGATTTGTGTTGTCATCGACCACTTTATTGCCTTCCCTCCAACACTAACTTGTTCGTGTTCTGTGTTATACCTTGAGTTCCTAACTATCCAACATTTGTTCTTCTTTACCTTGGAGTATTACCATCTTTTATGTCAAGAATGTCATGAGGATTACTCCACCTCTTAAGAATTCTTGGTATAGTGATACTTCTCACCATCACCATTCTTTCTTGGTCCCAATGTTGATTCTAACCGGAATACCAACAAGGGAACAATGCTGCTTGGATTATGTACTCCTAGCAACCCTATTTGCATTGGAGTTAATGGTCAACAGTTCATTCTTAGACTAGTGGATAATTAATCACCATTCTAACATTGTTCGTGCGACCCAGCCCATATTTCGGGTGCACCTTTCAACCAATGTTTAAATTGGGTATGTTTCCTCGAGCATACCTCATTGTAGCATTGGATCTGACAATTGTTATCTCCTTGTTCACCTAATTGTGGAGATCCATCTTTTGGAAATCTCGATTAATTGTCACTGAGTTCATCAACCACCTCCTCATTCTCTCCTTGATTTAATAATGAACTCAAGATTCGGAATTTGCTTCCATAGTTCATTTACCGAGAATCTTACAATGTCGTCTCGTCAATTTGTGTTGCACCTTTCCTTCTCAGGTATCCTAAGTATGAGGTATCCTGACATCAATCCGAACTGAATCTCGGTCAGATATGATGGTTGGGACATTTTCCAACAGTCGTAACATTGGTCTTTATGTGAACCGGTAAGGTGATGTCGTGCCTAGCACACCTGGCCGGAGGCCCTATTGTTATAGATTCCTTTTAAACAAGGTTATCCATTCTTCCATGAGGAAATTGTAAGACTTATTCTACAAGTTGTTCCTGATGGATCCTTCCTATATCCAAAGTCTGACCTTTGCTTGAAGACCATGTCAATGCTATCTCGAAGCATGTCTGTGGTAATCCGATTTTCAATAAGAGCATTTGAAGCACAATGCTAAGTTTTCTTTATCATTTATCCTAACACCGTTGTATGGGTAATATCATGAGATTCCTCCCCACTTACCTAAATGGTTTCCTATTTTCTATCCTGTCATGGATATCATGCTCTGCTTGTCCTTGGGAAGGATATACCCCTGAAATATGTGTGTATACGCATTTTTCTTTCCATTGTTCTGTTTAAACCTGATAATCACTTTCCCTTTCCATTGGTTTGTTTAAACCTTCTTGTGATTTATATAATATAAGCAGTAATATTTCCCTGCTTATGTAAACACCTCGTTGTACCACTCTGTCAGTAAGACCCTATTACTATTGTTGCTGACATTCCTGTAGCCACCGATGGACGAGAACCTTGCCTATTGGTCCGCCTCGTTCAACGAGCAGGAAAATGGTTCTCTTCGTCCCTCGCCCTTGGTATCGATGTTGTTGCCAACATAACTGACAGGCTACCCTCTGACATGCCTTGCTATCATGACCGTGCAAGATGTCAACCCCCTTTCTACTTTAACCCACATGGTGGGCCCATAACCCACAGTCCCACGGGATCGAAACCTGACTCTCCTGTACACCCCCTGTTCCCAAAGATATTCCTCGCACGTGGCCTCATAGGTAATTCACGAGCCACCTTCTGAGAGATCGTCAATTCTGGTATTAGACACAAAACTAATTCCTGTTGCTCTGAACCCCTTTCACGCACTGTTTCAGGCAACGACGATTGTCTATCCGCTTGAAACTTCTTATGGTACCTCCTTACTTTGCTCTCGATATTTTCTTAAGTTTCAATTCGAGAGTTACTTTCCGCCACCTTCCTCGTTGTTTTCGACCAGATAGTCAACCTTGCAGAGGTCTGTTCTCCCAAACTACCCCCTTTATTCTTTTGTAAGTACGATGGAGTTTCCGAAGAAAGGATGTTGACTTCATCATGATGACTTGAAGTAGAGAAATGGAGACATCAACGTAATGGATCGACCACTTCGAGAGGAGCAACCAAGACCGAGAAGATCCGTTAGAATTTCGTAACCAAACCTTTCCCCCTTAGACCCCCTCTTAAATCTCGGGACGAGATTTCTTGTAGTGGAGGAGAATTGTGACGCCCGGATATTTAAGCTACAGTGAACCTCTGCTAATGATGCCACGCCACCTTGATTACTGTTGCTAATCTCGCGTCGGTTCGAAACTTTCAAATTCAAAATTTAAATATTGTCAAACATCAAAAGTTTTCAAACATCAAAACAAAAATGTTCGGTTAGTGCCAAATATTACATAGGTAATTATAGTAAAGAAAACACAAATTTATAAAATAGTTATATGCCCTAAGTTGAATTTAAAACAGTAAAAGAAAATAAATAAAAGAAAAGAAATAAAAACAAAGAACAAACGAATACAAAAAAAGGAACCCCCCACTGGGCCATCTGTGGCCCAGCCGGCCGGCCCACCCCGCACCCCACTCCCTTAACCCCCTGGACACCCAAACCCTAACCGACAGCCCCCACTCGCCCCTCCAACTCCCCCACGTCTCTCCTCCACCCCCATCGATCCCGATATGGATCGGGAAAAGGGGGGCTCGATCACCGCCTACCGCCGTAGGGACCACGCCGCCGCCTAGGACTACCTCGCCGGCGCCTCCTCTCCCGCGTCGCCAATCGACCCCGATGCCCACGACGCTGCGGTCACCGTCGCCTTCCTCTCCCTCGTGAGATCTCCTCCTCGCCGGCGTCGCGTCCCCGACTTCCTCCCCGAGCACCGCTGCCCCCGAACCCTACACCCGCCATGAGCCCCGGCCTCTCTCTCTCTCCCTTCGTCCGTGAGCGTGCCCGACCACCAACGCTTATGCGCGCCGGCCGCACTCACCGCGGTCCCGCCTAGCCCGGCGTGTCACCGGGCATGCTCGCGCCCGCCTCCGTCCGCGTGCACGCGCCCATAGCCGATGATGTCGTTGCTTGCTACCGCCTGCCTGCTCACGCCCGCCCTCAACCAGCGATGCCGTCGCGTATCCCAACACGGGCGATCGCCGCCGCTTGCTGCCGCTAACGCCCGCCTTGACTTGACGCCGCCGCTTCGCCTCCTGCGCCAGGCGCCATCTTTGCTTATTGCTTCGTCCGCTGACCTTGCCGGCGGCGACCAGATCCGCCCAGCAGCCACCCTGCCGCCACAGCAGCATCGCCTGTCCGGTGCTGCCACCGCAGCCCCGGTTGCCTCGCTCCGCGGTGCCCGAGCCCAACGCCCGCTAAGGCACCCCCGTGCCTATGACAAGAGGCCCCACCCCCTGGAACCTTTAAAAAAAAAGAAGATAGAAAATAATATAAAAAAGAATTAATTAATAATTTAATTAATTAATTAAATTAGTTAACCTAATTAATTGTAGTTAATAAACCTAATCATTTTAGTTAGACTAACTAAACCTGATTAGTTAGTCTTAGACAATGACAAACGGGACCCACACATTAGTTGACCAGTCAACGCCTCTGTTGACTGCTGACGTCATGCTAACGTCATCATTCTGGATAATGTTGGATTAAATTAATTAAATAAATTCTAAAAATGATTTAAAACTTTGAAAATTAATATAAATTAAACCGTAGCTCGGATGAAAAAACTTTGTACATGAAAGTTGCTCAGAACGATGAGACGAATCCGGTTACACAACCCGTTCGTCCGCCACGCATCCCTAGCATAGGGAACACACAACTTTTCCCCTCCGATTCATCCGTCCAAAAACGTGAAACACCGGGGATATTTTCCCGGATGTTTCCCCCCTTCTCCGGTATCACCTCATACCGCGTTAGAAAACGTCTAGCTTTGCCTGTTGTCTTGTTATGCACTTGCTTGCTATGTATTTACTGTTTCTCCCCCCTCTTCTCTTTGATAGACCCCGTGACGGTGCTGATGCCCCTGTGGTCGACTACGTCACCGATGACCCCTCCTTCTTGTCTGAGCAACCAGGCAAGCCCCCCCTTGATCACCAGATATTGCCTATTCCTTCTCTCTACTGCTTGCATTAGAGTAGTGTAGCATGTTACTGCTTTCAGTTAATCCTATTCTGCTGCATAGCCTGTCATTGTTGCTACAGTTGTTATCCTTACCTGCAATCCTAAATGCTTAGTATAGGATGCTAGTATTCCATCAGTGGCCCTATATTCTTGTCCGTCTACCATGCTATACTACTGGGCCGTGATCCCTCGGGAGGTGATCACGGGCATATGATATGTACTTTATACTGTTACATTACTTATGATATTGTTCGGAGATGGGGCTGAAGGCGGTGGCTCCATCCGGTAGAGGTGGGCTGGGTTCCCGGCGGCCCCGATCGTTACTTTGAGGCAGAGCGACAGGCAGGTTGAGACCACCTAGGAGAGAGGTGGGCCTGGCCTGGTCGGCGTTCATGGATACTTAACACGCTTAACGAGATCTTGGTATTTGATCTGAGTCGGCCACCGCCTATACGCACTAACCAGCTCTGCTGGAGCAGTTATGGGCACTTTCGGCGTCGTGGTATCGGCGAAGCCTTCGTGGCGTCGGCGACGGCGAGCTGCGCCGCCGATTAGAACGTAAGCCTGCTCTTGTATTAAGGGGGCTAGTTCTGCTTCCAACCGCGTTCGCAACGTGCAGGTGTGCTAAGGGCGATGGGCCCAAACCCATGTGCACTTATGTTTAGACCGGCGTGATGACCTCTCTGTTGTGCCTAGGTGGGGCTGTGACGTGTTGATCTTCCGCGGCCGAGCATGACCCAGAAAAGTGTGTCCGACCAAATGGGATCGAGCGTGTCGGGTTATGTGGTGCACCCCTGCAGGGAAGTTTATCTATTCGAATAGCCGTGATCTTCGGTAATAGGACGACTTGGAGTTGTACCTTGACCTTATGACAACTAGAACCGGATACTTAATAAAACACACCCTTCCAAGTGCCAGATATACCCGGTGATCGCTCTCTAACAAGGCGACGAGGAGGGGATTGCCGGGTAGGATTATGCTATGCGATGCTACTTGGAGGACTTCAGTCTACTCTCTTCTACATGCTGCAAGACGGAGGCTTCCAGAAGCGTAGTCGTCAATAGGACTAGCTATCCCCCCCTTATTCTGGCATTCTGCAGTTCACTCCACCGATATGGCCCTTTACACATATACCCATGCATATGTAGTGTAGCTCCTAGCTTGCGAGTACTTTGGATGAGTACTCACGGTTGCTTTTCTACCTCTTTTCCCCCTTTCCCTTCTACCTGGTTGTCGCAACCAGATGATGGAGCCCAGGAGCCAGACGCCACCGTCGACGACGACTCCTACTACACCGGAGGTGCCTACTACTACGTGCAGGCGGCGGCGGCGACTGTGAGTAGTTTAGGAGGATCCCAGGCGGGAGGCTGCGCCTCTTCGATCTGTATCCCGTTTGTGCTAGCCTTCTTAAGGCATACTTCTTTAACTTATGTCTGTACTCAGATGTTGTTGCTTCCGCTGACTCGTCTATGATCGAGCACTTGTATTCGAGCCCTCGAGGCCCCTGGCTTGTATTATGATGCCTGTATGACTTATTTATGTTTTTAGAGTTGTGTTGTGATGTCTTCTCGTGAGTCCCCCTTATTCTGGCATTTTGCAGTTCACTCCACCGATATGGCCCTTTACACATATACCCATGCATATGTAGTGTAGCTCCTTGCTTGCGAGTACTTTGGATGAGTACTCACGGTTGCTTTTCTACCTCTTTTCCCCCTTTCCCTTCTACGGTTGTCGCAACCAGATGTTGGAGCCAGGGAGCCGACGCCACCATCGACGGCGACTCCTACTACTACATCGGAGGTGCCTACTACTACGTGCGGGCGGCGATTTACCACCAGGAGTAGTTTAGGAGGATCGAGGCAGAGGCCCGCGCCTCTTCGATCTGTATCCCGCTTTGTGCTAGCCTTCTTAAGGCATACTTCTTTAACTTATGTCTACTCAGATATTGTTGCTTCCACGACTCGTCTATGATCGAGCACTTGTATTCGAGCCCTCGAGGCCCCGGCTTGTATTATGATGCTTGTATGACTTATTTATGTTTTAGAGTTGTGTTGTGATATCTTCCGTGAGTCCCTGATCTTGATCGTACACATTTGCATGCATGATTAGTGTACGATTGAATCGGGGGCGTCACACTGAATGTGGTCTTGGATCACTAAAATAGAAAATGTAGAGTCTTGTGCTTTGAGCTTGAGCCAATCCTTTGTCCTTAGCATTTTGAAGGGTCCACTCTCTAATCCATGTCATGCCAATCATTGAGCTTTCCTGAAATGTTTATCTTGGAATAGCATTAGCTCAATGAGCTATATGTTGTTAGGAATTACCAAAACCACCCACGGATAGTTGCACTTTCACTCTCCCCCTTTTTGGTAATTGATGACAACATATAGATCAAAGCTTCGACAAATGATAATAAGATTGAGAAAACATTGTCGCTTTGAGAAGTATGTGATAAGCAAGAGCTCCCCCTAAATTTGTGCATTATTTAAGATTTGCTTTTGAATGCAAATGCACAATCTATTAGGATCATGGGTTACTCTTCCATGTCACATACATCTTGGTGGAGCGCTCAAAATGATAGAGATTAAAAAACATGCACTCATCACCAAGCAAAGTGAATGATCATAATAGGATATAAGAGATAATATCATCCAATCAAGCATTAAGGGTAGCATATGATCAAACACATGATCAAACAAGTATCTCACAAGTAGTATCACACAAGCACGCAATAAAGTTTCAAACCAAACCAAATAAGTGCAAAGAGAGATAAAAACCAACACACTCTCTCTCTCTCGAAGCCTATGATCTATACAATTTTCTCCCCCTTTGGCAACAAGTTACCAAAAAGTTTGAAAAAGCATAGTGCTAAATGACTCTCAGGCTTGATCTTCGGGAGGTGGTGTTGAGAGAACTCCAAGTATGAAGGCTTCTGATGAAGTAGCTGGAGCTGGTGGAGTAGCTGCTGGAGTTGGAACTGGAGCTGTGGCTGCTTTGGTGCCGATCTTGTAGCTCGGTGTCGATCAGCGCACAGCATGTGCAGACCTCATCCTCTGGGCACTCTAGCAAATGCATCTGTGGTAGACTTGCCCTTCTGTCCTCTGGGCACTCTAGCAAATGCATCTGTGGTAGACTTGCCCTTCTTCTCCTCTGCTTCCTCCTGAAGTTGCTCAACTGCAGTTTGGATTTCAGTTACCTTGACATCAAGGTCATATAATTTTTTCTCAATAATCCTTTCCAAGTTCTCCTGGTTCTTGGTCAGGGTGGCCAAGCCCTGCTCAATCCTCAGAGTGGATTGGATTAGATATCCAAGCTGGTCTTGCTTGCTCTTCAAGAATACCTGAGATGCCTCTTCCACAGTTGGCATCTTGGCAGCCTTCTCAACCTTAGCCTTCTCTCTCTTTTCTTGTGCTTGCACAGATGATGGTTCATTCTCAGTCATGACAACTGTGTTGTCCTCAAATTCAGGGTAGATGGGCAGGTGCTCCTTGTCCAAGATGTACTTGCCTTTGCCCATCTTTGAGTTGATGAGCTCCTGGATGTGTGGGACATATCCACAACTTCTCTTCTGATCAGCTGTAGTCCTCTTTATTGTTTCCACAATCAGGCTCATAACCTTGAACTTCTGTGGGACATCAAATCTGTGCAGCAAGTTGATAGCATGTCCTCTGATCATCTTGTGATCACCTAACTTGGGTAGCAGTGTGTGCCTTAAGATCTAGTTGATTGTTGGCAAACCAGACAACAGGTAATGGACAGATCCAAACTTATATGTATCCAAAGCAGCATCTGGGACCTCCTTGTACATGTTGGCCATAGAGTTGTGGTCTTTCTTCTTCTTTGCATAGATATCCAAGTCATCCTCATGTTCTTCAGGAGCATTGATCAATTGAGCCCATTCTTCAACTGTAGACTGGTACCTAGTACCCTCAGACATCCACACAATCCTTCCATCTGGATAGAAGTGAGCAGTGGAGTAGAATTGCATAATGAGCTCATCATTCCACTTGGTGAACTTCTGGGCCACAAACTTATCAACTCCACATGCCTTGAAGCTATCATATACACCAGGGAAGTGATCCTCATTCTCCATGATGAACTCCAGTCAACCCATCTCATGTCATACATTATGGGCTTCTTGTCAAGCAGAATTGTCTCATAGAAGTCCTGTTGTTCCTTAGTGTGGAATCTGTAGTCCACGGCAGTCCTTCTCCTGGTAGCATATGGATCAGACTCTCTCCATAGTCTCGACCTGAATCCTTCCTGATTTTCATGTTCTCTGCAACTGAGTGTGCATCATTGTGATCAGGGATCTTTGGCTTCAGCTTTCTCAAAACAACAGAATCATCTTCCTCTTCTTCTTCAGCAGCTTGAGGCACTGGGGCCTTGTTCTTCTCCCCAGCAGGGATGTTTCTAATGCTCCTCTTGGGGTTTGGCTTTGGAGCTGGAGCAGCAGCCTTGGGAGCAGCTTTGGGCTTAGATGGAGTAGCCCCTGATCTGATTGCATCCCCCATGAGCTTTTGAGCTTTGGGTGCTGGTGCAGCATCCTCTTCCTCTTCCTCTTCTTCAGAATCTCTCGTCATTGATGGCTTCCCAATAACTATGGCAATGGTCTTCTTGACCCTTTCTTTTCTCTTCTTGCCATCACCAGTTTCCTTGAGTTCAAGAGTGAACTCCATTGTTTCTCCTGTGGCAACTTTTCTTGGCTTAGACATGGGCTATCTTCTTGCTGACATCTTTGTTTTCAGACCTGGCTTAGTTGCAGCAGCTGGGCCATACTCTTTCTTCAGCACTTTCTTCTTTGAAGTGGCTTCATCTTCAATAGCCACATAATCTTCATCTTCAGAGTCAGAAGTTCTCTTCTTCGTTGTCCTTGTGGCAGCCTTTGGCAGATTTCTAGAGTGCTCCTGCTACCATCATCATAGCTGCTAGAGGGACTAGTGCCCTCACTCAACTGAACCTGTTCCTCTGACTTGTTCTGGCTGTCACTTTGGTCAGACATCTTGCAGGAAAACTGTCAGCAGACCTTGTGAATAGGTTATAGATGAGGTAGAGTAGATGAGCATCACAAAATATAGGAGTTTTCACAAAACTGATGACTTAAAACCTTAGTTTTAGTTCTTCACAGAAAGCATTTCGGATCTACCGATTTGTAAACTCGGTGATACCGAAGCAGCTTTTGGAACCTGAACTAGTGAACTCGGTCAGACCGAGTCACAGTTCGGTGGTACCGAGACTGCTATGGTTTCACAGAGAATCGAACTCGGTCGCACCGATTTGCAATTTTCGGTCAGACCGAAAACACATGTGCTCTGGACTAAGCCAAAATCGGTGAGACCGATTTCTGCAACTCGATCGGTCCGAGATGAATTCGGCGGAGACCTAACCCTAAATTTTCAAATCAAAACCAATCCACGGGATGATTTCGCTGGACAGGATGATTTCAATCATGGAAAGAATCATGGCAAAGCAATGTGCTAAGAATCAGAGTTAGGGATTAGCACGATGATCAAGTTCGTACCCTAGTTCGGCGATGAACTTGCTACGGCGGCAACGACGGTGAAGATTTCCGTTGACGACGGCGGAGACCAGCAGCGGGAGGTTACTGGCGACGAGAGGACGATCCGGGGACCAGAGGAGGCAGAGTAGGTTACGCGCGGGCGAAGGGGTTCGGAGAAATTTCCAAAATTTGGCCCGACGGTATATATAACCTGACCCTATCGGTGGGACCGAGTGGAACGACTCGGTGGCACCGAGATGTAAAACTGCAAGCAGTTACTGCAACTCGGTGTGACCGAAATGTTCTAAATGGTTGCACCAAGATTGAAAACCCTAGATCAACTTGGTGACTCGGTAGGACCGAAAGGATGAATCGGTCAGACCGAGATGCACAAAGAGGTTTTGGAGGTTTAAGTCTATGACGAATCGGGATCTCCGAGTGCTCCTCACACAGAGTGGTTCAAATCTGACTTGATCAAACTTTGTGATGTAGCATGAATAGAGTTTGAGATGAGAAAAGCATAGATAGCTAGAGGGTGTTCTTAGGCATTCTTGTCTGTCCATTTGGCAAAGAGAAAGAGCCAAACAATCAAAGCAACAAATGGATGTCCTCGAATGAGTAAAATGTGCAGCCAACATGCTCGCACAATAAAATGGCAAATGAAATATGTGACAAAGCATGCACAAACATTCTAGCATCTATCAAGCAATTGGCGATGACTAGGTCATCTATATATGAGTATATTGACTTAGGAGTCAAATGAGAACACTTGATCATAGGTCATATTCATCGTTTAAGCACAAGTGGGGTTACCACTTTTACATAAAGCATTGTTGTGATCACACCATTAGAGTTGCTTTAGCTCATTGGTTTGAGTAAAGCTCCCCCTAGATGTGATATCCCCCCTAAAAGGGATGAACTAACCTTGGGTTTTGTCGAAGATGACTTCATGTAGGTGATGAAGATGTAGATGCTCAATGTTGATGTAGATCATTCGGAGCAATCCTTTGGAGTGAGTTGCACTTTCAATACCTACACGGGTTAGTCCCACAAGGAACAAACAAGGATATCCATAGACATAGAGTGATGCATACACAAGATGATGTCCATGAAAGCATTAGGTTACCTTGTCCCTTGTCTTACCAACAAGAGGGTTTGTGACTCCTTGAACTAGTGCAAGATATGGAAGTTGTTTGCACTTGTCCTCGCCAAAATGATAAGAGTGAAGTATGTTGGCGGAGTCACCCTCAAGAACTCTCTAGTTCTTCTTCTTCGGGATCCACATCATCTTGATGGGAATCCTTGGAATTGTAGTTGTGCTTGATGAAGTAGAACTTGATGTAGTCTTGGGAATCCACTTGACCAAATCCCTAGGTGCTTCTTCAAATGCATCAATTTCCTCTTGAAGCTTGTCCTTGCCTTTTTGCTTGTGGTCTTGTGGTGGAAGATCATCTTGAGCTTGTGTTCCTTTGAAAGAAGTAGGATCATACTTCTGTTGTTGAGGAACAAACTTCGTCTTGGGGTATTGATCTTCTTCCCACTCAATTCCATTGGCATTGAACTTTCGTTCAAAACCAACACCTTTATTCTTCCGGTGTCTTCCTTGCTTGCGCATAATTTCCTCAAATTGCTTACTTCTGGCAAGACTCTTGTAAACACCTTTCTCTGTGATTCCTTCAATAAGTTATTTTCTTGCTCAAGTGTAACTTGGCTAAGAGAATCATTAATGGAATCAAGAGAACTAGTAGAAGCAACAACATTGGATTTAGCATGATTGTTGTTACTACTAGATGAAGAATCTTTCTTGTTCTTGTTGCTAGATTTAACTTGTGGCATGTAAGTAGACAAGAGTAAATGCTTGGCAATGTAAGAAGAACTTTTCTTGCGAAGATCATCATTGATTGCCTTTAAAAACTCATGCTCTTGCTCGAGGTTGAGCTTTTCAAAGCGTAGCTTTTCATGAGTCTTTAAAAGTTCTCGATGATTTTCCAAGGTAGTTTCATGAGCTAACTTAAGAGTGTTTAGTTCTTGAGTTAGACGCTCAATCTCCTTCTTATCATCATCATTCATTTTATCTTGATTAGCATGATTAATTGACGTTTCATCATAGTTTTCATCACTAGAGTTGTCAACAAGTAAATCATCATCACCTAGCAAATCATCTTCATCACTATTGAAATCAACATACTCGGGATGTGTTACCTTTGGACCTTTGGCCATGAAGCATCTTCCAATTCCTTCATTTGTTGAGTCAAATATGTCGTAGGAGTTGGTTGACACTAGTGCTAGACCGGCAACACCTTCATCTTGAGTATATTCGGAGTCGGAGTGATAACTTATTTCGGAGTGATTGTCGGAGTCGGAGCCAGATACCCATTCACCAACATGAGCTTGATGTCTTCTTTTTGTGTAGATCCTTGATGACTTTTCCTTCCTTTCTGGATCCTTGCTTCTCTGAGAGGGTCTTCGTTCATAACGATCATCTCTACTCCTCCTTTATCTTGGTGGTGATTCTTCTCTTCTACTTCTTCTTTTGGGAGAATCTTCTCTTCTTTTGTAGGGGGGCGTACACTCATTGGAGTAGTGTCCGGGTCTTCCACAATTGTAACAATTTCACTCACGACTAGAAGATCTTTTGTCATTGTAGGACCTTGACTTGGAGCTTCTTTCTTTGCTTCTATTCTTCTAGAACTTGTTGAAGTTCTTCACCATTAAGCTCAATTCTTCATTGAAGGTTTGCTTCTCACTTGATGATGTGGGAGCATCACACGAGGCTTTGTAAGCACCACTTGACTTGTTGTGAAGCTCTTCCTTATCCTTGAGTGACATCTCATGAGCAACAATTCTTCCAATGACTTCCATTGGCTTGAGATCTTTGTAATTGGGCATCATTTGGATCAATGTGCACACAGTATCATATTTTCCATCCAAGGCTCTTAGGATCTTCTTGATGATGAATCTATCGGTCATCTCTTCACTTCCTAAGCCGGCAATCTCATTTGTGATGAGAGCAAGCCTAGAGTACATTTCAGCGACACCTTCACCATCCTTCATTTTGAACTTGTCAAGTTGACTTTGAAGCACATCCAATTTGGATTCCTTGACGGAGTCGGTACCTTCGTGCATATCAATCAAAGTGTCCCAAATTTCCTTTGCATTCTCAAGACGGCTGATTTTGTTGAATTCTTCGGGGCACAATATCACAAGCTTGAGCATTGTATTGTAGCATCTTCAACTCTTCCGCAGTAGCTTCAAGATTCGGTTCTCTCCCATCAAAGAATTCACCTTGCAAACCAATACACACAATAGCCCAAACGGCGGGGTTATGTCCAAGAATATCCATTTTCATCTTATGCTTCCAACTAGAAAAATTAGTACCATCAAAGTAAGGACCTCTACTGTGGTAATTTCCCTCACTAGACGCCATACTCTCCTAGGTTGTGAAACCTAGGCTATGACCACAAAAAGCTATGGAAATCAAAGCAAATGGAGACCAAAGCTCTGATACCACTTGTAGGATCGGAAGTATGTCTAGAGGGGGGGTGATTAGACTACTTGACCAAATAAAAATCTATCCTTTTCCCAATTTTAGTTCTTGGCAGATTTTAGCAACTTAGCATAAGTCAAGCAATCAACCTACACATGCAATTCTAAGAGTATAGCAGCAGAATGTAAAACAATTGCATATGAAGGTAAAGGGATGAGTTTGAAGGAGCAAACACAATTTTGACACGGAGATTTTTTATCTGTGGTTCCGATAGGTGGTGCTATCGTACATCCACGTTGATGGAGACTTCAACCCACGAAGGGTAACGGTTGCGCGAGTCCACGGAGGGCTCCACCCACGAAGGGTCCACGAAGAAGCAACCTTGTCTATCCCACCATGGCCGTCGCCCATGAAGGACTTGCCTCACTCGGGTAGATCTTCATGAAGTAGGTGATCTCCTTGCCCTTACAAACTCCTTGGTTCAACTCCACAATCTTGATGGAGGCTCCCAAGTGACACCTAGCCAATCTAGGAGACACCACTCTCCAAGAAGTAACAAATGGTGTGTTGATGATGAACTCCTTGCTCTTGTGCTTCAAATGATAGTCTCCCCAACACTCAACTCTCTCTCATAGGATTGGATTTGATAGAAAGAAGATTTGAGTGGAAAGCAACTTGGGGAAGGCTGGAGATCAAGATTTATGTGGTTGGAATGGAATATCTTGACCTCAACACAAGTGTAGGTGGTTCTCTCTCAGAAAATATGTGTTGGAAGTGTAGGCATGTTCTGATGGCTCTCTCCACGAATGAAGAGTGGGTGAAGGGGTATATATAGCCTCCACACAAAATCTAACCGTTACACACAAATCACCAAACTCGGTGGGACCGAATCATGAAACTCAGTCAGACCGATTAAGTTCAAAATGTGAATGTTAGGATTCTCGGTGGGACCGACATGTCAACTCGGTGGGACCGATATAATTAGGGTTAGGGCATAACGTAAACTCGGTGCAACCGGTTACACAAACTCGGTGAGACCGATTTTGGTAATAGTCAAACAGAGAGTTGGTCAGGCAAACTCGGTGGGACCGATTCGCTCATCTCGGTTGGACCAAAACGTTAAGAAAGGGAAACATGGAGTTTGCATTGCAATCTCGGTGGGACCGATCGCTCATCTCGGTTTGACCAAAATGTTACGAAAAAGAAACAGAGAGATTACAACCCCATCTCGGTGAGACCGAGATCCCTATCAGTGAGACCGAATTGATTAGGGTTTCTGGTAGTGGCAATGACAACTGAACTCGGTGACTCCGGATATGAAATTTCGGTGGGGCCGAGTTGGACTTTTTGGTTTAGGACATATGTGGATATGAGAAAGTAGTGGAGGGTTTTGGAGCATATCACTAAGCATTTTGAGCAAGATCCTCATTAAGCAACACCTCATCCCTTCTTAATAGTATTGACTTTTCCTATAGACTCAATGTGATCTTGGATCACTACAATAGAAAATATAGAGTCTTGTGCTTTGAGCTTGAGCCAATCCTTTGTCCTTAGCATTTTGAAGGGTCCACTCTCTAATCCATGCCATGCCAATCATTGAGCTTTCCTGAAATGTTTATCTTGGAATAGCATTAGCTCAACGAGCTATATGTTGTTAGGAATTACCAAAACCACCCAGGGATAGTTGCACTTTCATGGACGCGGGTGGGGAAGGTGCCCGCGGGGGGAGGGGGGAGCAGCAACGGCGCGGTGGAGAAGGCAGGGATGGCGGCACGCCGGAAGGAGGTGGAGCAGGGGCGGCGCGCTGGGAGGAGGCCGCGACGGGATCAGGGGAAGACCGTGGGGTGGATCGTGGGAAGGTCGTGGGCAGGTGGGTCGGGCCGTCGGGGGAGTTGTGGGGCGGGCTGGGTTTTTTTAGTTCGGGAACACCTAATCAGACTATATATAGGGCGTTGTGATCCAAATAACTATTCTAATCCTGGGATTAGAATAGTGATGTCCTATATATATATATATATATATATATATATATATATATATATATATATATAGAGAGAGAGAGAGAGAGAGAGAGAGAGAGAGAGAGAGAGATCCAATCCAGGGTGCTCCCGCCCCTCGGGGCCATGGAGGCCATGGACCAGAGGGGGAATCCTTCTCCCATCTAGGGGGAAGGCCAAGCAGGAAGAAGAAAGAGGGGGACCTCTCCCTCTCTCTTCTGGTGGCGCCGGAGCATGATACGTCTCCAACGTATCTATAATTTTTTATAGTTCCATGCTATTATAGTATCAATCTTGGATGTTTTGTATGCAATTATATATCATTTTTTAAGACGAACCTATTAACCAAGTACCTGGTGCCAATTGCTGTTTTTTTTTGCTTTTTTTCATTTAAAAAATCAATATCAAACAAAGTCCAAATGGAGAAAAAACTTTGGATTGATTTTTTCTGGACCAGACGGGCCCTAGAAGGTTCGGGAGAAGACCTAAAGAGCCACGAGGGAGTGACAAGCTCGGGGCGACCTCGGGCTTGTGAGCCCCTCGTGGCACCTGTTCACCTAATTCCACATCTATAAATTCCAAATACATCAGAGAGCCACCCAAAATACTTTTTCTGCTGTCGCAAGTTTCTGTTCTTCCATGATCCCATCTAGAGGCCTTTTTCCGACACTCTGCCAGAAAGGGAATCGATCATGGAGGGCTTCTACATCAACCTTGCCGCCCTTTCGATAATGTCTGAGTAGTTTACCACAGACCTACGGGTCGGTAACTAGTAGATAGATGGCTTATTCTCTCTCTTTGATCTTGAATACAATGTTCTCCTTGATGTTCTTGCAGATCTATTCGGTGTAATCTTCTTTTGTGGTGTGTTTGTTGGGATCCATTGATTGTGGTTTATGATCAAATTATTGATGAATATTAATAGAGTCTTCTCTGAATTCTTTTATCCATTATAGCTTTGTATTTCTCTCTGATCTATCTGCTTGGTTTGGCCAACTAGATTGATCTATCTTGCAATGGGAGAGGTGCTTTGTGACCGGTTCAATCTTGGGTGCTCAATCCTAGTGACAGAGGGGGACATGACACGTATGTGTATTGTTGCCATTAAGGGGAAAACGATGGGGATTATTCACATTGATTGGGTTTACTTTGTCTACATCATGTCATCTTGCTTAAGGCATTACTCCATTTTTCATGAACTTAATACCCTAGATGCATGTTGGATAGCGGTCCATGGGTGGAGTAATAGTAGTAGATGCAAGCAGGAGTCGGTCTACTTGTCTCGGGCGTGATGCCTATATACATGATCATTGCCTTGAATATCGTCATAACTATGCACTTCTCTATCAATTGCCCAACAGTAATTTGTTTACCCACCTTATGCTTTTTGTTCAAGAGAGAAGCCTCTAGTGAAAACTATGGCCCCCAGGTTTACTTTTATCATATATAAAATCAAAAAATACCTTGCTGCAATTTATTTACAGTTATTTTATTTTATGTTTTTATTTATCTATCTACCACTATTAGATTTGATCCTTGCAAATAGCCGCCAAGGGGATTGACAACCCTCTTGGTCGCGTTGGGTGCAAGTATTTGCTCTTTTGTGTGTAGGTGCTGCTAACGAGGTTTTGCGTGGTTCTCCTACTAGATTGATAACCTTGGTTCTTAACTGATAGAAATACTTATCTCTACTATACTGCATCATCCTCTTCTCTTCAAGGAAATCCCAACGCAGCTCACAAGTAGCAGGAAGAATATCTGGCGCTGTTGCCGGGGAGACATCACCAAAACCTATCAAATACCTTCGCACAAACTATCATCTACTTGATCTTATTTGTATTTTCCTTTGCCTCTTGTTTTCATCTCCCCCACTTCTAAAAGTTTTACAAAAACACAAAAAAATTGTTTGCTCGTTTGCTTGCTTTTATTGCCTTCTTTTCAACACTCAAAAACATAAAATGAAAGAAAAAAATTTAAGATAAATATGGACCCTCATCCACTTGCTAATCACTTCAAAAGATCCAATTATGATGAAACAATTGCTAGTGAGTTGAGTGCACTTGATTACCTCTATGAAGTTTTGCTTGAAAACCATGAATCGAAAAATTGTGCTGAAGTGTTCAAAGAAGAAATTTATAAAGTGATTCATGATAGCTCCTTGAATAAAAAGCATGATTGCAATGATGTTATTATAAATTCTATTAACTTCAGTTGTGCAAACGATATGCAAAACTACAAGCTTGGGGGTGATGATTTTATTATTTCCACTACTTATTGTGATGATCATGATTGGGGTGATGCTTCTTATGATCTTGAAAATTTATTTAAGCCTCATGATGAATATGATACTGATAATAATATTTGCAATAATATTAAAAATGGGTTTGCAAGAGTGTCAACTCTAGGAAAAGATAATCCCACATATTTGAAGAGTATTCAATCTTATGAAATTATTGATAAAAGTGGGTTTAAAGAGGTCATGACTTTAGTTGATGTTAATCCCACTATCTTAGAACACTTTAAGATTTGGATGCATGTGGATCATAAAGAGAATATTGCATATGATAGCTATATTTTTTAATTTGAATATGATCCTATATGTAATTATTATGAGAGAGGAAAATATGGTTGTAGAAATTTTCATGTTACTAAATTACCTCTCGTTATGTTGAGATTGTCAATGTTTTATTATTCTTCCTTGCATATGCTAGATATTTCTTGTCTTTATAATTTGTTTGCGTATAAAATGACTATGCGTAGGAATTATGTTAGACGTAAATGTGTTTGTCATGTGTCTTATGATGCTCTCATTGTGCTTCAATTCTTGTCGTTCATGTGAGCATCATTGAAATCTCAAAGCATATCTGAATGACTATAAAGGAAGAGCTTGTTGGGAGACAACTCGATAGTTATCACTTATATGTTTTTGAGTGTACACACAATTATGCTACTATTATGTTTGTATTTTTGCGTTTAAATTATTTTTTGTGCCAGGTAAAGCCTTTGGGATGATTTGGTTCATAGTTGATTTGATTCTGTGAAAAAACAAAAACTTTTGCGCCCAGTAACATAATTGTTTAAATTCACTAGAACGTGATAAAATTCTGATTTTTTTCACACATGATTGATATAAAAATTCCCATGTTGTCCTCATTTTTTAGAAATGTTGGAGTTACAGAAGTATTGAGTTTGTTCGGATCATTACAGATAGTTCTATTTTTGACAGATTTTGTTTTCGTTGCATAGTTTGCTTGTTTTAATGAATCTATGTATTGTATCGGGGGGTATAAGTCATTGAGAAGTTAGACTATATTAGGTATTATGCAATAATAAAATATAAATGGGTTGATAACAGTACCTAAAGTTTATAATTTGCTTGTTATACTAACAGATCTCATGAGTTTTCTGTTGAGTTTTGTGTGCTGAAAATTTAATGTTTTGGGTGAGTTCACGATGGATGAAGGAATAAGGAGTGGCAAGACCCTAAGCTTGGGGATGCCCAAGCACCCCAAGGTAATATTCAAGGACACCCAAGACTCTAATCTTGGGGATGCTCTGGATGGCATCCCCTCTTTCTTCTACCAACCATCGGTATATTACTTGGAGCTATATTTTTATTCATCACATGATATGAGTTTTGCTTGGAGAGGCGTGTATTATATGAGTATTTGCTTTATTTGCTCTTTAGTTTGCCATAATCATCTTTTCTGGACAAACCTTTTGAGAGGGACACACATTTACTCATGATTTGTTAGAATACTCTATGTGCTTCACTTTTATCTTTTGAGCTAGCCAGTTGCTCCAGTACTTCACTTATGTCTTTTAGAGCACGGTGGTGGTTATATTTTAAATAAATAGTTGCACTCTCATGCTTCACTTATATCATATTGAGAGTTTAATAAATAGTAATGGCAATACGCACGAGTTACGAAATTGGTCCTAATATGATAGGTATTCAAGAGGGATATAATAAAAACTTTCATGTAGATCAATGAATATTATAAGTTTGATTCCTTGCAATAGTTTTGAGATATAGAGATGGTAATATGTGGGGGTACTAGTGAATTTTTGTGGTTTAGTAAATATATTGGTGTTAAGGTTTGTGATTCCCGAAGCATGCACGTATAGTCTACCGTTATGCGATGAAGTTGGAGGATGATTTATTATTTAGTGTCTACCTTATGAGTGGCTGTCGGGGACGGGCGATGGTCTTTATTTGAGCATTGTCCCAGTGAGGAAATAAATAAATAAAAATAAAGGCAAAAATATACTAGAAAAAAGGGGCCAAAAAGAGCCCACCAAAAAAATGAAGAGAGAAGGGGCAATATTACTATCTTTTTCCACACTTGTGCTTCAAACTAGCAACATGTTTTCATATAGAGAATCTCCTATGTAGGCACTTTCATATACTAGTGGGAATTTTTCATTATAGAACTTGGCTTGTATATTCTAATGACGGGCTTCCTCAAATGCCCGAGGTCTTCTAGAGCAAGCAAGTTGGATGCACACCTACTTAGTTTCAATTTAAGCTTTCATACACTCATAGCTCTTAGTGCATCTGTTGCATGGTAATCCCTACTCCTTGCATTGACATTAATTGATGGGCATCTCTATAGCCTGTTGATTAGCCTCGTCAATGTGAGACTTTCTCCTTTTTTGTCTTCTCCAAATTAATCTCTACCACCGCATTTTGTTCCACTCATAGTGATATATTTGTGGCTTGCACTCATGTATTGCGTGGGGGTTGAAAAAGCTGAAGCGCGTTAAAAAGTATGAACCAATTGCTTGGCTGACACAGGGGTAGTGCATGATTTATGCTTTGTGTTAAGAAGATGGAGCATGACCAGCCTATATGATTTTGTAGGGATAGCGTTCTTTAGCATTTATATTTTGAAAGGCATGATTGTTTGTTGGTATGCCTGACTATTAATGTATTTATGTCAAATTATAGACTATTGATTTGAATCATTCGGATCTAAATATTCATACCATAAAAAGAAAGATTACATGATGAACATGTTAGGTAGCATTCCACGTCAAAAATTCTGTTTTTATCATTTACTTACTCAAGGACGAGCAGGAATTAAGCTTGGGGTTGCTTGATACATCTCCAACGTATCTATAATTTTTTATTATTCATTGCTATTATAGAATCAATCTTGGATGTTTTATACGCAATTATATATCATTTTTTGGGACTAACCTATTAATCTAGTGCCTAGTGCCAGTTGCTGTTTTTTTTGCTTGTTTTTGGATTTTTAGAAAATCAATATCAAATAGAGTCCATATGGAGAAAAAACTTTAGATTAATTTTTTCTGGACCAGAAGGGACCCTAGAAGGTTCGGGAGAAGACATGAAGAGCCACAGGGAGCGACAAGCTCAGGGGCGTTCCTACAAGCTTGTGGGCCCCTCGTGGCACCTCTTGACCTAATTCCACCTCTACAATTTCCCAAATATTCCCAATACATCAGAGAGCCACCCAAAATACTTTTTTCGTCACCGCAAGCCATAGAGAATAAATGGATCTTCAAGAAGAAGACTAACGCCGATGGTAATGTTACCGTCTACAAAGCTCGACTTGTCGCTAAAGGTTTTCGACAAGTTCAAGGGGTTGACTACGATGAGACCTTCTCACCCGTAGCAATGCTTAAGTCAGTCTGAAACATGTTAGCAATTTCCGCATTTTATGATTATGGAATTTGGCAAATGGACGTCAAAACTGCATTCCTTAATGGATTTCTTAAAGAAGACTTGTATATTATGCAACCAGAAGGTTTTGTCGATCCTAAAGGTGCTAACAAAGTGTGCAAGTTGCAGCGATCCATCTATGGACTGGTGCAAGCATCTCGGAGTTGGAATATACGCTTTGATGAGGTGATCAAAGCATATGGTTTTATACAGACTTTCGGTGAAGCCTGTATTTACAAGAAAGTGAGTGGGAACTCTGTAGGATTTCTAATATTATACGTAGATGACATATTGTTGATTGGAAATGATGTAGAATTTCTGGATAGTATAAAAGGATACTTGAATAAGAGTTTTCCAATGAAAGACCTCGGTGAAGCTGCTTATATATTGGGCATCAAGATCTATAGAGATAGATCAAGACGCTTAATAGGACTTTCACAAAGCACATACCTTGACAAAGTTTTGAAGAAGTGCAAAATGGATCAGTCAAAGAAAGGGTTCTTGCCTGTGTTGCAAGGTGTGAAGTTGAGTCAGACTCAAAGCCCGACCACTGTACAAGATAGAGAGAAAATGAAAGTCATTCCCTATGCCTCAGCCATAGGTTCCATCATGTATACTATGCTGTGTATCAGACCTGATGTGTGCCTTGCCATAAGTTTGGCAGGGAGGTACCAAAGTAATCTAGGAGTGGATCACTGGACAGGGGTCAAGAACATCCTGAAGTACCTGAAAAGGACAAAGGATATGTTTCTCGTTTATGGAGGTGACAAAGAGCTCATCGTAAATGGTTACGTCGATGCTAGCTTTGACACTGATCCGGATGACTCTAAGTCACCAACAGGATACGTATTTATATTGAATGGTGGAGCTGTCAGTTGGTGCAGTTCCAAGCAGAGCGTCGTGGCAGGATCTACGTGTGAAACGGATACATAGCTGCTTCAGAAGCAGCAAATGAAGGAGTCTGGATGAAGGAGTTCATATCCGATCTAGGTGTAATACCTAGTGCATCGGGTCCAATGAAAATCTTTTGTGACAATACTGGAGCGATTGCCTTGGCAAAGGAATCCAGATTTCACAAGAGAACCAAACACATCAAGAGATGCTTCAACTCCATCCGTGAACAAGTCAAGGAGGGAGACATAGAGATTTGCAAAATACATATGAATCTGAATGTAGTAGACCCTTTGACTAAGCCTCTTCCGCGAGCAAAACATGATCAACACCAAGACTCCATGGGTGTTAGATTCATTGCAATGTAATCTAGATTATTGACTCTATTGCAAGTGGGAGACTGAAGGAAATATGCCATAGAGGCAATAATAAAATTGTTATTTTATATTTCCTTATTCGTGATAAAGGTTTATTATTCCTGCTAGAATTGTATTGATCGGAAACCTTGATGCATGTGTGAATACATACACAAACACTGTGTCCCTAGTGAGCCTATACTAGACTAGCTCGTTGATCAAAGATGGTTAAGGTTTCCAAACCATGGACATGAGTTGTCATTTGATAACGGGATCACATCATTATGGGAATGATGTGATGGACAGAACAGTATGTAGTAATCTGGATAGTTCGAATACTTCTGTAACTCCAAAAATTCTAAAAACTTAGGACAACAGGGGCAATTTGTATATCAATCTTGTGTAAAAAAATCAGAATTTTATCACGCTTATGTGATTTTTAAAAATTCTGGGACTGGGCGCCAAAGTTTCTGTTTTTCAGTAAGATCAAATCAACTATCACCGTAAGTAATCCCAAAGGTCTTACTTGGCACAAACACTAATTAAAACATAAAACCACATCTAACCAGAGGCTAGATGAAATATTTATTGCAAAACAGCAAGTAAAAAATTTGGGTTGTCTCCCAACGAGCGCTTTTCTTTAAAGCCTTTTAGTTAGGCGTTGATAATTTTAGTGATGCTCACGTGAAAGACAAGAATTGAAGCACAAAGAGAGCATCATAAAGTACGCGAAAAACACATCTAATTCTAACATACTTCCTATGCATAGGCATCTTATAGGCAAACAAATTATCAAGGCAAGCAAATCCTAGCATATGCAAAGAAGAAGAAAGAGACAATAGCAATCTCAACATAACGAGAGGTAATTTTGTAACATGAAAATTTCTACAACCATATCTTCCTCTCTCATAGTAATTACATGTAGGATCATAATCAAATTAAAAATATAACTATCACATAAAATTTTCTCTTCATGATCCACATGCATGCAAAGTTGACACTCTTCTGAAATAGTGGGATTATCATAAAATGAAGTCATGACCTCTCCGAACCCACTTTTATCAAAAAATTCATATTCTCCAAATATGTGGGATCTAAAGTCGGCACTCTTCCAAACCCACTTTCAATATTATTGCAAACATTATTATCAATCTCATATTCATCATGGGGCTTAAATAAATTTTCAAGATCATAAGAAAAATCACCCCAATCATGATCATTGCAACAAGTAGTAGACATAGCAAACTTAGCATCCCCAAGCTTAGGGTTTTGTATATCATTAACATAATTGACATTAATAGAATTTATAATAACATCATTGCAATCATGCTTTATATTCAAGGAGCTATAGCGAATCACTTCATAAATTTCTTCTTTTAACACTTCATCACAACTTTCAGATTCACGAATTTCAAGCAAAACTTCATAAAGATAATCTAGTGCACTCAACTCACTAGCAATAGGTTCATCATAGTTGGATCTCTTAAAAAGATTAGCAAGTGGATTTGGATCCATAAACTCTTTGGTTTCTGATTTTCAATAAATACAAAATTATTCCAATCAAACAAGCAAACAAACCAAGTAAGACATAAGGGCACACGAAAAGACAAACGGAAGAGGGGCGAAGAAAAGAAAAATCTTTTCGAAAATCATTTTAGAAGTGGGGGAGAGGGAAATGAGAGGCGAATGGCGAATAATGTAATGCAAGAGATGAGAGTTTATGATGGGTACTTGGTATGTCTTGACTTGGCGTAGCTCTCCCCGGCAATGGCGCCAGAAATTGGCAAGTTGACGGGAGATCAAATCTTGACTTGAATTGGCGTAAATCTCCCCGGCAACGGCGCCAATAATTCTTCCTGCTACCTCTTGAGCTTGCGTTGGTTTTTTCCTTGAAGAGGAAAGGGTGATGCAGCACAGTAGAGTAAGTATTTCCCTCAGTTTTGAGAACCAAGGTATGAATCCAGTAGGAGAAAATGCACAAGTCACCGAATACCTGCACAAACAAACACCAACTTGCACCCAACGCGATAAAGGGGTTGTCAATCCCTTCACGGTTATTTGCAAAGTGAGATCTGATAGAGATGGATAAACGGTAAAGTAATATTTTTGGTTTATGGAATGGAAAGTAAAAGATTTCAAAGGAAGTAAATAGGAAACTAAAACTGTAGATCGGAAACTTATATGATGGAAAATAGACCCGGGGGCCATAGGTTCCACTAGAGACTTCTCTCAAGATAGAAAATATTATGGTGGGTGAACAAATTACTGCCGAGCAATTGATAGAAAAGCGCAAAGTTGTGACGATATCTAAGGCAATGATCATGAATATAGGCATCACGTCCATGTCAAGTAGATGGAAACGATTCTGCATCTACTACTATTACTCCACACATCGACCGACTCCTGCCTGCATCTAGAGTATTAAGTTCATAAGAACAAAGTAACACATTAAGTAAGATGACATGATGTAGCGGGATAAACTCAAACAATATGATGAAAACCCATCTTGTTATCCTCGATGGCAACATGTAGCGACCAGACCTCAAACAGTCTGATCTCTATGCTCAGTGTCATCCCTGGATCAGTAATGCTGACACCACACAGTACTCGGAGGATTATAACAGAGTAGCAATCACACACTTATTACAATCGAATATCTCAAGAGAGAACTCAATAAATATGGCTTAAGGCCATCTAATACGATAACAGCGGAAGGTTTGGAAGAATAAGCGAGTCCATCAACTCCAACGGCATCACTGAGTATAGAACCACGACCTAAGCACCTTACTGTCGTTGCGAAAAGTCGCAACATGAAGCGTTGCAGCCAGCAATTCAACACATGGAATATGTTGGCAATGTAACACATAGAGAATAATGGAATAATAAGCCTATACTACATGCATATATGGCTGGTGGAAAGCTCTATGGTTATAGTTTTGCATAAAGCCAATTTTTCCCTACTGCAAAGGAATAAATTTATTTAACTATCATGGTGGTTGTGAAACATTGAGAATGGTTGACAGCATTCTCAATCCCAATTAAATGTACTCATTAACAACCCAACAATATTAATTAGAAGTAACATGATGAGATTCACATGATATCCAAGTACTAGATACTCAAGATGTCCATAACCGGGGACACGGCTAACCATGATTAGTTTATACACTCTGCAGAGGTTTGCGCACTTTTCCCCACAAGACTCGATCTCCTCCGTTTGATTTCTCGCACTACATGATGTTTGAGAAGCGGATGGCCGAGACATAGTCTTCGAAGCACTAGCACCTTACATGTGGGTAGACCGGTACACCTACTATCCCCTACATCGCTAGTCTACCCGTAAGAGTTCGCACAACAATCAACTATGCGAGCCCATAATGGCTTGTGGCTGCACACGGAAGTTTCTAGTATGAATAATCTCATGATCCCTTTGAGCACAGGTGGCGGTCCAAAGAAATCTGAGCAAGTCTGATAGAAACCAGGTGCCTCAATCCACCCAGATGTGTGTTTAAGTTGCCACCTTAAATAAACCATCAAATAACAATCTCACATCATCATAGATACACTCACCCAATCCATGTCTACTAGCATAGCATGGCATAATAAGCAAACGTAGAAGTAACTCCCAAGGGTTTGATAATGAAACAGGTAATAGGTTCTACCTCAATCTACTTCCCAAAACCCACAATTTAATTAGATCCTAATCATGCAAGTGTTTGAGGATAGATCTAATGCATAAAAACTGGGTATGAGAAGAAGTATGATCAAAGTGTTACTTGCCTTGCTGATGATCCGCGAAACCTAGAGACTCGAAGTAACAAAGGCGCACTCGGGTATTCTATCGCAGACAAATAAACAAGCATACAATAAGTACTCATCTAATGCACAGGTAAAACTCAAATAGATCTAACGGATAGTTCAACTTAAGAACTCCGGTTTGCAAAAGAATCAAATCAAGCGAAACAACGAAAGTCAAGCGGCGGAAGAAAACGACTTCGTTTTACTAATCTGGATCTAAGTCAAATTTTACAGAAGCAAAAACTTGTTTAAGTAGGTTATTCAGAAAGAGGGTTTCGAGACGAAACTCTAGGCGCTTGAATCGCCTGATTTCGATAAACAAGCGAAAAGTTACTAAAACGAAAATCGGATCAGGAATCGCGATCAGAAAAATCACGAATTAAATCCGAGAAAAAGAAAAAACGACGAACAGGTTAACAAACGGACGTTCGTTAACTAAACTAATCTGACGAACGCGTTCGTTAAAAACGAACGAACGAACAAACGTTCGCTATTTAACCTAAACCGAAAAAAACCGAAACTAAAAAAACGAAACAAAAAAAAACCGAAAATAAATCGAAATAAAACCGCTGATTTTTAAAAAACCGGCAAGACGCGAACGAGGCGGGCGGCGAACCTCGGCGGGTCGGGCGGCGAAGTCGGTCAACGGCGGCGGCGGGCGGCGGATCTGGCGGCGGCGCAGGCGTAGGGTTAGGGTTAGGGTTAGGCGTGGTAAGCGTGGTTGAACTGGCTGGCGGCATGAGCGAATTTGGCGGGCGGCGGATCTGGCCTGGGCGCCGGTGGCTCGCTTATATAGTGCGCCCGGCGAGTCCCGCTTCAGCGCGACCCAGGCGGTTCGCTTTTTAAATAATTCTGCGAAAAAAAAAACAAAGAAATACTAAGCGGACTCCAAAATCCTCAAATAAATTTTCCGCGACTTCTAAAATCAAGGCGGACTAAATGAACATTTATTTGGGGCCTAAATGCAATTTTGAAAAACGCGCATTTTTCCTAAATTCAAATAAAAAGGCGAAAAACTCCAAAATAAAATCTTATTTGATTTTATTATTAAATCTTAATTATTTCTTTATTTTGGGAAAGTCATTTTATTCCTCTCTCATATTTTGATAGAAGAAATAATTGAAGATAAAATAATTAAAATCAAATGATCCTATTTTCAAAATTTGAGAAAACTCAAAATATGAAAATAACGAAATCCCCAATTCTCTCCGTGGGTCCTTGAGTTGTGTAGAATTTCTAGGACCGAGCAAAAATGCAACCAAAAATATGATATGCAATGATGCTCTATGTATAACATTCCAAATTGAAAATTTGGGATGTTACAAACCTACTCCCTTAAGATGAATCTCGCCCTCGAGATTCGGGTTGGCTAGAAAATAGGTGAGGGTGGTCCTTAAGCAGATCTTCCTATCGCTCCCAGGTGGCTTCTTCCTTGGTGTGGTGGCTCCATTGAAGTTTGCAAAACTTAATGACCTTGCTGCGGGTGACTCGGCTGGCATACTCCAGAATTTTAACTGGTTTCTCCTCATAGGTCAAATCATCATTCAACTGAATCGCCTCTAGTGGCACAATATCTCTCAGTGGTATATCGGCCATCTCTGCGTGACACTTCTTCAACTGAGATACATGGAACACATCGTGAACTCTTGACAATCCTTCGGGTAGTTCCAACTTGTATGCATCTTCTCCCATGCGTTTCAAAACACGATAAGGTCCTACAAATCGGGGCGCTAACTTTCCTTTAACACCAAAACGCTTAACTCCTCGAAGTGGCGATACTCGAAGATAAACTCTATCTCCGACTTTGTATTCTGTCTCCTTGTGTTTTGAGTCTGCATAGCTCTTCTGTCTTGACTGGGCTACCTTGAGCCTATCGCGAATTAACTTTACTTTCCGTTCAGACTCCTTAATCAAATCTGGTCCAAACAATGGCGGTCTCCAACTTCATCCCACAACAACGGGTCCTGCACCTCCTTCCGTACAAGGCTTGAAGGTGCCATCTTGAGATGGTTTGGTAGCTGTTGTTATAAGAAAACTCCACATACGGCAAGTTGTCATCCCAACTTGATCCATAATCCAAAGCACAAGCTCTAAGCATATCCTCCAAAATCTGGTTGACTCTCTCGGTTTGTCCATCATGCATGGATGAAAAGTCATGCTAAACTCCATCCTGGTTCCCAAAGTTTCGTGCAACTGCTTCCGAACTTTGAGGTGAATTGGGTTCCTCTATCGTCTGATACTCCTCGGAACTCCATCCAAGCATACAATCCTTGTCATGTATATCTTGGCCAATTTAGCCTTCTTTGTAGGTAGTCTTTTTGGAATGAAATGAGCTACCTTCGTCAAGCGATCGACTACAACCCAAATCGAGTCATAGCTTTGAGCGGTCTGGGCAATCCGTGATGAAATCCATACCTAGTTTATCCCACTTCCATTCGGGTATAGGCAGCGGTTGTAACAATCCTGCTGCTTCGATGTTACGCCTTCACCCTCGACATACATCACAAACTGCTCGTACTCTGCAATGTCCTTCTTCATTCCGGTCCACCAGAAAGTATTCTTCAAATCCAAATACATCTTGGTATTTCCTGGGTGAATAGAATATGGTGAATCATGTGCCTCCTGTAGAATCAACTTCCGAATCTCCGAGTTATTGGGCACATAAACACGGTCTTCAAACCATAGGGTATCGTGCTCGTCCTCATGAATCCCTTAGCCTTTCCTTCGCTCATTTTCTCCTTTATAGAGGCAATCTCTTTGTCAGTCTTCTGACCTTCCCTGATCTTGTCCATCAAAGTAGACTGAATCTCCAATGCTGCTACATAGCCTCTCGGAACTATTTCCAAACATAGCTCCCGAAATTCCTCGGCTAATTCCTTTGGTAAACCTCTGGTCATTAGTGTGTTGACGTGACTCTTATGGCTCAACGCGTCTGCTACAATGTTAGCCTTTCCGGGGTGATAATGTAATCTCATATCGTAATCTTTGATGAGTTCCAACCATCTCCTCTGCCGAGATTTAGTTCATACTGCGTGAAGATGTACTTTAAACTCTTGTGATCCGTATACACCTCACAATGGTTCCCAATGAGGAAATGTCTCCATGTTTTCAACGCATGCACTACAGTTGCTAACTCCAAATCATGCGTGGCATAGTTTAGCTCATGAGGCTTAAGGCGTCGTGAAGCATACGAAAAAATTCTTCCCTCTGCATAAGCACCGCTCCAAGTCCTCTCGTGAGCGTCGCAATACACCTCATAATCCTTGGTCCGATCTGGCGGGATTAACACCGTGAGGTAACCAAGCGTTTCTTCAACTCTTGGAAGCTAGCTTCACACTCCTCGATCCAAATAAACTTGGTATCCTTCTTCAATAATTCATTATAGGCTTCGCAATCCTTGAGAAATTCTCAATGAATCTCCGTAGTATCCTGCGAGTCAAGGAAACTCGGATCTCTCAACTGTTGTTGGCGCTTCCCGATTTGTTATAGTGACAACTTTAGTGGGGTCTCTTGCTATACCTTCTCTGGATATAACATGTTAGAAATCCAACTTCCTTCAACCAAAACTCACACTTGCTGAACTTGGCATACAACCGATGTTCTCTGAGCTTCTCAAGTACCAAGCATAAATGCTCCTTATGTTCCTCTTCATTCTTGAGTAAACCAAAATATCATCAATGAACACCACGACGAACTTATCCAAAAACTCCATAAACACTTTGTTCATCATGTTCATAAAATAGGCGGGTGCATTAGTCGGACCAAAAGACATAACGGTATACTCATACACCTGTGCACAGTGGTAAAAGCCGTCTTAGGTATATCCTGCTCTCGAATCTTCAATCGATGGTACCACGATCGCAAATCGATCTTGGAAAACACCTTAGCTCCTTGCAATTGGTCAAACAAGTCATTGATCATCGGTAGTGGGTACTTGTTCTTAATGGTCACTTCATTCAATCCGCGATAATCAACAACCATTCGTAATGATCCATCCTTCTTCTACACTAGAATCTTGGTGATCCCCAAAGGCGAAGAACTTGGCGAATAAAACCTTTATCCAAGAACTCCTTAATCGCTTCTTAATTTCCTCCAAATCTTGGGCTGGCATCCTATACGGTCTCTTAGATATCGGCCCGATGCTGGCGATAGTTCAATTAGAAACTCAATGTCCCTATCCGGTGGCATGCACAGCAACTCTTAGGAAACACGTCCGGGTAATCCCTTACCACTTGGTACTTCCTCTGCACAACTCGATAAGGAATTTACATGTGCCCTTCTTGGCTCATGTCGTGATACATACTTGATTCTCCTTCCTTCCGTGTCGTAAGCAAAATTGTCTTCTTTGGCGCAATCGATGTTTCCTCCATACATCGACAACCAATCCATACCAAAATTACATCAAACCTTGGATTTCCAATATAATTAAATCGGTTGGGAAAACATGCCTCCCTATACTTAATGGCACTTGAAAACATCCTTGATGGCAGTATACTCCGCTCCCGGTGAGCTTACTAGCATGGGTGTCTTAAGAGTTCTAGTGGGTAGGCTAAACTTATCCACAAATCCTTGATATGTATGAATGCGATGCACGGTATCAAAAAGAACAACCTGCGATAAATGACTTAACCAAAAACTTACCTATTATCGCATCTGGTGAGCTTCAACCTCCTCCACGTAGCGTGGTTCACTTATCCTTTGTTGAAAGGGTTCGGCTTCCTTCTGAGCTTCCATTACCATTACCATTTTGGCCTTCTGGACAATCATTTGCATAATGCCCAGTCTTGCGGCACTTAAAACAAGTGATATGGCTCAGGTCTACCTTGGATGGTGTTGACGGGTTGGTGCGGTTTTTTCCATTGCTTCCTCCATTCCCGTTCCCATTCTTGGTGCCATTATGGTTGTGTGAGCTACCTCCTCCATGGGTATGCTGAAATTGTCCTCCTGGCTTCGGGTAAGCGAAGTTTCTGCTGAGCTCGAGTTATTCTTCCCTGTCCATACTTTCTCTTGCGATTGTCAATCTGCTGCTGCTTCCTTCAATCATAAGAGCACGATCTACTAACTCTGGTAGTTATTGAAGGTAGCTACCATCAACTGCATCTCAGTTCATCATTCGGTCCTTCTAGAAACTTCTCACCTTAGCTGCGTCCGTAGCAACGTCATCTGGGGCATAACGTGCTAGCTTCTGAAATCATCCACATCTTTGCCAACTGTCTGTCCTCCTTGGCGCAAGTTGCGAAACTCACGCTTCTTCATGGCCATAGCTCCTGCTGAAACATGGGCGATCGGAAGGTTTCTTGGCCGATCCCATGTGGCGGTGTCTCTGGGGTAAGTGGTCAGTAAATTCTCCCACCATGTTGCTGCTTTGGTCCTTCAAGCTGATGTGCGGCAAATTTCACCCTTTCTCCATCTGTACATCCTGCAGTGGTCAACTCCCTCCCTATCTTACGGAGCCAATCATCTACAACAATCGGCTCGGTGCTACTAGAAAACACTGGCAGATTCAGCCTTAAGAAACGGGTCAAATGGTCAACAGGTGGTGGTGGTGGTGGGTTGTTGTTGTTGTTGTTGCCTTGGTTCTATACCAATGTTTGAATCAAGGCATTCTGCTCTTGAATCAACCGAGTGATCTCTGGCGGAAAACAAATCCGGGTCGCGTCTCGGAGGCATCGAGGGTTTATAGAAAAGGCGAGAGTTAAGAATAGAATGAGGTCTAAAGAAAACACTACCCATATGCACATGAGACAAAATCACACAATATCACTCCAATCAATTCAAACAAGGGCATACAACGGTCTATCTATCGTTACAAAGTCTTTGAAACTAAAACTAATTTAAAATGGGGAAAATCTACTCTGTTATGGTGGTCAACTAGAAAAAGCTGCTCCGATGAAGACTCCATGATATCTGCTCGACTTCATCTTGAAATCATCATCACTAGGATCGGAATCGGTGTCGCCGATGATGATGTAGTTCTCGGGCAGGTGCAATCTTCATCTTCTCCTCCGGTCTTGAATTTCCCATGAGTTCTTCAATCTTCTCCTTAAGATCACCGTTTTGTCCCACTAGAGCTACAATCTCCTCCATGTAGTCCTTGCGAGTGGCCTTGACTCTCCTTCTAGTTCGATAATCTTGGCTTTTGCTGTCTTCAACTCCATCATGTCTGCAAGACATCCGGTTCTCTGGCGTCGAATGTCTGATTTAACTCTGGATGAAAGCTGCAATGGATCGATCCTTCTTAGTGCCAACTATCTCCCATTGTTCATCTCGGCGCCCGCAAATCTGGTAGATAGTATCCTTGAGGTATTCTTTGTAAACTTCTCCAATCGTCCCATGGTTATGTGAGCTGCCATGCTCTTTCCTGCACTCGAGTTGGTGCATCGAAAACACACTCTATGGGCTCCGTGATTGGCGCAAACGTCCTTCCGGAACTTGAGCTTGAATCTTCCAGCGCTCTTCTTGAGTAAAGTGGAATTGTAGGTCCGGTGAAGCTCGGTAATCCGATGTTAAGGTACTTAGTGACTTCCTTCGTGTCGTCAGAGGGTGTATCTTCATCCATTTGGGTGAACTTGATCCTCGCTTAGTCATCCTAAAAGAGTAGAAAAGATGAGGAGTTAGAAATGAGAAGAGAGAGTAGTGATCTAGGGCTTTAGCTTAATGGTCGTGTCCTACAGTCAACGTGTGCTCTGATACCATCTTTGTAGCGACCGGACCTCAAATAGTCGATCCACGTGCTCGGTGTCATCCTCGGATCGATGTCGACACCACACAGTACTCGGAGGATTATAACAGAGTAGCAATCACACACTTATTACAATCGAATGTCTCAAGAGAGAACTCAATAAATATGGCTTAAGGCCATCTAATACGATAACAACGGAAGGCTTGGAAGAATAAGCGAGTCCATCAACTCCAACGGCATCACCGAGTATAGAACCACGACCTAAGCACCTTACTCATCGTTCGAAAAGTCGCAACATGAAGCGTTGCAGCCAAAACAATTCAACACATGGAATATGCTCGCAATGTAACACATAGAGAATAATGGAATAATAAGCCTATACTACATGCATATATGGCTGGTGGAAAGCTTTATGGTTACTGATTTTGCATAAAGCCAATTTTTCCTCTTGCAAAGGAATAAATTTATTTAACTATCATGATGGTTGTGAAACATTGAGAATGGTTGACAGCATTCTCAATCCCAATTAAATGTACTCATTAACAACCCAACAATGTTAATTAGAAGTAACATGATGAGATTCACATGATATCCAAGTACTAGATACTCAAGATGTCCATAACCGGGGACACGGCTAACCATGATTAGTTTATACACTCTGCAGAGGTTTGCGCACTTTTCCCCACAAGACTCGATCTCCTCCGTTTGATTTCTCGCACTACATGATGTTTGAGAAACGGATGACCGAGACATAGTCTTTCAAAAATACTAGCACCTTACATGTGGGTAGACCGATACACCTACTATCCCCTACATCTGCTAGTCTACCCGTAAGAGTTCGCACAACTTAATCAACTATGCCAGAGCCCATAATGGCTTGTGGTTGCACACGGAAGTTTCTAGTATAAATAATCTCATAATCCCTTTGAGCCTGGGTGGCGGTCCGAAGAAATACAAGCAAGTCCTGATAGAAACCAGGTGCCTCAATCCACCCAGATGTGTGTTTAAGTTGCCACCTTAAATAAACCATCAAATAACAATCTCACATCTGTCATGGATACACTCACCCAATCCACGTCTACTAGCATAGCATGGCATAATAAGCAAACGTAGAAGTAACTCCCAAGGGTTTGATAATAAAACAGGTAATAGGTTCTACCTCAATCTACTTCCCAAAACCCATAATTTAATTAGATCCTAATCATGCAAGTGTTTGAGGATAGATCTAAGCATAAAAACTGGGTATGAGAAGAAGTATGATCAAAGTGTTACTTGCCTTGCTGATGATCCGCGAAACCTAGAGACTCGAAGTAATAGGCGGTGCACTCCGGGTATTCTATCGCAGACAAATAAACAAGCATACAATAAGTACTCATCTAATGCACAGGTAAAACTCAAATAGATCTAACCAGATAGTTCAACTTAATAACTCCGATTTGCAAAAAGAATCAAATCAAATGAAGCAACGAAAGTCAAACGGCGGAAGAAAACAGCTTCGTTTTACTAATCTGGATCTAAGTCAAATTTTACAGAAGCAACAACTTGTTTAAGTAGGTTATTCGGAAAGAGGGTTTCGAGATAAACTCTAGGCGCTTGAATCGCTGATTCGATAAGCGAGCGAAAAGTTATACTAAAACGAAAATCGGATCAGGAATCGCGATCAGAAAAATCACGAATTAAATCCGAGAAAAAGAAAAAACGACGAACAGGTTAACGAACGGATGTTCGTTAACTAAACTAATCTGACGAACATGTTCGTTAAAAACGAACGAACGAACGAACGTTCGCTATTTAACCTAAACCGAAAAAAACCGAAACTAAAAAAACGAAACAAAAAAACCCGAAAATAAATCAAAATAAAAACCGCCCGGTTTTTAAAAATAAACCGGCGGCACGCGGAACGAGGCGGCGGCGAACCTTGGCGGCGGGGTCGGCGGCGAGTCGTCGTCGGCGGTGGCGAGTCGTGGCGGCTCGTCGAGTCCGTGGCCATGGCAATCTTGGCGTAGGGTTAGGGTTAGGTTCGGGCGTGGTAAGGCGGCGGCGGCGGCTGGCTCTGCGCGGCGACGCGGCTGGCGGGCGGCGGATCTGGGCCTGGGGGCGCCGGGTGGCTGCGCTTATATAGTGCGCCCCCGAGCGGAGTCCCGCTCGGGCACGGCCCAGAGGCGGTTCGCTTTTTTTTAAATAATTACGTGCAGAAAAAAACAAAAGAAATACTAAACGGAATCCAAAAATCCCGAAATAAATTTTCCCCGGCTTCTAAATCAAGCCGGACTAAATGAACATTTATTTAGGGCCTAAATGCAATTTTAAAAAACGCGCATTTTTTCTAAATTCAAATAAAAAGGCGAAAAACTCGAAAATAAAATCTTATTTGATTTTATTATTAAATCTTAATTATTTCTTTATTTTGGGAAAGTCATTTTATTCCCTCTCTCATATTTTGATAGAAGAAATAATTGAAGATAAAATAATTAAAATCAAATGATCCTATTTTCAAAATTTGAGAAAACTCAAAATATGAAAATAACGAAATCCCCAACTCTCTCCGTGGGTCCTTGAGTTGTGTGGAATTTCTAGGACCGAGCAAAAATGCAACGAAAAATATGATATGCAATGATGCTCTATGTATAACATTCCAAATTGAAAATTTGGGATGTGACACAACAATACAATACGTGTCGGTTCCCCTTCTGTCACTAGGATCGAGCACCGCAAGATTGAACCCAAAGCTAAGCACTTCTCCCATTGTAAGAAAAACCAATCTAGTTGGCCAAACCAAATCGATAGTTCGAAGAGACTTGCAAAGATATCAAATCGTGCATATAAGAATTCAGAGAAGATTCAAATAATATTCATAGATAAGTTGATCATAAATCCACAATTCATCGGATCTTGGCAAACACACCGCAAAAGAGTATTACATCGGATAGATCTCCAAGAACATCGAGGAGAACATGGTATTGAGAATCAAAGAGAGAGAAGAAGCCATCTAGCTACTAGCTATGGACCCGTAGGTCTGAGCTAAACTACTCACGCTTCATCGGAGAGGCAATGGTGTTGATGTAGAAGCCCTCCATGATCGAATCCTCCTCCGACAGGACACCGGAAAAGGCCCCTAGATGGGATCTCGCGGGTACAGAAGGTTGCGGCAGTGGAAAAGTGTTTTCGTGGCTCTCCTGGTTGGTTTGGGAATATTTGAGAATATATAGGCGGAAGAAATAGGTCGGTGGAGTCACGCGGGGCCCGCAAGGGTGGGGGCGCGCCCTCCGACCTTGTCGGTGCCTCGTGGCTTCCCTAACATGCACTCCAACTCCTCTGGATGTCTTCTAGTCCAAGAAAAATCATTGCGAAAGTTTCATTCCGTTTGGTATTCCTTTTCTACGAAACTCTAAAACAAAGAAAAAAAACAGAAACCTGCACTGGGCTCTAGGTTAATTGGTTAGTCCCAAAAATAATATAAAATAACATATTAATGCATATAAAACATCCAAAATAGATAATATAATAGCACGGAACAATCAAATATTATAGATACGTCGGAGACGTATCAGTCACAACGTAACTGGGTGATTATAAAGATGCTCTACAGGTATCTTCGAAGGTGTTTGTTGAGTTGGCATAGATCAAGATTAGAAGTTGTCACTCCGAGGATCGGAGAGGTATTTTTGGGCCCTATCAGTATTTTTTTTGAAAGGCCCTCTCAGTAATTTAAACCAATAAGGATGCTAGCCGACCCTCCTCCATGGAGCTCCCCCAGATTGGCACGTTCATGGCCGTTGGATCATCTTTGACTTTCGCTCTGATCGTTTGACCATTAGTAATTTTTTATCACCGAATGGTTGTTTTTATCGGCCAATGACTGGTGGGCTCGTCCCTCGCGTGGATTGGCTGGGTCAGACGTTTCCGTGTCGGCGAGATTTTCAGTTAAGATGAATGGTGGCCTCTCTCAAAGTTTTGTTCCAACTAGAGGGCTACGACATGGAGATCCGCTATCACCATACCTTTTTATTTTCTGTGTGGAAGGCTTTTCGGCTCTATCGAGAAACGCTCAGGTCACAAAGGAGATTAAGGGAGTTTCCTTTGGGAGCACTGGCCCCACGGTCACTCACCTTCTGTTCGCGGATGATAGTGTGGTGTTTCTAGAGGGGTCCCTTTCTAACTTTGAAGCACTCCGCACGATCTTACAGGACTATGAGGTGGCATCAGGACAAAAGGTTAATTTGCAAAAGTCTTCCATATTTTTTGGTAAGGGCAGTAAGGAGGAGGATAAAGCAATTCTCAAGCAAGCTGTGGGCATAGAGACAGAGGCCCTGAGTGAGAGGTACTTGGTACTCCCCACGGTGGTGGGAAGATCCAAAGACGGAACTTTCAAATATGTCGAAGAGAGTGCTAGAGGGAAAGTTTCAAGATGGAAGGGACAGGGCCTCTCCAAGACAGCGAGGGAGGTACTAGTTAAATCCGGTCTCCAATCCACACCAACATTCACCATGAGCTGTTTTCAACTCACCAAGAAAATGTGCGGGAACCTGTCATCGATCTCTTCAAACTTCTGGTGGGGTGCAGTGAATGGTGAAAGGAAGGTACACTGGATTGCATGGGACAAGATGTGCACTAGGAAGCATGAAGGAGGTCTTGGGTTTCGTGATCCAGAAGCGTTCAACCAAGCTCTGCTAGCGAAGCAGGCGTGGCGTATTTTGCAGGTTCCATCATCGCTGTGTGCGAGGGTACTAAAAGCTAGACATTTCAGTGATGGCTCAATTCTGAATGCTACCTGTCCGGGAGGAGGATCTTTCACTTTCAAAAGTATTCTCCATGGCCGAAATCTGATGTTAGATGGACTAATATGGAGGATAGGTGATGGGTCAAGAATTAGGATACATCATGACAACTGGATCCCAAGGAAAGGTAGCCTGAAGCCACTGGGCCAGGACTATGTACATGGTATAAACAGAATTTGTGATTTGTTGGACCATCAGGGCCGCTCATGGGATGTAAGCAAAGTTCAAAGGATGTTCCCTCCGGATGAAGCAAAGGAAATATTGCAGATCATAGTAGGAGGGCCGGGCATGGAAGACTACTTGGCATGGAATTACACAAAAAACGGCGCGTTCACTGTCAGGTCCGCTTACCACCTACGTATGACACAAAAACGACTCAAGTCCGGACGGCCAGAATCGTCGTCATCGGTGGCAGATCACAAGTCCTGGTTAAGCTTGTGGGATACAGTAGCTCCGGGCAAGGTTAAAACTCACACATGGCGTCTGATTCGGAATGGCTTGGCAGTAGGTTCGGAGCTTCATAGGAGGAGAATTAAACCTGGGGTATTTTGCGTCGCTTGTGGTCGTGAGGAAACAAATTACCACATGTTTTGGGGGTGCTATCACTCGGTGAAATTCTGGAATGTCATGCACTCGGAATTGGGAGTTCCGGTGGCGATCCCACCGGTGTCCGCTAGCTGCCAGAGTGCGCTGGCAAGATGGCTGCTGACTTGGTTTGACGAAGCTTCTGATGATGAAAAGGCGGTCATGGTTCAGGGGGTATATGGGCTATGGCTTGCGAGGAATAATGCGAGGGATGGCAAGAGGATAGAAGAAGCAGACGATCTAGCACGGTCTGTGGTAGAGGTTATGGAAGAATGGCAGAATATTCACGGCCGCAAGAGTAAAAATGCAAAGCTGAACCCAATTCAGAAGTGGGAGGCGCCGGATCTGGGATGGATAAAAGTGAACATTGATGGGGCAACTTCGAAAAATGGAGATAGAGGAGGAGTGGGAGTGGTCTTTAGAAATGACGAAGGGGCTTATTTAGGGGGAGCCTGCCACTCTTACCATCGACAGAGACCCGGAAAGATGGAGCTTGGGCTTGCTGCCGTCTTGACTTCTTCTTTGGTGATGATCTGAATGCCACCGATCTGCACATTGAGACGGATTGTAAGGAAATTGCGACGAAGCTCCAGAGCAAAGAAAGAGACTTGTCTACGCTGGGGCCGCTGATCGAGGAAGTTAAAATGTTGCTGGAGTCTAGACGACGATGGAAGGTGAGTTGGGTTAGAAGGACTGCAAATGATGCAGCTCATAGCTTAGCTAAAGTAGGAATGATGCATGACTTGTATCAGGTTTGGCTACATGAGCTACCTGATTGTATCCTGGAGATTATATCGGCAGAGATTCCTGCCTACCATGAATAAATAGAGGACGGTCTGAACTTAAAAAAAAAAAACAACTCCGCACCCGCCACGCGCTTGACGTGCAGAGCGCCCCGCGCCGCGCCCCCTCCAGGCCTCTAGGGGCTGTTTGGTTCAAGCCCTGGACAATGTGCCTGGGCAAAAGTAACGCCTGGGAGATGCCTGAGATATTAGACTTTTTTGCCTGGCCAGGCGTGCCACATGCATGCGTGTTTGGTTGCCCTCCTGGCCTGTGCTTTGTCCTTTAGTGTTTAGAATATTTTCAATATTGCTACAGTTCTTTCATTAGTGCCAGGCACACATCCAGGCGTGGGATATCCGACGCCTGTGCCAGGCTGATTACACTCTCTTCTCCCCGCTCCCTCTCTCCTAACCCTAAAAGTTTTCCCCTCAGTCCCCCGCAGCCGCCTCCCCCAGCCCCTCATCCCCTACACTCCATCGATGCAGCCTCCTCCCAGCCCTGCAGCACAAACCTAGACTCCCCAAGCCCACAGTGTCTCCCTCCATCCTCCCTCGTCAGCCGCCGCCGCTATTCTTCCTCCCTCCTCTCTGTCCTATGACGCTGGGAGGAAGCGGCCCTTTGTGGCTCCATACCGCTGTCGGGGTCCCGCGGAAGAGGTCAGGGGCCGCCGACGCCCGTTGGCGAGCCTCCGGGCAGGAAGCCGACGGCGAGCACGCCGGACCTACCGGCCAGTCCCGTGTCGTCGAGCAAGGGCCGCCAGTTGCGTCGTCGTGGGAGGAGGCGCACCAAGAAGCAGCGGGGGAGGAGACGATGACACGTCCCCGGACTCCCTATTTTCTTCGCACCTTCCGTGAGCCGTCTCTCTCTCTCTCTCTCTCAGGCAGCTTTCATACGGGATTTGGATGAGGAAAAGGAGACACGATGCGGGGCGACGACGACCGCTGGTGAGTTGGCTGGACGGGTGCCGGGCCCATGGGCGCGGTTGGGGAGCTCTGCACACATCCATGGACAACTAGCACATCGAACGCCAACACATCGAAGTGAGCTTCATCCAATCTCTCTCTATTGCTGTCTGTGTGTGGTGTGTGTGTGTGTGGTCACGGTTCAGTATCGAGCGACATGAGCGCATCTGATGCAGGGAATAGGAAGGAGGCCGTGGACCTTTTTTTTCCTATTGGTGCCATGAGATTTGTGATAGATGCGTGGATGGCGGGCGGATTCAGGGTTGGATTTCCCCTTTTTGAGATGGGAATACATAAATTTTTAGGCCAGTAGCAATATCTCTAATGGTTGCATGCATCTCACTATATGATCGTTAGTTTAATAGTACTCTAGAGAAAATTTGATTTCTAAGTTCTTCAGGGTAGAGGTCGATTCATGTTAAATTTGTCTAAACTACACATATGGTATTGCAAGTCGATTGATTGTAGGTACTTTGACTTTAAAAGGGACACTTGCCCCTTTGGCTGTCGATGTTTTTACAAGCTTTACATATGTTGATCTTGTTGCAGATTTTGCAACGATTTGCTGAAATGCCCTTCTATTATTCACTCAAGGTTATCTTATTTTGTGTGTTAACCTCTGGTAAATTATGTACTCTTTGCAGCACAGCATCTCTTTACGGAACTTTTTTGCATAATAAAGACAATTTATTTTGAATAGATTTCAATGTTGGTTGCTATCTTTGTTTAATGTTGATTTGGAGCATGCAGAGGTCTCATCTCATGCAATCACGCCCTGCCGTTTAGTGACTGACCATTTTGTTTCTATTTTTCAGAGGGCAATGGAAGCTTGCTATATTTTTTGAAAGCTAAAGGTTTGGCTAGCTCATTGAGTGCTGGTGTTGGCACTGGAGGAGCACAACGATCCTTGTATGCCTCTATCTTTTAGATGTCTGTCCGGCTTTTCTGATTTTGGACTTAAAATTTTATGCAGGTTCATACGATGCTTACCTTTCTTGTTCTATCTGCATATATTTGTTGGTTCAAACTCCTTTTCTCCTCGCATCAAAGCACTTTAGTCTTTACATCATTTTTGCAGAACTGTTGTAATTAACAACTACCGGCAAATGCCTTCTGCTAAGGAATATGTGCTTGTTTTGTAGTTGGCATCATTTTCTACCATGAAGTTGGCTGCCAAACATTGTTGAGACTAATATTCATCAGGAATTTTGTAACTAGCAGCAATTCATCCAATCTTTGGATAATTCTTGCATTCACATGTCTTACTATTTACTTGCTAGAGAAGCACAATAATACATTCTCTGACATGCAATGCTTTTGCAGCTCTTCGAGGTCTTTACGGCCACGTACCAATATATAAATAAATCTATTTAAGTTTTCTCAGCCGCAAGAATGGACATTTAACTAACTCCAGAACATTGGGTACATGGAGTTCAGATTTGCAGAAGAGCAATCTCCAGATGATTATGTAGTAGATCTTGCAGGTCATCATCTTTTCGATCTTGTTTCGCTTAACTTGTATATGATGGATGCGGGTCTTAATTAAATTCTACTTTGCAGAAATATTTTATTCTGAAAATCAGATAATTTCTGGAGACTATATTTATGAGGGATGGGAGCCAGAGTTAGTCAAGCATCTTCTCATTGTTGGCTACAAATTATTCACTGAGACACTGTAAACACATATATTGTGTTGATTAAGTCAAAGGTTAATCCCTATTTAAGGTAGATGAAAATGACAAATTGGGAAACTACCGCACCTATGAATGTGTGAATTTTCGACTGAAACTTGACAATGACAATTGTCAACTGAAACTTGACAATTGTCACTAACTTCATAGCTGCGGATGACAAGTCATGCAAATAATTTGTCATAGTTAGAACTAAAGCCTCTACGTAAGACTGACAATATTAAGTTTTCTGCAATTAATGCTAGCTTAGGTGATGTGGAATGTTAAGAGTAGCTGAATGGTATGTCCATCAAGGACATGCTTTGTAAAATAGGAACTGTCAGATGGCCTTGCAATATAGCCATTGTAATTTGACCCATGTAATGAACTTTTAAAATAACATATATGGTGGTTCTTTTCTCCTTCCTTTCAATAGTCATATGAACATGCCCCCAACTTGATTGATTAGAAAGTTTATTTTGTTGCGGTAGTTCATTTTTGGTTTTCATTGTCAAAGTTTCTTCAGTTATTCTCCTCTTGTGATTATATGGACGATGGCATGACATCTTCCTGTCAGTATGCATCTGAATCGTAGTATGAGTTGGAAACCCAACATACCAGGATAACTTTGTGTATGAATATGAGCATGATTTGTACCTTATTGTTATTTTCTACAGATGAATATGAGCATGATGTCAAGTGGATCTTTGTACTTCCGAATATTCGTAACTGCATGTTATTATGTGCTTAATGACACAAATATTAATGCATACTTTCTATTAACAACCCATAAATTGGAACATGATGTATTCATTGGCTTCCTTTTTGTATAATGTCTGTCTAAACTATTCCTGTACGTCAGTTTTGGTATTCTTAGACATGGTCTGAAACTGTAAATGGATTCTTGTGCTTGAGTTAGCTCAGGGCTTTCATATATGCACTTGTATTTCGGTTTCAGTGTGATGCATGCTTATTGCCGATGGACCTCCCATTGTTTATATCCTACCAGTATAGCCACGCTCCCTGTCATCTTATCTGTTGAAAGCGCCTCCCCATGGTGTTGTTCGTCAAAAGCTTTCTTCCTCTTCTCTGGAAATTACAGGAGTTGTTGTGCAGAAGTACGTTGTAATTCCTTCGAGATGTTTAGTTTTGTAACATAGTTCTGACCTGAACACTGCTGAGCAACAAAATATATTCCTCATTACTCTTACGATGCACTAACACTTTTTTAGGGTCTGAGGATGCTTTGGCCTAATGAAGGGTATGAAGAGAAATGCCTCTGCCTTAGTTCAAGAGAGCAAGGCAGGCAACAAGGAGGAGGGTCCGGCGGAAGTCAAGAAACAAGAGAACACTGACCTAGAGGAACTCTATGTAGCAGGCCTTCGTCGGAGAGATGGCCGAACTACAATTGTCAAGTGCCTCTGGTGTACACGCTTCATTGGCTTCTTTATCCTTAGGCTGGTGCCAACGCACCGCCCCACTACCGCCCCGCCACGTCAGCTTTTACCCCCACTCTCACCCCACTCTCACCACACTCTCACCTCACGGTGCCAGTGCACGGGCTGTAGTGGCAGGCTATAGCCACGTCAGATTCTCTCTCCTCAGATTTAGTTATTTCACTCGCATTTCTTGAGACATTATAAATAATGCAAGAAAATAAATTTATTCAACTAAATTTTTTACTGATTACAAAAATAAGTAATAAAATTGCATAATAAATAAAAAATTACATAATTTAAAAAATAATACATTCTAAATTTTTTACTGATTACATACTGATTACATAATAAGTAATAAAATTGCATAATAAATAAAAAATTACATAATTTTAAAATAATACATTCTAATCCTCTCCTCCGCTCTCGCCCGACCGCCAAGACCTCGCTCTCGCCCCCTCTCCCCCTCTCTCTTCCTCTCTCTCCAACATGTGGCGGCAATGGGCATGGCGAGGCGCTACTCACGGGCGGTGGATCCACCGCCCAGCTGCCGTCTCGCCTCGCTACCGCCCGCTCTCGCCTCCCGGTGGGCGGTATCGCCCGCGCTGCCGCCCGCGTTGGCACCAGCCTTACATGTGGAAATTTGGCTTCTCAGTTTTGCATCGACTCTGGAAACATCCTGACACTATCCAGTTGTAGTGATAGCTTTGGGGTGACTGTGCTTCCTTTCATGTAATTGTCTTCCCCCCAAGTAAATGTATAACTATGATCTCACATATTGTCTCTACCCTGTTTGAGGAAACAATTGCACTAATAGTTATAATAATTTGGTGTTGAGAAAAAAAAAGATGGAATGCTCATTGAGTGACTTATGTTTTCTTTTCCACCGTACAATGTACCTTTAGTTTTTAAGTGAAGATCCTTGTGTATATCTAAATCGTATCTAAAACTTATAGCTATAAAATTAACGCAAAGAATTTCAAAACATTTCAGGTGTGTTAGGCAGCAGCAGAAGGCTGGATGGGATCTTCTGCTATGATGAGCGTTTGCTTCTGTCAGTACGAAATACTTCTAAAACAGCAGCTTTATTTTTTGGTCTGATGTACGCTCTCTGTAAAGACGTTTTTGGGATTCAAATTGCAAACCAAAAATATCTTATATAAATGTAGAGAAGCTCCAATATTGTTGGCAATAGATGCTAGAGAAAGTAGTGATTGGGTTGTAAGCGAGGCGTTTTGGAGCTCAGCCACCATGGAGGCCGAAGTTTTTGAAAAAAAAATCAATTTAAACTATTCAGTTTCAAAAAAATCTGAAAAAAATTGTACAAGTAAAAAAGGATGTGATGTGTATGTGTGTAAAATTTTAGGATAAATACCTTGACACACGATCTGTGCAAAAAAGACAAATACATGGAGTCTAAGGATGAATAGTGCATCTACTAAAAAGCCTCATATTTGTCTATTTATGTAGCACTCATTTTAACATATTTCGAGCTGAAAATTCACACACTTGTGCATTTTGTCTCTAAGTATATGTGTATTTTTTTTCATTTTTTTTAAATGTGGAAATTTGAATTTTGATCATTTGAAATCCAGCCTCCATGGAGGCCGAGCTCCATTGGGCATTTTCATTGGGTTGTAGGCTTAAATGGGATACTTCTTTATGTCCGTTGTGTGATGGGAAATAGCATGCTTTAATTAATTATCATGTGAGTCCTCAATAAAAAAAGTAGCTTCCTGATGTATATGATGTAGGATAGCCATGCATATGATGTTTCATGTAACAGACTTGATGATGCCAAGAGTTCGTTCATTGAATAAAGCTCTCTGATTGGAACGCAAAAAAAAGACTCCAGGGTTTTTTAGATGGGCGATAAGCTTCCCAAGTTTGATTTTTTTTTTTACATTTTCAGAATCGCTGATGTTGTGAGAACGGCACCGCCAGACCGTTCTTTGACACTTCTATTTCATCATGTATGTGATGTTCTCATTTTACTTTGTTCTTTTTGGTTCTATTTGATTAAGATCTACACTTAGCCGCATGTTTAATCTGATGTTGTTCATGTATATTATGTCGCTTCAGTTTTAGGAAAAGTTTCTTGTGTTGGACGTTTTCTTTCTTTGTCAAATCTTTGTGGTTTGATATGGTCTTTGCGCTTGCTCAAACATTAAGTTACTAAAATGCAAATATTTTCAGCAAGCATATGGTTTTAAATGAGACTCTGCGTCATTTGGCGCAACTGATCATCTTTTTCCAGGCTCACTATTAAAAAAATACAACCATGCCAACTTAGGTTTCTCATCATAATAGCCATTGTTCAAACTAAACATGTCCATGTTATACAAATATTTTCCTTTTCCAAACTCATATTTCACAGCGTGATAAACATGTTTTAAAAATAGCATGATTTAACAGATGGTCCTTGCAACATGAAACTATTTTCATCGACAACATGGCTTCAGCGGGTCTCTGCGTCATTTGGCGCAACGGGTCAACTAGTACACATCATAAGCTTGCAAGCAAACGACTAAGGATTTGGTCACGAGGTGATCTATTACAAAACGAGTAAAGAGACTTGCCAGTAATGAGATTGAACTAGGTATGAAGATACCGACGATCGAATCTCGGGCAAGTAACATACCGATGGACAAAGGGAATTACGTATGTTGTCATAACGGTTCGACTGATAAAGATCTTCGTAGAATATGTAGGATCCAATATGAACATCCAGGTTCCGCTATTGGTTATTGACCAAAGAGGTGTCTCGGTCATGTCTACATAGTTCTCGAACCCGTAGGGTCCGCACGTTTAACGTTCGATGACGATATAGTATTATCTGAGTTATGTGATTTAGTGACCGAATGTTGTTCGGAGTCCCAGATGAGATCACGGACACGATGAGGAGTCTCTAAATGGTCGAGAGGTAAAGATTGATATATAGGATGATAGTATTCAGACACCGCAAGTGTTACGGAGGGTACCAGGTACATATCGGGTCACTGGAAGGGGTTCCGGGCACCCCTGGCAAAAGATATGGGCCTTATGGGCCAAGAGGGGAAACGCACCAGCCACCAGGGGCTGGTGCGCCCCCCATATGGGCTGAACCAGGGGGAGAAGGAAAGAGGGGAAGGGAAAGGAAAGAGGGGGATTCAGCCTCCCCCTTCCCTTTCTCCCCCTTCCTCTTTCCTCCCCCCTCAGGCTAATATGGAAAGGGGGCGCGGCCAAGGGGGAACCCAAGTAGGATTCGGTCCTACTTGGGGCGCCTCCTGGTCTCTCCCTTTCCCCTCCCACCCATATATATGGGGGGTGCCCCAAGCAAACACCAGACAATTGCCTAGCCGTGTGCGGTGCCCCCCTCCACCGTTCACACCCCGGTCATATTTTTGTAGTGCTTAGGCGAAGCCTTGCGAGGATCACTTCACCATCACCTTCACCACGCCATCATGCTGACGGAACTCATCTACAACCTTGACAACTTTCTGGATCAAGAAGGCGAGGGACGTCACCGAGCTAAACGTGTGCAGAACGCGGAGGTGCCGTGCGTTCGGTACTTGATCGGTTGGCATGAGAAGAAGTTCGACTACATCAACCGCGTTGTGAAACGCTTCCACTTACGGTCTACGAGGGTACATAGACACACTCTCCCCCTCATTGCTATGCATCTCCATGGATATATCATTGCGTGTGCGTAGAAATTTTTTTGTTCTCCATGCAACGATTCCCAACAGTGCCATCATGAGCCACGTCTATGCGTAGATGATATGCACGAGTAGAACACAAAGAGTTGTGGGCGGTGAAAGTCATACTGCTTACCACCAACGTCTTATTTTGATTCGGCGGTATTGTGGGATGAAACGGCCCTGACCAACCTTACATGTCCACGCACATGAGACCAGTTCCACCGACAGACATGCAACTAGTTTTGCATAAAGGTGGCTGGCTGGTGTCTGTTTCTCCCACTTTAGTTGAATCGAATTTGACTGCGCGGACAGTCCTTGAAGAAGGTTAAAACAACAAAGTTGACGAAACACCATTGTGGTTTTATGCGTAGGTAAGAACGGTTCTTGCTAGAAGCCCGTAGCAGCCACATACAACTTGCAACAACAAAGTAGAGGACGTCTAATTTGTTTTTGCAGGGCATGTTATGATGTGATATGGTCAAGACATGATGTGATAAACGTTATTGTTTGAGATGATCATGTTTTGTAAGATATCTGACAACCGGCAGGCGCCTTATGGTTGTCTCTTTATTGTATGAAATGCAAACGCCATGTAATTGCTTTACTTTATCACTATGCGTTAGCGATAGTTGTAGAAGCAATAGTTGTAGAAGCAATAGTTGACGAGACGACCACGATGCTACCATGGAGATCAAGGTGTCAAGCCGGTGACGATGGAGATCATGATGATGCTTTGGAGATGGAGATCAAAAGCACAAGATGATGATGACCATATCATGTCACATATTTTGATTGCATGTGATGTTTATCTTTTATGCATCTTATTTTGCTGAGTACGGCAGTAGCATTATAAGATGATCCCTTCACTAAATTTCAAGGTAAAAGTGTTCTCCCTAAGTATGCACCATTGCTACAGTTCGTCATGTTGAGACACCATGTGATGATCGGGTATGATAGACTCTACATTCACATACAATGGGTGCAAGACAGTTTTGCACATGCGGAATACTTGGGTTATTGACGAGCCTAGCATGTACATACATGGCCTCAGAACACTAGAGACCGCAAGTTCGAACATGAATCATATAGTAGATATGATCAACATAGAGATGTTCACCATTGATGACTACTCCATCTCACGTGATGATCAGACATGGATTAGTTGATTTGGATCACGTATCACTTAGATGACTTGATGGATGTCTATTTAAGTGGGAGTTCTTAAGTAATTTGATTAATTGAACTTAATTTATCATGAACTTAGTCCTGATAGTATTTGCATATCTATGTTGTAGATTAATGGCCCGTGCTACCCTTCCCCTGAATTTTAATGCGTTCCTAGAGAAAGCTAAGTTGAAAGATGATGGTAGCAACTACACAGACTGGGTCCGTAACTTGAGGATTATCCTCATTGCTGCACAGAAGAATTATGTCCTTGATGCACCGCTAGGTGAAAGGCCTGCTGCAGGAGCAAATGCTGATGTTTTGAACGTCTGGCAAGCTAAATCTGATGACTACTCGATAGTTCAGTGTGCCATGCTTTACGGCTTAGAATCGGGTCTTCAAAGACGTTTTGAACGTCATGGAGCATATGAGATGCTCCAGGAATTGAAGTTAATATTTCAAGCAAATTTCCGAGTTGAGAGATATGAAGTCTCCAACAAGTTCTATAGCTGCAAGTTGGAGGAGAATAGTTCTGTCAGTGAACACATACTCGGAATGTCTGGATATCATAATCACTTGACTCAGTTGGGAGTTAATCTTCTAGATGATAGTGTTATTGACAGAGTTCTTCAATCACTGCCACCAAGCTACAAAGGCTTCGTGATGAACTATAATATGCAAGGGATGGACAAGACAATTCCCGAGCTCTTCGCAATGCTCAAAGCTGCGGAGGTAGAAATCAAGAAGGAGCACAAGTGTTGATGGTTAACAAGACCAGTAGTTTCAAGAAAAAGGGCAAGGGAAAGAAGGGGAACTTCAAGAAGAATGTCAAGCAAGTTGCCACTCCCGGGAAGAAGCCCAAAGCTGGACCTAAACCTGAAACTGAGTGCTTCTAATGCAAAGAGACTGGTCACTGGAAGCGGAACTGCCCCAAGTATTTGGCGGATAAGAAGGATGGCAAAGTGAACAAAGGTATATTTGCTATACATGTTATTGATGTGTACCTTACTAATGCTCGTAGTAGCGCCTGGGTATTTGATACTAGTTTGATTCCTCATATTTGTAACTCGAAACAGGAGCTCGGATTAAACGAAGATTGGCTAAGGACGAGGTGACGATGCGCGTCGGGAATGGTTCCAAGGTCGATGTGATCGCTGTCGGCACGCTACCTCTACATCTACGTTCGGGATTAGTTTTAGACCTGGATAATTGTTATTTGGTGCCAGAGTTGAGCATGAACATTATATCTGGATCTTGTTTAGTGCGAGACGGTTATTCATTTAAATTAGAGAATAATGGTTGTTCTATTTATATGAGTAATATCTTTTATGGTCATGCACCCTTGAAGAGTGGTCTATTTTTATTGAATCTCGATTGTAGTGATACACATATTCATAATATTGATGCCAAAAGATGCAAAGTTGATAATGATAGTGCAACATATTTGTGGCACTGTCGTTTAGGTCATATTGGTGTAAAGCGCATGAAGAAACTCCATGCATATGGACTTTTGGAATCACTTGATTATGAATCATGTGATACTTGCGAACCATGCCTCATGGGCAAGATGACTAAAACTCCGTTCTCCGGAACAATGGAGCGAGACAATGACTTATTGGAAATAATACATACCGATGTATGCGGTCCGATGAGTATTGAGACACACGGTGGGTATCGTTATTTTCTGACCTTCACAGATTATTTGAGAAGATATGGGTATATCTACTTAATGAAACACAAGTCTCAAACATTTGAAAAGTTCAAAGAATTTCAGAATGAAGTAGAGAATCATCGTAACAAGAAAATAAAATTTCTATGATCTGATCACAGAGGCGAATATTTGACTTACGAGTTTGGCCTTCGTTTAAAACAATGTGCAATAGTTTCACAACTCACGCCACCTAGAACACCACAGCGAAATGGTGTGTCAGAACATCGTAACCGTACTTTATTAGATATGGTGCGATCTATGATGTCTCTTACCGATTTACCACTATCGTTTTGGGGTTATGCATTAGAGACAGCTGCATTCATGTTAAATAGGGAACCATCTAAATCCGTTGAGATGACACTGTATGAACGATGGTTTGGCCAGAAACCTAAGTTGTCGTTTCTTAAAGTTTGGGGTTGCGACACTTATGTCAAAGGGCTTCAGCCTGATAAGCTCGAACCCAAATCAGAGAAGTGCGTCTTCATAGGATACCCTAAGGAAACAACTGGGTACACCTTCTACCACAGATCCGAAGGCAAGATCTTTGTTGCCAAGAATGGAACCTTTCTAGAGAAGGAGTTTCTCTCGAAAGAAGTGAGTGGGAGGAAAGTAGAACTTGATGAGGTAATCATACCTTATCTCGAATTGGAAAGTAGCACATCAGAAAAATCTGTTCCCGTGATGCCTACACCAACTAGAGAGGAAGCTAATGATGATGATCATGAAACTTCAGATCAAGTTGCTACTGGACCTCGTAGGTCGAATAGAGCATGTTCCGCACCAGAGTGGTACATTAATCTTGTTCTGGAAGTCATGTTACTAGACCATGGTGAACCTACGAACTATGAAGAAGCTATGATGAGCCCAGATTCTGACAGATGGCTTGAGGCTATGAAATCTGAGATAGGATCCATGTATGAGAACAAAGTATGGACTTTGGTGGACTTGCCCGATGATCGGCAAGCCATAGAGACTAAATGGATCTTTAAGAAGAAGTCTGACACTGATGGTAATGTTACCGTCTACAAAGCTCGACTTGTCGCGAAAGGTTTTTGACAAGTTCAAGGGGTTGACTACAATGAGACCTTCTCACCCGTAACAATGCTTAAGTCAGTCCGAATCATGTTAGCAATTGCTGCATTTTATGATTATGGAATTTGGCAAATGGACGTCAAAAGTGCATTCTTAAATGGATTTCTTAAACAAGAGTTGTATATGATGCAACTAGAAGGTTTTGTCGATCCTAAAGGTGCTAACAAAGTGTGCAAGCTCCAACAATCCATCTATGGACTGGTGCAAGCATCTCGAAGTTGGAATATACGCTTTGATGAAGTGATCAAAGCATATGGTCTTATAGAGAATTTTGGTGAAGCCTGTATTTACAAGAAAGTGAGTGGGAGCTCTGTAGCGTTTCTAATATTATATGTAGATGACATATTGTTGATTGGAAATGATGTAGAATTTTTGGATAGCATAAAAGGATACGTGAATAAGAGTTTTTCAATGAAAGACCTTGGTGAAGCTGCTTATATATTGGGCATCAAGATCTATAGAGATAGATCAAGACGCTTAATAGGACTTTCACAATGCACATACCCTGAAAAAGTTTTGAAGAAGTGCAAAATGGACCAGTCAAAGAAAGTGTTCTTTCCTGTGGTTCAAGGTGTGAAGTTGAGTCAAACTCAAAGCCCGACCACTGCAAAATATAGAGAGAAACTGAAAGTCATTCCCTATGCCTCAGCCATAGGTTCTATCATGTATGCTATGCTGTGTACCGGACCTGATGTGTGCCTTGCCATAAGTTTGGCAGGGAGGTAGCAAAGAAATCTAGGAGTGGATCACTGGACAGCGGTCAAGAAAATCCTGAAGTACCTGAAAAGGACAAAGGATATGTTTCTCATTTATGGAGGTGACAAAGAGCTTGTCGTAAATGGTTACGTCGATGCTAGCTTTGACACTAGTCCGGATGACTCGAAGTCACAAACCGGATACATATTTATATTGAATGGTGGAGCTGTCAGTTGGTTCAGTTCCAAGCAGAGCGTCATGGCAGGATCTACATGTGAAGCGAAGTACATAGCTGCTTCAGAAGCAGAAAACGAAGGAGTTTGGATGAAGGAGTTCATATCCGATCTAGGTGTAATACCTAGTGCATAGGGTCCAATGAAAATATTTTGTGACAATGCAAGAGCGATTTCCTTGGCAAAGGAATCCAGATTTCACAAGAGAACCAAACACATCAAGAGACGCTTCAACTCCATCCATGAACAAGTCAAGGAGGGAGACATAGATATTCGCAAAATACATATGGATCTGAATGTAGCAGACAGACCCGTTGACTAAGCCTCTTCCGCGAGCAAAACATGATCAGGACCAAAACTCCATGGGTGTTAGATTCATTGCAATGTAATCTAGATTATTGACTCTAGTGCAAGTGGGAGACTAAAGAAAATATGCCCTAGAGGCAATAATAAAGTTGTTATTTTATATTTCCTTATTCATGATAAAGGTTTATTATTCATGTTAGAATTGTATTGATCGGAAACCTTGATACATGTGTGAATACATACACAAACATTGTGTCCCTAGTGAGCCTCTACTAGACTAGCTTATTGATCAAAGATGGTTTTGGTTTCCTAACCATGGACATGATTTGTCATTTGATAATGGGATCACATCATTAGGGGAATGATGTGATGGACAAGACCCATCCGTTAGCTTAGCATAATGATCATTCAGTTTTGTTGCTATTGCTTTCTTCATGTCAAATACATATTCCTTCGACTATGTGATTATGCAACTCCCGGATACCGGAGGAATGCCTTGTGTGCTATCAAACATCACAACGTAACTGGGTGATTAGAAAGATGCTCTACAGGTATCTCCGGATGTGTTTCTTGAGTTGGCATAGATGGAGATTAGGATTTGTCACTCCGAGTATCACAGAGGTATCTCTGGGCCCTCTCGGTAATACACATCATAAGCTTACAAGCAAACGTCCAAGGAGTTGGTCACGAGGTGATGTATTACGGAATGAGTAAAGAGACTTGCCGGTAATGAGATTGAACTAGGTATGAAGATACCGACGATCGAATCTCGGGCAAGTAACATACCGATGGACAAAGGGAATTACGTATGTTGTCATAATGGTTCGACCGATAAAGATCTTCGTAGAATATGTAGGAACCAATATGAGCATCCAGGTTCCGCTATTGGTTATTGACAGGAGAGTTGTCTCGGTCATGTCTACATAGTTCTCGAACCCGTAGGGTCCGCACGCTTAACGTTCGATGACGATATAGTATTATATGAGTTATGTGATTTAGTGAATGATTGTTGTTTGGAGTCCCGGATGAGATAACGAACATGACGAGGAGTCTCTAAATGGTCGAGAGGTAAATATTGATATATAGGACGATAGTATTTGGACACCAGAAGTGTTTCAGAGGGTACCGGGTACATATCGGGTCACCGGAAGGGGTTCCGGGCACCCCCAGCAAAAGATATGGGCCTTATGGGCCAAGAGGGGAAATGCACCAGCCACTAGGGGCTGGTGCGCCCCCCATATGGGCCGAACCAGGGGGAGAAGGAAAGCGGGGAAGGGAAAGGAATGGGAGGATTCGGCCTCCCCCCTCCCTTTCTCCCCCTCCTCTTTCCTTCCCCTTCGGCTAATATGGAAAGGGGGGGTGCGACCAAGGGGGAACCCAAGTAGGATTTAGTCCTACTTGGGGTGCCTCCTGGCCTCTCCCGTCCCCCTCCCACCTATATATATATGTGGGGGGCGCCCCTAGCACACACCAGACAATTGCCTAGCCGTGTGCGGCGCCCCTCTCCCTCGTTTACACCCCCGGTCATATTTTCATAGTGCTTAGGCGAAGCCCTGCGAGGATAACTTCACCATAACCGTCACCACGCTGTCATGCTGATGGAACTCATCTACTACCTCGACAACTTGGTGGATCAAGAAGGCGAGGGACGTCACCGAGCTGAACGTGTGCAGAACGGGGAGGTGTCGTGCGTTTGGTACTTGATGGGTTGACGTGATAAGAAGTTCGACTACATCAACCGTGTTGTGAAACGTTTCCGCTTATAGTCTACGAGGGTACGTAGACACACACTCCCCCTCGTTGTTATGCATCTCCAAGGATAGATCGCTGCGTGTGCGTAGATTTTTTTCGTTTTCCATGCAAGGATTCCCAACACCTGGAAGCTTAGAGAGGGGATGAGAGGATGGAGCAGTGGCCCACGAGGCACCAGGGTGCGCCCAGGGGGAAGGGCGCGCCCTGGTAGCTCGTGGGGCCCATGTAGCTCCGTTTGACCTAACTCCGCCTCTATAAATTCTCTCAAATCGGGAAACCAACAGAGGAGTCCACAAAATACTTTTTCTGCCCCTGCAAGTTCCTGTTCTCGAGAGATCCCATCTGGAGGCCTTTTCCGACACCCTGCCGGAGGGGCAATTGACCACGGACGGGCTCTAGATCAACCTTGCTCCCTTTGAATGATGCGTGAGTAGTTTACCACAGACCTATGGGTCTGTAATTAGTAGCTAGATCGCTTCTTCTCTCTATTTGATCTTGAATACAATGTTCTCCTCGATGTTCTTGGAGTTCTGTCCGATGTAATCACTTTTTGCGGTGTGTTTGTTGGGATCCGATGAATTGTGAGTTTATGATCAGATTATCCTTGAATATTATTTGAGTTTTTACTGAACTCTTTTTATGCATGATTATTATAGCTTCGTATTTCTCTCCAATCTATGATTTGGTTTGGCCAACTAGATTGATTTATCTTGCATTGGGAGAGGTGCTTTGTAAATGGTTCGATCTTGCGGTGCTCAATCCCAGTGACAGAAAGGGACATGACATGTATTGTATCATTACTATTAAGTATAAAAAGATGGGGTTTATTCGCACGTGAGTTTACTTTGTCTACATCTTGTGATCTTGCTTAAGGCATTACTCCGTTCTTTATGAACTTAATACTCTAGATGCATGCTGGATAGCGGTCGATGTGTGGAGTAATAGGAGTCGGTCTACTTGACACAGACATGATGCCTATATTCATGATCACTGCCTTGGATATCGTCATGACTTTGCGCTTTTCTATCAATTGCTCGACAGTAATTTGTTTACCCACCGTATAAATTTCTTTCAAGAGAGAATCCTCTAGTGAAACCTATGGCCCCCGAGTCTATTTTCCATCATATATTTTCAGATCTATAAACCAAAAAACCCAAAAATACCTTGCTGCAATTTATTTGTTTTTACTTTTTTTTTATGTTTTAGTAAATTTTTATATCTATCTCTATCAGATCTCATCCTTGCAAGTGACCGTGAAGGGATTGACAACCCCTTTATCGCGTTGGGTGCAAGTGTTTGTTTGTTTGTGCAGGTGCATAGATTGGAGACTTGCGTGTACCTCCTATTGGATTGATACCTTGGTTCTCAAACTGAGGGAAATACTTATCTCTACTTTGCTGCATCACCCTTTCCTCTTCAAGGAAAAAACCGACGCAAGCTCAAGAAGTAGCAACCGCCTATAATGTGTCTAGAATGGAAGATATCAGGAATTCTTGATCGTTTCGTTGACAGGAAAAGCATGCCTCTCAAAATAATTTTATCTCTTTGATTTAAGCCTTGAGCTCGGGCACCTCTACAAATATCTGCTTCCCTCTGCGAAGGGCCTATCCATTAACTTTTATGCAATTATTATTTTTATTTTGAGTCTCCATCTTCTCTTACAAAGCACCAACTAGAGAGCACTATTGTCATACTTGTGCATTGGGTGTAGCTAATATTGAGTGTGTTTCATGAATGGATCAATTAATGATTGAGCATAATGGGCTAGGGATAACTTTCTTTAGCGTTGATATTTTGAAAGGCATGGTTGCTTGTTAGTATGCTTGAGTATTTATGTCTTTATGTCAAACTATAGACTATTGCTTTGAATCATTCAAGTCCAAATGTCCATGCTACAAAAGAAAATATTACATGATGAATATGATAGGTAGCATTCCACATCAAAAATTTTGTTTTTATCATTTGCCTACTCAAGGACGAGCATGAATTAAGCTTGGGGATGCTTGATACATCTCCAACGTATCTATAATTTTTGATTGTTCCATCCTATTATAGTATCAATCTTGGATGTTTTATATACACTTACAAGCACTTATATATCATTTTTTGGGACTAACCTATTAACTTAGTGCCCACTGCCAATTGCTGTTTTTTGGCCCGTTTTTGGTTTTTTAGAATACCAATACCAAATGAAGTCCAAATGTCACGAAACTTTTTGGAGATTTTTTCTGGACATAAGAGACCCTGGAAGCTTTGGGAGGGGACGAGAAGTTGGAGCAGTGGCCCATGATGTACCAGGGCATGCCCAGGGGGTAGGGCGCACCCTGGTGGTTCATGGGGCCCATGTAGCTCCATTTGACCTAACTCCGCCTCTATAAATTCTCTAAAATTGGGAACCAACAAAGGAGTCCATGAAATACTTTTTTCTCCGCCGCAAGTTCCTGTTCTCGAGCGATCCCATCTGGAGGCCTTTTTCGGTACTCCACCGGAGGGGGAATGGATCACGGAGGAGCTCTACATCAACCTTGCTGCCCTTCCGATGATGCGTGAGTAGTTTACCACAGACCTGCGGGTCCATAGTTAGTAGCTAGATGGCTTGTTCTCTCTATTTGATCTTCAATACAATGTTATCCTCAATGTTCTTGGAGTTCTATCCGATGTAATCACTTTTTGTGGTTTGTTTGTTGGGATCTGATGAATTGTGAGTTTATGATCAGATTATCAAATGAATATTATTTGAGTTTTCTCTGAAATCTTTTATGCATGATTATTATAGCTTCGTATTTCTCTCCGACCTATTGATTTGGTTTGGCCAACTAGATTAATTTATCTTGCAATGGGAGAGGTGCTTTGTAATGGATTCGATCTTGCGGTGCTCAATCCCAGTGACATAAAGGGACCTGACACCTATTGTATCATTGTTGTTAAGGATGAAAAGATGGGTTTTATTCATACGTGAGTTTACTTTTTTCTACATCATGTGATCTTACTTAAGGCGTTACTCCGTTCTTTATGAACTTAGTACTATAGATGCATGCTGGATAGCGGTCGATGTGTGGAGTAATAGTAGTAGATGCAGAATCGTTTCGGTCTACTTGTCTCGGTCATGATGCCTATATGCATGATCATTGATGTCTGCTACGCAACTTGATTCATGTAGACACGTGTTGGGCCTCCAAGCGCAGAGTTTTGTGGGACAGTAGCAATTTTCCCTCAAGTGGATGACCTAAGGTTTATCAATCCGTGGGAGGTGTAGTAAGAAGATAGTCTCTCTCAAACAACCCTGCAACCAAATACAAGAAATCTCTTGTGTCCCCAACACACCCAACACAATGGCAAATTGTATAGGTGCACTATTTCGGCGAAGAGATAGTAATAAAAGTGTAATGTTGATGGTAGAAATATTTTTTTATAATCTGAATAAATAAAAACAGCAAGGTAGCAAATAGTAAACGGGCACAAAAACGGTATTGCAATGCTTGAAAGCGAGGCCTAGGGTCCGTACTTTTGCTAGTGCAATCTCTCAACAGTGCTAATATAATTTGATCATATAACCGTCCCTCAAAATGCGATGAAGAATCACTCCAAAGTTCCTATCTAGCGGAGAACATAAGACATAATTGTTTGTAGGGTATGAAACCACCTCAAAGCTATTCTTTCGGATCAATCTATCCTAGAGTTCGTACTAAAATAACACCAAGTTATTCTTTCTGATCAATCTAACCAAGAGTTCGTACTAAAATAACACCAAAGCAAATTCAGATTCATAATATTCAATCCAACACAAAGAACTACAAAGAGTTCCCCAAGATTTATACCGGAGAAACAAAGACAAGAACGTGCATCAACCCCTATGCATAGATTACCCTAGTGTCACCTCGGGAATCCGCAAGTTGAATGCCAAAACATACATCAAGTGAATTAATACGATACCCCATTGCCACCACGAGTATTCATATGCAAGACATATAACAAGTGTTCTCAAATCCATAAAAGTATTCAATCCGATAACAACGGAATCTCAAAGGGAAAACTCAATTCACAACAAGATAGAGAGGGGAAAATACCATATGATCCGACTATATTAACAAGGCCCGCGATACATCAAGATCATGACATCTCAAGAACACGAGAGAGAGAGAGAGAGAGAGAGAGAGAGAGAGAGAGAGAGATTAAACACATAGCTACTGGTATAAACCCTCAGCCCCGAGGGTGGACTACTCCCTCCTCATCGTGGTGGCCGCCAGGATGATGAAGATGGCTACCGGAGATGATTCCCCCCTCTAGCAGGGTGCCAGAACGGGGTCTAGATTGGTTTTCGGTGGCTACAGAGGCCTGCGGCGGTGGAACTTCTGATCTAGGTTAACCCTGAAGGGTTTCGGAATATTTGGGAATTCATAGTGCAAAGAGGGGGTGCGGGAGGCGACCGAGGTGGGCACAACCCACCTGGGCGCGCCAGGGGGCCCTAGCGCGCGCTGGTGGGTTGTGCCCCACTCGGGGCACCCCCCAGGTGCTTCTTTGGCCCATTTTTGGTCTTCTGGTCCATAAACAATCTTCGTGAAGTTTCGTTGCATTTCGACACCGTTTGGTATTAATTTCCTGCGATGTAAAAAACAAGCAAAAAACAACAACTGGCACTGGGCACTGGGTCAATAGGTTAGTCCCAAAAAATGATATAAAGTTGCTATAAAATGATTGTAAAACATCCAAGGATGATAAAATAACAGCATGAATACTTCACAAATTATAGATATGTTGGAGACGTATGATACATCTCCAACGTATCTACTTTTCCAAACACTTTTGCCCTTGTTTTGGACTCTAACTTGCATGATTTGAATGAAACTAACCCGGACTGACGCTGTTTTCAGCAGAACTACCATGATGTTGTTTTATGTGTAGAAAAGAGAATTTCTCGGAATGTCCTGGAAATCCACAAAGGCACTTTTTGGGATTTATAAGAATTATTGGGCGAAAGAAATACACCAGGGGGCCCAGGGCCTGTCCACGAGACAGGGGGGCACGCCCCCCCTAGGGCGCGCCCCCCTATCTCGTGGGCCCCCTGGACCTCCTCCGACTTCAACTCCAACTCCATATATTCCGTCTCGGGGAGAAAAAATCAGAGAGAAAGTTTCATCGTGTTTCACGACATGGAGCCGCCGACAAGCCCTAATCCCTCTCGGGAGGGCTGATCTGGAGTCCGTTCGGGGCTCCGGAGAGGGGGATTCGTCGCCGTTGTCATCATCAACCATACTCCATCACCAATTTCATGATGCTCACCGCCGTGCGTGAGTAATTTCATCGTAGGCTTGCTGGACGGTGATGGGTTGGATGAGATTCACCATGTAATCAAGTTAGTTTTGTTAGGGTTTGATCCCTAGTATCCACTATGTTCTGAGATTGATGTTTTTATGACTTTGCTATGCTTAATGCTTGTCACTAGGACCCGAGTGCCATGATTTCAGATCTGAACCTATTATGTTTTCATGAATATATGTGTGTTCTTGATCCTATCTTGCAAGTTTATAGTCACCTATTATGTGTTATGATCCGACAACCCCGAAGTGACAATAATCGGGATACTTCTCGGTGATGACCGTAGTTTGAGGAGTTCATGTATTCACTATGTGTTAATGCTTTGGTCCGGTTCTCTATTAAAAGGAGGCCTTAATATCCCTTAGTTTCCGAAAGGACCCCGCTGCCACGTGTAACATCCCAAATTTTCAATTTGGAATGTTATACATTAGATCATCATGCATATCATATTTTCTTGCATTTTGTTGATCCTAGAAATTTCACGCAACTCAAGGACCCTCAGAGAGAGTTGTAGATTTTGAAATTTTCGTATTTGAGTTCTCTCAAAACTATGAAAAGAGGATCATTGGATTTATTTATTTTATCTTCAAATAATTTTTCCAATATCAAAAATAAGAGAGGGAATAATATGACTTTCCCAAAATTTAGGAAAAATGAAGATTTAATAAATAAATCAAATTTTGGATTTTTCTCGAGTTTATTTGCCTTAGGGAAAAATCGTGTTTTAAAAATTGCATTTTAGGCCCCGAGTAAAAGTTCATTTTGTTGAATCATTTTTAGGAGTCGGGAAAGTTTACTTTATTAATTTTGGAGTTCGTTTAGATTTTTCTCAGTATTTTTCTGCTTGTGAAACCGATTTAAAAAAAAGAGCCCACAGCGCTTGGGCCAAAGGCCCAAGCCGCTAAGCCAACCGGCGGCCCAGAGGCCAAGGCCATCGCTAGCGCTAGCCGCCGCACCAGGGAGCCAGGAGCCGCCCGGTTTCCTTTTCTTTTAGAAATCCTAGTAGGATTTGGACCCGTTTAGTTATTCCGTTTTATTCCTAGGATTCCTAATCCTACTCTAATTCTTGTCCCTACTCCAAGCAAAACCCTCCCTCCCCAATATAAATACCCAAGCACCCCCTCTAACACATCAAACCAACACCTCTCCTCTCCTCCAGCAGCAGCCGCCGCCCTACACCGCCGCCGCCAAGTGCCGCCGCCACCCAACGCCGCCACGAGCCCTCGCCTCTTGAGGTACTAGCCGCGCCACACCTTTTCTTTTCCTCGGTTCGGTTTTTCAGAATCGTTCGGTTTCCGTTCAGTTTTCTAGATCGGTTTTCGTTTGGTTTTCTTTCCAAACCCTAGATCGGTTTTTCGCGGTTTTTCTTTCCGGTTTTGTTTATGGCGTTAGCGGACCGTTCGTCCTAACGAACGTGATCACCGGTTTGCTTCGGTTAATGAACGTCCGTTCGTTCAACCGTTCGCGTTTTCTTTCTCATCGGTTTATTCCGTTATTTTTCTGATAGCGATTTCAGATCCGATTTTCTTTCTAGTCTATCTTCTCGCTCGTTTATCGGAATCAGGTGATTCAAGCGCCTGGAGTTTCATCTCGAAACCGCCGTTCCGACTAATCAACTTAAACAAAGTTTTGCTACTGTAAAATTTGACTTAGTTTCAACTTGGTAGAATCGAGTTGTTTTCTTTCGTCGTTTGACTTTCGTTGCTTTATTTGATTCGATTCTTTTTGCAACCAGGGTTCTTAAGTTGAACTTTCTGGTTAGATCTTTTATTCGAGATTTACGGTGCATTAGATGAGTACTTATTGTATGCTTGTTGTTTGTCTGCGATAGATCACCGGTCGCCGCTTGTTACTTGAATCTCTAGGTTTCATGGATCATCGACAAGGCAAGTAACACTTGATCATACCTTTACTACCACCCAGTTTTTATGCATTAGATCAATCCTCAAACACTTGCATGATTAGGATCTAAATAAATTGTGGGATGGGAAGTAGATTGAGGTAGTACCTATTACTGTTTTACTTATGAAACCTTGGGAGTTACTTCTACGTTTGATTATTATGCTATGCTATGCTAGTAGACGTGGATTGGGTGAGTGTATTCCATGACAGATGTGAGATTGTTAAATTAATGGTTTATTTAAGGTGGCAAACTTAAACACACATCTGGGTGGATTGAGGCACCTGGTTTCTATCAGGACTTGCCTGTTTTTCTTCGGACCGCCACCCAGGCTCAAAGGATCATAAGATTATTCATGCTAGTAACTTCCGTGTGCAGCCACAAGCCATTATGGGCTCTGGCATAGTTGATTAAGTCGTGTGAACTCTTACAGTGGTAGACTAGCTGATGTAGGGGTTGTAGGTGGTACGGTCTACCCATCGTAAGGTGCAAATGCTTCTGAAAGACTATGTCTCGGTCATCCGTCTCTCAAACACCATGTAGTCACGAGAAACCAAGCGGAGGCAATCGAGTCTTGTGTGGAAAAGTCGCAAACCTCTGCAGAGTGTATAAACTAATCATGATTAGCCGTGTCCCGGTTATGGACATCTTGAGTATCTAGTACTTGAATATCATGTGAATCTCAACATGTTACTCTAATTAATATTGTTGGGTTTTTAATGAGTACTTTTAATTGGGATTGAGGATGCTGTCAACCATTCTCAATGTTTAACAACCACCATGATAGTTAAACAAATTTATTCCTTTGCAGTGAGGGAAAAACTGGCTTTATGCAAAATGTAATCAGAGAGCTTTTCCACCAGCCACATATGCATGTAGTACAGGCTTATCATTCATTATTCTCTATGTGTTACATTGCCAAGCATATTCCATGTGTTGACCCGTTTCGGGCTGCAACTTTCATGTTGCGACTTTTCGAACGATGAGTAAGGTGCTTTAGGTCGTGGTTCTATACTCGGTGATGCGGCGGAGTTGATGGACTCACTTATCTTCCAAGTCTTCCGCTGTTATCGTTATTAGATGGCCTTAAGCCATATTTATTGTAATAAGTCCTCTTTTGGGCAACGATGTAATAAGTGTGTGATTGCTACTCTGTTATAAATCCTTGAAGTATCTTGTGTGGTGTCAAGATTCTCGATCCGGGGATGACACCGAGCACGAGACTTGATCCATTCGGTCGGGTCGCTCTGAGATGGTATCGAGCACACTGATCAGGACACGACCACTAAGTTAAAACCATAGATCACTACTCTCTTCCCATTTTCTAACTCCTCATCTTTTCTACTCTTTTAGGATGAAGGATGCGAAGATCAAGTCGCCCAACCGATGAAGGCACACCTTTTGGATTTCACTTGAAGGAAGTCACCAAGTACCGAACATTGGACTACCAAGTTTCACGGGACTTTCAACGCCACTCTGCTGAAGAAGAGCGTTGGAAGATTCAAGCTCACGTTAAGGAAGGACATTCGCCCCAATCACCAAGCCTATAGATAGTGTTTTCGATGCACCAACCTGAGTGCAGGAAAGAGCATGGCAGCTCATATCACCATGGGACGCATTGGAGAAGTTTACCAAGAAGACCTCAAGGACACCATCTATCAGATTTGCGGACGCCGAGATGAACAATGGGAGATAGTCAAGACCAAGAAGGATAGATCCATTGCAGCTTTCATCCAGAGTTAAACCAGCACATTCGGCGCCAGAGAACCAGATGTGCAATGATATGATCGAATTGAAGGATGCGAAGGGAAGGATCATCAAACTTGAAGAAGAACTAAAGTCTACACGTAAGGACTACATGGACGAGATCGTAGCTGTAGCAAGACACAATAACGATCTTAAGTATGAGATTAAAGAACTCAAGAAGAAATTGGCGCTCAAGAATGAAGACAAGTACATCGGCTGTCCGAGCAACTACATCATCATCGACGACACCGATTCGGATCCAAGTGAACCCGACTTTGAAGACGAAGCTGGAGCAGACATCATGGAGTCTTCCACCGGTTCAAATTAGTAGATGACCCCCACACATTAGTAGTATTACCTCCATGTAACATCATAGTACACGCACTTTTGCGATAGTTAGATCGTTGTAAGCCCTTTGTTTGAATTGAATGAAGTGATTTTGTGTGCATTTGCTCATATACATTTGGGTAGTGTTTCTCCTTAGACCCCACTCTACTTCTTAATTTCTCATCTTTTCTAAACCCATCGATGCCTCCGAGCGCGACCCGGGTTTGTTTTCCCGCCAGAGATCACCTAGTTGATCCAGCAGCGAACACTTTGATCCAAACATTGAGTACAGAACCAAGGCAACAACAACAACCCACCGCCACCACCACCTGCAGATCACTTGACACGTTTCTTAAGGCTGAACCGCGGTGTTTTCCAAAGAGCACCGAGCCGATAGTAGCAGATGATTGGCTCCGTAAGGTAGGGAGGAGTTGACCACTGCAGGATGTCTGAGATGGAGAAAAGGTGAAGTTTGCTGCACACCAACTTGAAGGACCCGCAGCAGCATGGTGGGAGAATTTTACAGCCACTTACCTCAGAGACACTTTGCCACATGGGATCGATTTGACAAGCTTTCCGTCTGCCCATGTCTCAAGCGAGGAGCTATGGCCATGAAGAAGCGTGAGTTTAGCAACTTACGCCAAGGAGGAAGGACTGTTGGCGAGATGTGGATGATTTTAGTAAGTTAGCACGTTATGCCCCGGATGACGTTACTACATGATGCAGCTAAGCGGAGAAGTTTGGAAGGACTGAATGATGAATTAAGCATGCAGTTGATGGTAGCAAGTTTCAATAACTACCAGAGTTGGTAGACCGTGCCCTCATGATTGAAGGAAAGCAGCAGACAAATTGAGAACCTTAAGAGGAAGTATGGGCAGGGAAGTATAACTCTAGAGCCCAATGAAGCCCGTTATACCCCTAAGCAGGAGTTCAGTTTCAGCATACCCATGGAGGAGGTAGTTCGCACAACCATAATGGCCACAAAATGGAAATGGGAATGGAGGAAGCAACGGCGAAACTGGACCACACCATCAACCCCAACCAAGAAAGACTTGAGTCATGTCACCTGTTACAAGTGTTCCAAGAACGGACATTATGCAAATGAATGTCCCGAAGGCCAAGGTGGAAATGGAAGTTCTGGAAAGAAGCCAAACCCTTTGAATAAAGGACAAGTGAACCACGTTACCGTGGAGGAGGTTGAAGATCAGCCTGATGCAGTAATCGGTAAGTTTTTGGTTAAGTCATTTACTGCACTAGTTCTTTTCGATACTGGTGCATCACATTCATACATATCAAGGGGATTTGTGGATAAGTACAAATTACCAACCCAAGCCCTTAGGTCACCCATGCTAGTAACCTCACCCGAAGCAGAATACATGGCTATGTTGGGGAACGTAGCAGAAATTCAAAATTTTCCTACGTGTCACCAAGATCTATCTATGGAGAAACTAGCAACGAGGGAAGGAGAGTGCATCTACATACCCTTGTAGATCGCTAAGCGGAAGCGTTCATGAGAACGGGGTTGAAGGAGTCGTGCTTGTCGTGATCCAAATCACCGGAGATCCTAGTGCGAGCGGACGGCACCTCCGCGTTCAACACACGTGACGGCCGGTGGCGTCTCCCACGCCTTGATCCAGCAAGGAGAGAGGGAGAGGTTGAGAAGACTCCATCCAGCAGCAGCACAACGGCATGGTGGTGATGGAGGCGTGGCAATCCCGAGGCTTCGCCAAGCACCAAGGGAGGAGGAGGAGGAGAGGCGGGGCTGCACCAAGAGGAGAGGTTCTCATGTGTGTGGGCAGCCCAAAACCTCAAGTATATATAGGGGAAAGGGGCTGCGCCCCTTTAGGGTTTCCACCCCAAGGGGTGCGGCCAGCCCTAGATGGGACTTGGGGGGCGGCCAAGAGGGGGAGGAGTGCCTCCCAAGTCAAGTGGAGGCCCTCCCCCTTAGGGTTTCCCCCCTCCCATGCGCATGGGCCTTGGGGGGGCTGGTGCCCCTGGCCCATTAAGGCTAGGGCGCCCCCTTACAGCCCATGCTACTGTATTGGACGTGGTGGAACAATTTCCGGACCTCCGGACCCCTCCGAATCCTCCGAACCTTCAGAAGCTTCCGTACAATACTGAAAAACCCGAACTTTTCCTAACCCGAACAACAACTTTCCATATATAAATCTTTACCTCCGGACCATTCCGGAACTCCTCGTGACGTCCGGGATCTCATCCGGGACTCCGAACAACATTCGGTAACCACATACAAACTTCCTTTATAACCCTAGCGTCATCGAACCTTAAGTGTGTAGACCCTACGGGTTCGGGAGACATGTAGACATGACCGAGACGTTCTCCGGTCAATAACCAATAGCGGGATCTGGATACCCATATTGGCTCCCACATGTTCCACGATGATCTCATCGGATGAACCACGATGTCAAGGACTCAATCGATCCCGTATACAATTCCCTTTGTCTAGCGGTATTGTACTTGCCCGAGATTCGATCGTCGGTATCCCGATACCTTGTTCAATCTCGTTACCGGCAAGTCTCTTTACTCGTTCCATAACACATCATCCCGTGATCAACTCCTTGATCACATTGTGCACATTATGATGATGTCCTACCGAGTGGGCCCAGAGATACCTCTCCGTTTACGGAGTGACAAATCCAGCCTCGATTCGTGCCAACCCAATGCACACTTTCGGAGATACCTGTAATGCACCTTTATAGTCACCCGATTCGTTGTGACGTTTGGTACACCCAAAGTATTCCTACGGTATCCGGAGTTGCACAATCTCATGGTCTAAGGAAATGATACTTGACATTAGAAAAGCTTTAGCATACGAACTACGATCTTTGTGCTAGGCTTAGGATTGGGTCTTGTCCATCACATCATTCTCCTAATGATGTGATCCGTTATCAATGACATCCAATGTCCATGGTCGAAAACCGTAACCATCTATTGATCAACGAGCTAGTCAACTAGAGGCTTACTAGGGACATGGTGTTGTCTATGTACCCACACATGTATCTGAGTTTCCTATCAATACAATTATAGCATGGATAATAAACGATTATCATGAACAAGGAAATTTAATAATAACTAATTTATTATTGCCTCTAGGGCATATTTCCAACAGTCTCCCACTTGCACTAGAGTCAATAATCTAGTTCACATCGTCATGTGATTAACGCTGATAGGTCACATCGCCATGTGACCAACATCCAAAGAGTTTACTAGTGTCTGTAAACTAGTTCACATCATCATGTGATTAAGACTCAATGAGTTCTGAGGTTTGATCATGTTTTGCTTGTGAGAGAGGTTTTAGTCAACGGGTCTATAACATTCAGATCCGTATGTACTTCGCAATTCTCTATGTCATATTGTAAATGCTGCCTTCACGCTCCACTTGAAGCTATTCCAAATGGTTGCTCCACTATACGTATCCGGTTTGCTACTCAGAGTCACTCGGATAGGTGTTAAAGCTTGCATCGACGTAACCCTTTACGCCGAACTCTTTATCACCTCCATAATCGAGAAACATGTCCTTATTTACTCCAAGGACAATTTTGACCGTTGTCCAGTGATCCATTCCTGGATCATTCTTGTACCCCTTGACTGACTCATGGCAAGGCACACTTCCGGTGCGGTACACAACATAGCATACTATAGAGCCTACGTCTAAAGCATAGGGGACGACCTTCGTCCTTTCTCTCTTTTCTGCCGTGGTCGAGCTTTAACTCTTAACTTCATACCTTACAACTCAGGCAAGAACTCCTTCTTTGGCTGATCCATCTTGAACCACTTTCAAGATTATGTCAAGGTATGTGCTCATTTGAAAGTATTATTAAACATTTTGATCTATCTTATAGATCTTGATGCTTATTGTTCAAGTAGCCTAATCCAGGTTTTCCAGTGAAAAAACACTTTCAAACAACCCTATATGCTTTCTAGAAATTCTACATCATTTCTGATCATCAATATGTCAACAACATATACTCATCAGAAATTCTATAGTGCTCCCACTCACTTCTTTGGAAATACAAGTTTCTCATAAACTTTGCATAAACCCAAAATCTTTGATCATCTCATCAAAGCGCACATTCCAACTCCGAGATGCTTACTCCAGTCCTTAGAAAGGATCGCTGGAGCCAGCATACCTTTTAGCATCCTTAGGATCGACAAAACTTTCTGATTGTATCACATACAACCTTTCCTTACTAAAACTGGTAAGGAAACTCATTTTGACATCCATCTGCCAGATTTCATAAATGCAGCTTATGCTAACATGATTCCGACGGACTTAAGCATCGCTACGGATGAGAAAAACTCATCGTAGTCAACTCCTTGAACTTGTGAAAAACTCTTCGCCACAAGTCGAGCTTCATATAAGGTGACATTACCGTCCACGTCCGTCTTCTTCTTAAAGATCCATTTATTGCAATGGCTTGCCAATCATCGGGCAAGTCCACCAAATTCCATGCTTTGTTATGATACATGGATCCTATCTCGGATTTCATGGCTTATAACCATTTGTCGGAATTTGGGCCCACCATCGCTTCCCCATAGCTCGTAGGTTTATCAAGACAGGATCACCGTACCACTCTGAAGCAGTACACGTCCTTGTCGTCCTACGAGGTTCGGTAGTGACTTGATCCGAAGCTTCATGATCACTATCATAAGCTTCCACTTCAATTGGTGTAGGTGCCACGGGAATAACTTCCGTGCCCTGCTACACACTAGTTGAAGTGATGGTTCAATAACCTCATCAAGTCTCCACCGTCCTCCCACTCAACTTTCGAGACAAACTTTTCCTCGAGAAACGACTCGATTCAAGAAACAATCCCTATTGCTTTCGGATCTGAATTAGGAGGTATACCCAACTGTTTTGGGTGTCCTATGAAGATGTATTTTATCCGCTTTGGGTTCGAGCTTATCAACTGAAACTTTTTCACATAAGCGTCATAGCCCCAAACTTTTAAGAAATGACAGCTTAGGTTTCTCTATACCATAGTTCATACGGTGTCATCTCAACGGAATTACGTGGTGCCCTACTTAAAGTGAATGTGGTTGTCTCTAATGCCTAACCCATGAGCGGTAGTGGAAATTGATAAGAGACATCATGGTACGCACCATATCCAATAAGGTGCAACTATGATGTTCGGACACACCATCACACTATGGTGTTCCAGGTAGTATTAATTGTGAAACAATTTGCACAATGTCTTAATTGTGTGCCAAAACTCAGAACTCAGATATTCATCTCTATGATCATATCATAGACATTCTATCCTCTTGTCACGAAGATCTTAAACTTCACTCTGAAATTACTTGAACCATTCAATAATTCAGACTTGTGTTTCATCAAGTAAATATACTCAACATCTACTCGAATCATCTGTGACGTAAGAACATAACGATATTCATCAGATGCCTCAAAGACTTATTGGACTGCACACATCAAAATGTGTTACTTCCAACAAGTTGCTATCTAGTTCCATCTTACTGAAACCGAGGCTTTTCAGTCATCTTGTCCATGTGGTATGATTTGCATATCTCAAGTGATTCAAAATCAAGTGAGTCTAAACGATCCATCTGCATGGAGTTTCTTCATGCGTATGCACCAATAGACATGGTTCGCATGTCTCAAACTTTTCAAAACGAGTGAGTCCAAAGATCCATCAACATGGAGCTTCTTCATGCGTTTTACACCAATATGACTTATATGGCGATTGCCACAAGTAAGTGGTACTATCATTACTATCTTATACTTTTGGCATGAAAATGTGTATTACTACGATCGAGATTCAATAAACCATTTATTTAGGTGCAAGACCATTGAAGGTATTATTCAAATAAACAGAGTAACCATTATTCTCCTTAGATGAATAACCGTATTGCGATAGACATAATCCAATCATGTCTATGCTCAACATAAACACCAAATAACAATTATTTAGGTTTAACACCTAATCTCGATGGTAGAGGGAGCGTGCGATGCTTGATCACATCAACCTTGGAAACACTTCCAACATATATCGTCACTCACCTTTAGCTAGTCTCCGTTTATTCCGTAGCTTTTATTTGAGTTACTAACACTTAGCAACCGAACCGGTATCTTAATACCCTGGTGCTACTAGGAGTACTAGTAAAGTACACATTAACATAATGTATATCCAATATACTTCTATCGACCTTGCCAGCCTTCTCATCTACCAAGTATCTAGGGTAATTCTGCTCCAATGGCTGTTCCCCTTATTACAGAAGCACTTAGTCTCGGGTTTGGGTTCAACCTTGGGTTTCTTCACTGGAGCAGCAGCTGATTTGCCGTTTCATGAAGTATCCCTTCTTGCCCTTGCCCTTATTGAAACTAGTGGTTTCACCAACCATCAACAATTGATGCTCCTTCTTGATTTCTACTTTCGCGGTGTCAAACATCGCGAATACTTCAAGGATCATCATATCTATCCCTGATATGTTATAGTTCATCACGAAGCTCTAGCAGCTTGGTGGCAATGACTTTGGAGAAACATCACTATCTCATCAGGAAGATTAACTCCCACTCGATTCAAGTGATCGTTGCACTCAGACAATCTGAGCACAAGCTCAACGATTGAGCTTTTCTCCCTTAGTTTGCAGGCTAAGAAAATCGTCGGAGGTCTTATACCTCTTGACGTGGGCACGAGCTTGAAATCCCAATTTCAGCCCTCGAAACATCTCATATGTTCCGCGACGTTTCGAAAACGTCTTTGGTGCCTCTACTCTAAACCGTTCAACTGAACTATCACGTAGTTATTAAAAGCGTGTATGTCCGATGTTCGCAACATCTATAAACAACGTTTGGGGTTCAGCACACTGGCGGTGCATTAAGGACATAAGCTTTCTCTTGTCCGCATAATCGCTCTCGTCAACTTTCAACTATATTTTCTCTAGGAACATATCTAAACAAAGGAACTAAAGCGCGAGCCACGACATAATTTGCAAAAGGTCTTTTGACTATGTTCAAGATAATTAAGTTCATCTTATGAGCTCCCACTCAGATAGACATCCCTCTGGTCATCTAAGTGATTACATGATCCGAGTCAACTAGGCCGTGTCCGATCATCACGTGAGACGGACTAGTCATCATCGGTGAACATCTTCATGTTGATCGTATCTACTATACGACTCATGCTCAACCTTTCGGTCTCCGTGTTCCGAGGCCATGTCTGCACATGCTAGGCTCGTCAAGTTAACCCCAAGTGTTTTTGCTGTAAATCATCTTACACCCGTTGTATGTGAACATAAGAATCCATCACACCCGATCATCACGTGGTGCTTAGAAGCGACGAACTTTAGCAACGGTGCACAGTCAGGGGAGAACACTTCTTGAAATTGTTGTAAGGGATCATCTTATTTACTATCGTCGTTCTAAGTAAACAAGATGCATAAACATGATAATCATCACATGCAATCAAATAGTGACATGATATGGCCAATATCATTTTGCTCCTTTTGATCTCCATCTTCGGGGCTCCATGATCATCGTCGTCACCGGCATGACACCATGATCTCCATCATCATGATCTCCATCATTGTGTCTCCATGAAGTTGTCTCGCCAACTCATTACTTCTACTACTATGGCTACCGGTTAGCAATAAAGTAAAGTAATTACATGGCGTTGTTTAATGACACGCAGGTCATACAATAAATAAAGACAACTCCTATGGCTCCTGCCGGTTGTCATATTGATCGACATGCAAGTCGTGAATCCTATTACAAGAACATGATCAATCTCATACATCACATATCATTCATCACATTCTTCTTGGCCATATCACATCACATAGCATACCCTGCAAAAACAAGTTAGACGTTCTCTAATTGTTGTTTGCATGTTTTACGTGGCTGCTATGGGTTTCTAGCAAGAACGTTTCTTACCTACGCAAGACCACAACGTGATATGCCAATTGCTATTTACCCTTCATAAGGACCCTTTTCATCGAATCCGTTCCGACTAAAGTGGGAGAGATCGGCACCCGCTAGCCACCTTATGCACCAAGTGCATGCCGGTCAGTGGAACCTGCCTCACGTGAAGATGCGTGTAAGGTCGGTCCGGGCGCTTCATCCCACAATACCGTCGAAACAAGATTGGACTAGTAACGACAAGCATATTGAACAAAATCAACGCCCACAACTACTTTGTGTTCTACTCGTGCAAAGAATCTACGCAATAGACCTAGCTCATGATGCCACTTGTTGGGGAACGTGGCAGAAATTCAAAATTTTCCTCGTGTCACCAAGATCTATCTATGGAGAAACTAGCAACGAGGGAAGGAGAGTGCATCTACATACCCTTGTAGATCGCTAAGCGAAAGCGTTCATGAGATCGGGGTTGAAGGAGTCGTACTCGTCGTGATCCAAATCACCGGAGATCCTAGTGCGAGCGGACGGCACCTCCGCGTTCAACACACGTCACGGCCCGGTGGCGTCTCCCACGCCTTGATCCAGCAAGGAGAGAGGAGAGGTTGAGGAAGACTCCATCCAGCAGCAGAACAACGGCATGGTGGTGATGGAGGAGCGTGGCAATCCCAGAGGCTTCGCCAAGCACCAAGGGAGAGGAGGAGGAGGAGAGGCAGGGCTGCACCAAGAGGAGAGGTTCTCATGTGTGTTGGGCAGCCCAAAACCTCAAGTATATATAGGGGGAAAGGGGGGCTGCGCCCCCTTTAGGGTTTCCCACCCCAAGGGGTGCGGCCAGCCCTAGATGGGACTTGGGGGGCGGCCAAGAGGGGGAGGAGTGCCTCCCAAGTCAAGTGGAGGCCCTCCCCCTTAGGGTTTCCCCCCTCCCATGCGCATGGGCCTTGGGGGGGCTGGTGCCCCTGGCCCATTAAGGCTAGGGCGCCCCCTTACAGCCCATGCTACTGTATTGGACGTGGTGGAACTATTTCCGGACCTCCGGACCCCTCCGGAATCCTCCGGAACCTTCTGGAAGCTTCCCGGTACAATACCGAAAAACCCGAACTTTTCCTAACCCGAACAACAACTTTCCATATATAAATCTTTACCTCCGGACCATTCCGGAACTCCTCGTGATGTCCGGGATCTCATCCGGACTCGAACAACATTCGGTAACCACATACAAACTTCCTTTATAACCCTAGCGCCATCGAACCTTAAGTGTAGACCCTACGGGTTCGGGAGACATGTAGACATGACCGAGGCGTTCTCCGGTCAATAACCAATAGCGGGATCTGGATACCCATATTGGCTCCACATGTTCCACGATGATCTCATCGGATGAACCACGATGTCAAGGACTCAATCGATCCCGTATACAATTCCCTTTGTCTAGCGGTATTGTACTTGCCCGAGATTCGATCGTCGGTATCCCGATACCTTGTTCAATCTCGTTACCGCAAGTCTCTTTACTCGTTCCGTAACACATCATCCCGTGATCAACTCCTTGATCACATTGTGCACATTATGATGATGTCCTACCGAGTGGGCCCGAGATACCTCTCCGTTTACATGGAGTGACAAATCCAGTCTCGATTCGTGCCAACCCAATGACACTTTCGGAGATACCGTAATGCACCTTTATAGTCACCCGATTACGTTGTGGCGTTTGGTACACCCAAAGTATTCCTACGGTATCCGGAGTTGCACAATCTCATGGTCTAAGGAAATGATACTTGACATTAGAAAAGCTTTAGCATACTGAACTACGATCTTTGTGCTAGGCTTAGGATTGGGTCTTGTCCATCACATCATTCTCCTAATGATGTGATCCCGTTATCAATGACATCCAATGTCCATGGTCAGGAAACCGTAACCATCTATTGATCAACGAGCTAGTCAACTAGAGGCTTACTAGGGACATGGTGTTGTCTATGTACCCACACATGTATCTGAGTTTCCTATCAATACAATTATAGCATGGATAATAAACGATTATCATGAACAAGGAAATTTAATAATAACTAATTTATTATTGCCTCTAGGGCATATTTCCAACAGGCTAGTATATGGTGTGATCGACTGCCATTAAGGATTGGACACTATGTTTTTCCCTCGGACCTAATAGTTCTGGAATCCCAAGGATTGGATGTGATATTAGGCATGGATTGGTTATCGAAGTATGGAGGGAACATAGATTGCGCCACTAAGTCAATTTTGCTTACCACCCCAGAAGGGAGGAGCATCAAGTATGTATCACGACATGAGCCGAGGAGAGCACAAGTAAATTCCTTATCAGGAGTTGTGCAGGAAGAAGTACCAGTGGTAAGGGATTTCCCTGATGTATTTCCGGAAGAGTTGCCAGGAATGCCACCGGATAGAGACATTGAGTTTTTGATAGAGCTTTTGCCAGGTACAGGCCCAATATCGAAGCGACCATACATGATGCCCGCATAGGATTTGGCGGAAATCAAGAAGCAGATTAAGGAGCTAATGGATAAAGGTTATATACGCCCAAGTTCTTCGCCTTGGGGATCACCCGTACTTTTAGTAGAGAAGAAGGACGGATCATTAAGGATGGTTGTAGACTATCGTGGTTTAAATCAAGTAACGATCAAGAACAAGTACCCACTACCTATGATAAATGATCTGTTTGATCGTTTGCAAGGAGCTAAAGTGTTTTCCAAGATCGATTTGCGATCAGGGTACCATCAGTTGAAGATTCGGGAGCAGGACATACCTAAGACAACATTTACCACGAGATATGTACTGTATGAATATACCGTTATGTCATTTGGACTGACTAACGCGCCAGCCTATTTCATGAACCTGATGAACAAAGTGTTTATGGAGTTTTTGGATAAGTTCGTCGTGGTGTTCATTGATGATATTTTGGTTTTCTCGAAGAATGAAGAGGCACATAAGGAACATTTGCGATTGGTTTTGGAGAAACCGAGGGAACATCAGTTATATGCCAAGTTCAGCAAATGTGAGTTTTGGCTAAAGGAAGTTGGATTTCTTGGACATGTTATATCCGGAGAAGGGATAACAGTTGACCCCACAAAGGTTGAGACCGTAACCAAATGGGAAGCACCAACGACAGTTGGAGAGATCCGGAGTTTCCTTGGACTCGCAGGATACTACCGAAGATTCATTGAGAATTTCTCAAGGATTGCAAAGCCTATGACGGAATTGCTGAAAAAGGATACCAAGTTTATATGGACTGAGGATTGTGAGGCAAGTTTTCAGGAGTTGAAGAAAAGATTGGTTACCTCACGGTGTTAATTTTGCGGATCGGACCAAGGATTATGAGGTGTATTGCGGCGCTTCACGTCGAGGACTTGGAGCAGTGCTTATGCGATGAAGGAAGAGTTGTTTCAGTATGCTTCACGACAGCTTAAGCCTCATGAGTTGAATTATGCGGACATGATTTGGAGTTAGCAGCCGTTGTGCATGCATTGAAGACATGGAGACATTTTCTCATTGGAAATCATTGTGAGGTGTACACGGATCACAAGAGTTTGAAGTACATCTTCACGCAGAAGGAATTAAATCTCGAGACAGAGGAGACGGTTGGAGCTTATTAAGGATTATGATATGAGATTGCATTATCACCCGGGAAGGCTAACGTTGTAGCAGACGCATTGAGCCGTAAGAGCCACGTCAATACACTAACGGTGGGAGGAATACCCAAGGAGTTAGCGAAGACCTTCGAGAGCTATGTTTGGAAATAGTTCCAGAGGCTATGTAGCAGCATTGGAGATTCAGTCTACGTTGATGGACAAAATCAGAGAAGCTCAAAAGGCAGATAAGGAAGTTGCCTCTATAAAGGAGAAAATGAGCGAATGAAAAACTAAGGGATTTCATGAGGATGAGCACGATACCCTATGGTTTGAGGACCGTGTTTATGTGCCAAATGACCCGGAGATCAGGAAGTTGATTTTGCAAGAAGCACATGATTCACCCTACTCGATTCACCCAGGAAATACCAAGATGTATTTAGATTTGAAGGAAACATTCGGTGGACCGGAATGAAGAAGGATATCGCGGAGTATGTATCAGTTTGCGATGTATGTCGAGAGAGAAGGCGAACATCGAAGCCAGCGAGGATTGTTGCAGCCATTGCCAATACCGAATGGAAGTGGGATAAACTAGGCATGGATTTCATCACAGGTTTGCCAAAGACTCGTTCAGAGCTATGACTCGATTTGGGTTATAGTCGACCGCTTGACGAAGGTAGCTCATTTCATTCGATCAAGACTACCTATAGCAGCGCTAAGTTGGCAAAGATATACATGACCAGAATTGTGTGTTTGCACGGAGTTCGAGGACTATCGTGTCGATAGAGGAACCCAATTTACCTCAAAGTTTTGGAATCGGTTGCACGAAACATTGGGAACCAGGCTGGAATTCAATACAGCTTTCCACCCACAGACCGATGGACAGACCGAGAGAGTCAATCAGATTTTGGAGGATATGCTGAGAGCTTGTGCACTAGATTATGGATCTAGTTGGGATTATAACTTGCCGTATGTAGAGTTTTCTTATAACAACAGTTACCAAACCAGCTTGAAGATGGCACCTTTCGAGGCTTTGTACGGAAGGAGGTGCAGGACACCGTTATCATGGGACGAAGCCGAGACCGTCGATTGTTTGGACCAGATTTGATCAAGGAGTCGAATGAAGGTTAAGTTGATTCGCGATAGGCTCAAGGTAGCCCACCGAACGAGAAAAGCTATGCGGATTCAAAATGCAAGGCGATAGAATATGAAGTTGGAGGCAGAGTTTATCTTAGAGTATCCCCACTTCGAGGAGTTAAGCGATTTGGAGTTAAAGGAAAGTTAGCACCACGTTTCGTTGGACCGTATAGGATCTTGCAACGCATGGGAGAAGTTGCTTATAAGCTGGAATTACCAGAAGGACTGTCGGGAGTTCATGACGTGTTCCATGTTTCTCAGCTGAAGAAATGTCACGCCGAGATGGCGGAAGTACCACTAAGAGATACAGTGCCACTTGAAGCAATTCAGTTGAAGGATGATTTAACATATGAGGAGAAACCAGTCAGGATTCTCGAATATGCCAGCAGAGTTACTCGCAGCAAGGTTATCAAGTTTTGCAAGGTTCGATGGAGCCACCACACCGAGGATGAAGCCACAGGAAAGAGAAGAAGATTTGCTCAAGGACCACCCTCACCTATTTTCTAGCCAACCCGAATCTCGAGGGCGAGATTCATCTTAAGGGGGGTAGGTTTGTAACATCCCAAATTTTCAATTTGGAATGTTATACATTAGATCATCGTGCATATCATATTTTCTTGCATTTTGTTGATCCTAGAAATTTCACGCAACTCAAGGACCCTCGGAGAGAGTTGTAGATTTCAAAATTTTCGTATTTGAGTTCTCTCAAAACTATGAAAAGAGGATCATTGGATTTATTTATTTTATCTTCAAATAATTTTTCCAATATCAAAAATAAGAGAGGGAATAATATGACTTTCCCAAAATTTAGGAAAAATGAAGATTTAATAAATAAATCAAATTTTGGATTTTTCTCGGAGTTTATTTGCCTTAGGGAAAAATGTGTGTTTTCAAAAATTGCATTTTAGGCCCCGAGTAAAAGTTCATTTTGTTCGACTCATTTTTAGGAGTCGGGGAAAGTTTACTTTATTAATTTTGGAGTTCTTTAGATTTTTCTCTGTATTTTTCTGCGCGCGAAACCGATTTTTTTTTTTAAAAAGAGAGCCACAGCGCCTTGGGCCAAAGGCCCAAGCCGCCAAGCTAGCCGGCCGGCCAGGAGGCCAAGGCCATCGCTAGCCCAGCCCCACCGAGGAGCCAGGAGCCGCCCGGTTTCCTTTTCTTTTACAAATCCTAGTAGGATTTGGACCCGTTTCGTTATTCCGTTTTTATTCCTAGGATTCCTAATCCTACTCTAATTCTTGTCCCCTACTCCAAGCAAAAACCCTCCCCTCCCCAATATAAATACCCAATCACCCCCCTCTAACACATCAAACCAAAACCTCTCCTCTCCTCTCCTCCACAGCAGCAGCCTTACTACCACCGCCGCCGCCCTACACCGCCGCCGCCAAGTGCCGCCACTGCCACCCAACGCCGCCCACGAGCCCCTCGCCTCTTGAGGTACTAGCCGCGCCACCACCTTTTCTTTTCCTCGGTTCGGTTTTTCAGAATCGTTCGGTTTCGTTCAGTTTCGTTCCGGTTTTCTAGATCGGTTTTCATTTGGTTTTCTTTCGAAACCCTAGATCGGTTTTTCTCGCTGGTTTTTCTTTCCGGTTTTGTTTATGGCGTTACGGACCGTTCGTCATAACGAACGTGATCACCGGTTTGCTTCGGTTAATGAACGTCCGTTCGTTCAACCGTTCGTTGTTTTCTTTCTGATCGGATTTATTCCGCTATTTTTCTGATAGCGATTTCAGATCCGATTTTCTTTCTAGTCTATCTTCTCGCTCGTTTATCGGAATCAGGTGATTCAAGCGCCTGGAGTTTCATCTCGAAACCGCCATTCCGACTAATCAACTTAAACAAAGTTTTGCTACTATAAAATTTGACTTAGTTTCAACTTGCTAGAACCGAGTTGTTTTCTTTAAATCGTTTGACTTTCGTTGCTTTATTTGATTCGATTCTTTTTGCAACCAGGGTTCTTAAGTTGAACTTTCTGGTTAGATCTTTTATTCGAGATTTACCGTGCATTAGATGAGTACTTATTGTATGCTTGTTGCTTGTCTGCGATAGATCACCGGAGTCGCCGCTTGTTACTTCAATCTCTAGGTTTCATGGATCATCGACAAGGCAAGTAACACTTGATCATACCTTTACTACTACCCAGTTTTTATGCATTAGATCAATCCTCAAACACTTGCATGATTAGGATCTAAATAAATTGTGGGATGGGAAGTAGATTGAGGTAGTACCTATTACCTGTTTTACTTATGAAACCTTGGGAGTTACTTCTACGTTTGATTATTATGCTATGCTATGCTAGTAGACGTGGATTGGGTGAGTGTATTCCATGACAGATGTGAGATTGTTAAATTAATGGTTTATTTAAGGTGGCAAACTTAAACACACATCTGGGTGGATTGAGGTACCTGGTTTCTATCAGGACTTGCCTGTTTTTCTTCGGACCGCCACCCAGGCTCAAAGGGATCATAAGATTATTCATGCTAGTAACTTCCGTGTGCAGCCACAAGCCATTATGGGCTCTGGCATAGTTGATTAAGTCGTGTGAACTCTTACAGTGGTAGACTAGCTGATGTAGGGGTTGTAGGTGGTACGGTCTACCCATCGTAAGGTGCAAATGCTTCTGAAAGACTATGTCTCGGTCATCCGTCTCTCAAACACCATGTAGTGCGAGAAACCAAACGGAGGCGATCGAGTCTTGTGGGGAAAAGTGCGCAAACCTCTGCAGAGTGTATAAACTAATCATGATTAGCCGTGTCCCCGGTTATGGACATCTTGAGTATCTAGTACTTGAATATCATGTGAATCTCAACATGTTACTCTAATTAATATTGTTGGGTTTTTAATGAGTACTTTTAATTGGGATTGAGGATGCTGTCAACCATTCTCAATGTTTAACAACCACCATGATAGTTAAACAAATTTATTCCTTTGCGAGAGGGAAAACTGGCTTTATGCAAAACTCAGTAACATGAGCTTTTCCACCAGCCACATATGCATGTAGTACAGGCTTATCATTCATTATTCTCTATGTGTTACATTGCCAGCATATTCCATGTGTTGACCCGTTTCGGGCTGCAACTTTCATGTTGCGAGACTTTTCGAACGACAGTAAGGTGCTTTAGGTCGTGGTTCTATACTCGATGATGCCGCTGGAGTTGATGGACTCACTTATCTTCCAAGTCTTCCGCTGTTATCGTTATTAGATGGCCTTAAGCCATATTTATTGTAATAAGTCCTCTTTTGGGCAACGATGTAATAAGTGTGTGATTGCTACTCTGTTATAAATCCTTCAATCTTGTGTGGTGTCAGCATTACTGATCCAGGGATGACACCTGAGCACAGAGACTTGATCCATTCGGGTCGGGTCGCTACACCACGGGAGGGTAGGACAAAAGATGTCATACAAGTTCTTTTCCATAAGCAAGTATGACTATTTATGGAATACATGCCTACATTACATTGATGAATTGGAGCTAGTTCTATATCACCCTATGTTATAGCTATTGCATGAAGAATCACATCCGGCATAATTATCCATCATTGATCCATTGCCTATGTGCTTTTCACATATTGTTCTTCACTTATTTACTTTTCCCTTGCTACTGTTACAACTACTACAAAAATCCAAAAATATTTGTCTTTACTTTAGCTACCGTTACTATTATTATCATACCACTTTTGCTACTAAACACTTTGCTGCAGATACTAAGTTATCCAGGTGTGGTCGAATTGACAACTCAACTGCTAATACTCGAGAATATTCTTTGGCTCCCCTTGTGTCGAATCAATAAATTTGGGTTGAATACTCTACCCTCGAAAGCTGTTGCGATCCCTATACTTGTGGGTTATCAAGACTAATTTCAAGGCGCCATTGCTTGGGAGCATAGCTCTATTCTCTGAGTCACTTGGGATTTATATCTGTTGATCACTATGAAGAACTTGAAAGACGACCGAACTACTATTTTCCCTCAACTACGAGGGAGGTAAGGAGCTGCCATCTAGCTCGCACTAGATTCTCCTTCCGTTATTAGTAAGCTTGCGAAACCTAAACCTGCTACTGCTATGAGTTACGATATGTCGCATGTTATTGATGATGCCACTTCGCTATGCATGATGAAACTACTTACGTGCGTGATACTCTGTGCCATTAGGTGAATTTCTAGATGAACAACTTGCTAGAGTTAGAGGGGATGAAATTATCAAGATCCTATTATCGATGATAGTGATGATGAAGGTTCCCCCAATGATTATGTTTCACCTGTTGTTCCTAAGGGGTATGTTATGAATGAAAAAGCTGCTCTGGAAATCCTTGCTTGCAATGATAGAAATGATCTTAAGAAATTATTAGCTAAATGGAAGCAGCAGTCTCTTAATGCTAGAATGAAACCCGACCACCTTTTGCTACTTCACCTATTTGTGTTCTTGATAAGGATTATGAATTCTTTGTTGATCCTGATATTATTACTTTAGTTGAATCCGATCCTTTTTATGGCCTTGAATCTGAAACTGTTGTGGCACATCTTACCAAGTTGAATGATATAGCCGCCTTGTTTACTCATGATGAGAAGTCTCTCTATTTATATATCCTTAAGATATTTCCGTTCTCATTAAAGGGTGATGCTAAGACTTGGTATAATTCTCTTGCTCCTGGTTGTGTGCGTAGTCCCCAGGATATGATTTATTACTTCTCCGCTAAATATTTTCCTGCTCATAAGAAACAAGCTGCCTTGCGGGAAATATATAATTTTGTGCAAATCAAAGAAGAGAGTCTCCCACAAGCTTGGGGGAGGCTTCTCCGGTTACTTAATGCTTTGCTTGATCATCCTCTTAAGAAAAATGAAATACTTGATATCTTTTATAATGGACTAACCGATGCTTTCAAGGACTACTTGGATAGTTGTGCTGGTTGTGTTTTCAGGGAAAGAACAGTCGACGAAGTTGAAATACTATTGAATAATATGTTGACTAATGAAAATAATTGGACTCTTCCCGAGCCAGTTCCTGAAGTAATTCCTGAATCAATTAAGCCAACTCCTGAGCCTATTCCTAAACCCACTTCGAAGAAGAGAGGTGTTTTATTTCTCAGTCCTGAAGATATGCAAGAGGCAAAGAAATCAATGAAAGAAAAAGGTATTAAAGCTGAAGATGTTAAGAATTTACCTCCTATTGAAGAAATACATGGTCTTACTTTACCGCCTGAAGAACCACATTGTCTTGATAACCCGACACAGGTAGTAAAGGTAAATTCTCTCTATAGATATGATAATGCTGAAATACCCTCTACTAAATTTCATAGCCCATGCTTAGATGAATTTGATGACTTTATGGCTAGGCAAGAAAGTTTTAATGCTTATGTTGGTAGAGAGTTAAAGAATAATGCTTTCGAGATAGGACGCGTAGGTGACAATCTGGCTAGAGTTAAAGATGAACTTCACCGCGTTAGCAAATATGCTTGTATGGTTGCTACTCAAGCTGAGCAAGTACTTAGAGCTCAAAATGACTTGCTTGAGGAATTAAATAATAAAAATGACTTTGCTGTTAGAGTGGCTACTAGAACTGGTAGAATGACTCAGGAACCTTTGTATCCTGAAGGCCACCCTAAGAGAATCGAGCAAGATTCTCAGAGAAATAATTTAGAGGCACCTAGTTCTTCAAAAAGAAGAGGAAGAAAAATGATAGAACTTTGCATGCTTCTAATGAACCTCAGTAGACACACACCGAGAATCCCAATAATATTTCTATTTCGATGTTTGAAACTCAATCAGGTGATGAACATGAACCTAGTGATAATGTTAATGAAAATGTTCATGTTGATGCACAACCTAGCAATGATAATGATGTTGAGATTGAGCCTGCTGTTGATCTTGATAACCCACAATCAAAGAATCAACGTTATGATAAGAGAGATTTTGTTGCTAGGAAGCACGGTAAAGAAAGAGAACCACGGGTTCGAAACCCATGCCCTTTCCTCCTAAACCATCCAAGTCAAAGGATGACGAGGATTTTGAGCGCTTTGCTGAAATGATTAGACCTATTTTCTTACGTATGCGCTTAATCGATATGCTTAAAGTAAATCCTTATGCTAAGTATATGAAGGATATCATCACAAATAAAAGAAAGATACCGAAGCTGAAATTTCCACCATGCTTGCTAATTACACTTTTAAGGGTGGAATACCAAAGAAACTTGGAGATCCGGGTGTACCAACTATACCTTGCTCTATTAAAAGAAATTATGTTAGAACTGCTTTATGTGATCTTGGAGCCGGTGTTAGTGTTATGCCTCTCTATTTATATCGTAGACTTGAATTGGATAAGTTGACACCTACTGAAATATCCTTGCAAATGGCTGATAAATCAACTGCTATACCTGTCGGTATTTGTGAGGATGTGCCTGTTGTGGTTGCAAATGTCACTATTTTAACGGACTTTGTTATTCTTGATATTCCTAAGGACGATAGTATGTTTATTATCCTTGGTAGACCTTTTCTTAATACTGCAGGGGCTGTTATTGATTGCAACAAAGGCAATGCCACTTTTCATGTTAACGGTAACGAGCATACGGTAAACTTTCCGAGGAAACAATCTCAAGTTCATAGCATCAATTCAATTGGAAAAGTTCCAACTATCATTTTTGGAGGTTTTGAATTTCCTCTCCCTACTGTCAAGAAAAAGTATGATATTCTTATTGTTGGGGATTTTCATATCCCGTTGAGGTAACTTAGTGTTATTCAAATTTCTCGGTTTCGTGTTATTCGAATGAGTTCGTTAACAAGACTTGATCAACCTTGTTAGTGGGTTCATTTTGATGATCATGAGATGGATGAAACTAGAAGGCACAACCTTCTGTACCCTCCTTATACTTTCTGTTATTTAGATTAAATAAAGAAAAATAGTATTATCCTTCATTTTCCAATTATCCGTGCATTAAAAATAGCCCAAAATAAAAGTGCTCCAAATGCCCTGCAAATCTAGTATGATTTTTTCTGGAATATTTGAGGATTTTAGGCACTGAAAACACTTCAGAAGGGGCAAGCACCAGACCATGATAGAGGAGGGCGCGCCCCCCTTAGGGCGCCCCCCTGTCTCGTGGGCCCCTGGTGGGCCCCCTCCACTTATGCCAGCACCCACACACTTCATCTTCTACCCAAAAAAAATCCCCATCCAGCTCAAGCACGAGTTCTAGCTCTTCTTGCTGCGATTTTCGATCTCCTTGCTCAAAGCTCCATTCCCAAAACTGCTTTGGGAGATTGTTGCTTGGTATGTGACTCCTCCATTGGTCCAATTATTTTTTGTTCTAGTGCTTTATTCATTGCAATTTTTTGCTGCATAGGTGACCATGTTCTTGAGCTTGCATGTTAAAGTTTTGAGGTCCCAAGTAATTCCAATGCATGATATAGGCTCTAGGCACTTGTAGGAGTAGTTGCTATCAATCTTGTTTAGTTTTATGCACTTTTATTTTGAAGTTACTAAAATTTCAGAATTTTTCAGAAAATGTTAAGGAGGCTCTTTAAAGGTTCTTCTAGCCAAAGCTCTAAGGAAAAACAAGACAAAGAGAAGGAAAAACCCAAGTATAATCTTCCTCGCTTAGCGGAAGTACGGTCGTGTGAATGGCCATGCGAAGATTTCTTGAAAGAAGCCAGAATTCTTGAAGATTTTTATGTTTTAATCGAGACTGCAGGCCTCACCGGTTTTAACAACGACCGAATCGATCAGTATCTCTTGCTCACCAATACTTTCGTGCAAAAGTTTTATTATTATCCTAAGAAGTCACCACCTGCAGTATCATTCCATTTATATGATGAATTCAAAGAAATGTCTTTACGTCATTTTTGCGCGGCATGTGGGATACCTTATGAGGGAGAATTAGAGGAACCCCATCGTGAAGATGTGGATGGCTTCGTTAAATATATTGCTGTGGAAGAGCCAAAGAAGGGCTCTGAGGCAAATGTCTCTAGCATACACTTTCCTGTTTTACGCTACTTCGCCATATTTGCTAGTAGATGCTTGATGGGTCGTGGAAATAGTGGAAATTTGAGCGTTCTAGATATTATTATTCTTCAACATGCTTTGCTAGGATAACACTTTTAGTATGGGTGTTGTCGTTGGTAAACGGCTAGCCCTGAATCATACAAAAGGCCCCATATTTGGGGGTACCTATGCTGCACGTCTCGCTGAACATTTTCAGATACCCATTAGGCACTATGAGTAGGAGGAGACAAAATTACCTCCTCACATTTTAGATTACAAGAGCATGGTAGCACACAAGTTTATTGTTGACAACGAAGAGAAGATGCTCTTGTATAACCTTAGATTTAATAAGAAATACAATGAGACTATTATTTTGCCTGCGCCTCTGTTGTTTGATTTGACTGCAGATAGTTTTCTTGTCGCACTGGAAGCGGTGAACAATCATCGAGCTCAAGCTTTTACTCCAGAACCTGAACCTGAACCGGAACCTGAGCTGGATCCTTATCGTGCATCATCTGTCCAGTGGGATCCGGAGATGACCAACCAGTGGTATCCTGATTACACCTCCCACTACACCGGGGAGAGTAGCAGCGGTCCTTGGTACTAGACCAACTTAGGCCAAAAGCCTAAGCTTGGGGGAGTACGTATTTCTCACCGACTTTACATTCATGTTCACACACTAGTCGTCGGTGCTCATACTCTTTCATTGTATTATCCATGTTAGTTTAAATTTCTTTTTCTAGTTTTCTTCTTGTGTGTTTGATAAACCTTAAGAAAAACCAAAAAAAATTAGTTAGTTTAATGCTTGTAGTAGAATTAAAATAAAACCCAAAAAGATTTCTAGTTCTTCTTCTTACTTGTTGGGAGCTTTCCCATGTAAATAGTTTTATTTTCTTTTCTTTCTTTTGGGGGTCGAGAAGACCATATTGAAAATGCTTAGTGGCTCTTATATGCATGAATGTTTATTTAACTTAGAGCCCATATTACCCTGTCTTCTCTCTTGAGTTGAATGCTTGCAGATTCCAGCTTAGTCCAATGCACGTGCACTCTTATTATTATACACATCGTTCGATCGCATGCGAGTGAAAGGCAATAATGACGATATCTGATGAACTTATTGGGATGAGAAAAGCTGGTATGAACTCGATCTCTCTTGTTTTTGTAAATATGATGAGTTCATCGTTCCTGAGTCAGCTATTATGAAGTAAACATATTTGCAATGACATTTAGAGATTATAGTTATTTGTGCCATGCTTCATTAGCTTTGAGTTATAATGGTTTACCTTGCGTGCCAACATGCTATTAGAATGATTATGATATGATATGATGGGATGGTATCCTCCTTTGAATGAATTGAGTGACTCGACTTGGCACATGTTCACACATGTAGTTGAATTAAATCAACATAGCCTTCATGATATTTATGTTCATGGTAGATTATATACTACTCATGCTTGTACTCGGTGTGAATTAATTTTAATGCATGTTTATGACTGTTGTCGCTCTCTCAGTTGGTCGCTTCCCAGTCCTTTGCTAGCCTTCACTTGTACTAAGCGGGAATACTGCTTGTGCATCCAAACTCCTTAAACCCCAAAGTTGTTCCATATGAGTCCACTCTACCTTCCTATATGCGGTATCTACCTGCCGTTCCAAGTAAATTTGTATGTGCCAAACTCCAAACCTTCAAATGAAATTCTGTTTTGTATACTCGAGCAGCTCATGTACAACTAGGGCTGCCTATATCTTCCATGCTAGGTGGGTTATTCTCAAGAGGAGTGGACTCCGCTCCTCATTCACGAGAAGGGGCCGGTAACCGGGATGTCCAGTCCCATGCTTTATGCAAACTATATCAAAAATAATTTCAAACAAAACTCCCCCTGGGACCCGTTGAATGTTGGAGGCACTCGTTGTTTCGAGCAAGCCATGGATTGATGCTTGTGGAGGAGGGGGAGTATAAACCTTTACCATTCTATTTGGGAACTGCCTATAATGCATGTAGTATGGAAGATACAACCATCTCATAGTTGTTGCGTTGACAGTGAGAGTATGCCGCTCAAAATGTTATTCAATCTCTATTTTAAAATCGAGCTCTGGCACCTCTACAAATCCCTGCTTCCCTCTACGAAGGGCCTATCTATTTACTTTTATGTTGAGTCATCACCCTTCTTATTAAAAAGCACCCGCTGGAGAGCACACTGTCATTTGCATTCATTACTATTGGTTTATATTGGGTATGACTTGACTGGATCTCTTTTACCATGAATTACAATATTTAGTCAGTCCTTGATCTTTAAGGTGCTCTGCATTTATGTTTTGCGGTCTTGGAAAGGGCTAGCCAGATACCATTTTGTTATATCATGTTATGATTATTTTGATAAAGTGTTGTCATCCGAGTTTTATTATTATGGATCGCTAGCTGATTATGTTATTGATATGAGTAATTGTGAGACCTACGTGTTATTGTTAGTATGGTTAGTTCATAATACTTGCTGAAACTTGAATGCTGGCTTTTCATGTTTACAACAACAAGAGCAAATAGAGTTTGTAAAGGTTTTTCTTTATCACTTTCAGTTTATCAACTGAATTGCTTGAGGACAAGCAAAGGTTTAAGCTTGGGGGAGTTGATACGTCTCCAACGTATCTACTTTTCCAAACACTTTTGCCCTTGTTTTGGACTCTAAGTTGCATGATTTGAATGAAACTAACCCGGACTGACGCTGTTTTCAGCAGAACTACGATGATGTTGTTTTATGTGTAGAACAGAAAAGTTCTCGGAATGTCCTGGAAATCCACGGAGGCACTTTTTGGGATTTATAAGAATTATTGGGCGAAAGAAATACACCAGGGGGCCCAGGGCCTGTCCACGAGACAGGGGGGCGCACCCCCTCCTAGGGCGCGCCCCCCTATCTCGTGGGCCCCCTGGACCTCCTCCGACCTCAACTCCAACTCCATATATTCCGTCTCGGGGAGAAAAAAATCAGAGAGAAAGTTTCATCGCGTTTCACGACACGGAGCCGCCGCCAAGCCCTAATCCCTCTCGGGAGGGCTGATCTGGAGTCCGTTCGGGGCTCCAGAGAGGGGGATTCGTCACCGTCGTCATCATCAACCATCCTCCATCACCAATTTCATGATGCTCACCGCCGTGCGTGAGTAATTTCATCATAGGCTTGCTGGACGGTGATGGGTTGGATGAGATTCACCATGTAATCAAGTTAGTTTTGTTAGGGCTGGATCCCTAGTATCCACTATGCTCTGAGATTGATGTTGCTATGACTTTGCTATGCTTAATGCTTGTCACTAGGGCCCGAGTGCCATGATTTCAGATCAGAACCTATTATGTTTTCATGAATATATGTGTGCTCTTGATCCTATCTTGCAAGTCTATAGTCACCTATTATGTGTTATGATCCGACAACCCCGAAGTGACAATAATCGGGATACTTCTCGGTGATGACCGTAGTTTGAGGAGTTCATGTATTCACTATGTGTTAATGCTTTGGTCCGGTTCTCTATTAAAAGGAGGCCTTAATATCCCTTAGTTTCCGAAAGGACCCCGCTGCCACGGGAGGGTAGGACAAATGATGTCATACAAGTTCTTTTCCATAAGCACGTATGACTATTTACGAAATACATGCCTACATTACATTGATGAATTGGAGCTAGTTCTATATCACCCTATGTTATAGCTATTGCATGAGGAATGGCATCCAGCATAATTATCCATCACTGATCCATTGCCTACGAGCTTTTCACATATTGTTCTTCGCTTATTTACTTTTCCGTTGCTACTGTTACAACTACTACAAAAACCCAAAAATATTTATCTTTACTTTAGCTACCGTTACTATTATTATCATACCACTTTTGCTACTAAACACTTTGCTGCAGATACTAAGTTATCCAGGTGTGGTTGAATTGACAACTCAACTGCTAATACTCGAGAACATTCTTTGGCTCCCCTTGTGTCGAATCAATAAATTTGGGTTGAATACTCTACCCTCGAAAGCTGTTGCGATCCCCTATACTTGTGGGTTATCAAACTATCAACATCCCCAAGCTTAATTCCCACTCGTCCTCGAGTAGGTAAATGATAAAAGAAATAATTTATGAAGTGTGAATGCTAGCAAAGTGCACAAGTTTGATCAATGACAATTTCAATCACTTTTCCTAGCATCAAAACAACAATTCTTTCTTATAAAACTTGTCATGTTATAGTAGCAACCAATTCACATGTTAAGGTTCAAACAATGAACTCTCTTGAAACTCAACAACCTATGTTCTTAGTCACCAAGCAATTACAATCCAACTTATTCAACAGAGTTTAAGTAAGAGCTCCACATACTCAACCATCATATAGTCTTCTATGATTGCTAACACTCACCGCATACACATGAACAAAACATTTCAACCAGACATAGAAGGATAGGGGCTTATAGTTTCGCCTCCTAACGTATTCACCTCAAGGGTGATGTCAACAATAATAACTCATGCAACCCATATTCAACTGGACATATGTGCCTAGATCTTTCCTCACCACATGATGCTCGCCAAAGGAGAAAAATAAAAAAGGAATAGAGAGAAAAACTTTGACTCTTTGCATAAAAATAAATATTGAGAAGTAAAAGATAGGCCCTTCGCAGAGGGAAGTAGAGATTGCCATGCGCTTATTTTTTTGTATGCTCAACCCCTTAGTACAAAAGAGCGTCACATTATATTGCCCCTTATGATAGCAACCCTTATTATGCAGTCCATCGCTTTTATTGCTTTACCATCACAAGTTCGTACAACGCTCAATTTTCTCTTACACTAAATGATCTAACACTTTTAAAAGCAATTAATATTGCTTTATTGCATCGATGACAACTTACTTGAAGGATCTTGCCCAATCCTTAGGTAGGTATGGTGGAATCTTGAAGATTACATTTGGGTTAAAGGGTTTTTGGATGCACAAGTAGTATCCCTACTTAGTGCGGAATTTTTGGCTAGCAAGGATGGGGGGGGGGCAAGCACCGCATGTTGAAGGATCTGTGACAATATAACTTCTATGTGAATATGAACAAACATAAATCATTACGTTGTTTTCCTTGTCCAACGTCAACAATTTTGGCATATAATATTTTGATGGGGGATCACAATCACAAAAGATTTCCAGGATAGTGTATTTGCATGTGAAAGTTCTCTTCCTTATACTAATTATTCATGAATTGCTTGTATGACCAATATGGTGATTGTCATGCCTCAAAAGATTTCACTTTCTAAACCCAAGGTGAAGCTACCACTAGGCATGATATAATTTCAACTTCATGATATTCAATTCATTCAACAATTTACTCATAGGATATAAGTGAAGCACAAGAGCAAGAGACAAACTACTCCAAAAAGATATAAGTGAAGATCATGCGAGTAGTTAAGCAAATGGGTAGCTAATTGAGGACTCTCATTTAAAGCTTTCAGATCTAAGTATTTTATTCAAACAGCAAGCAAAACAAAATAAAATGATATTTCATGAATAGAACACATCGTGTGAAGAAGCAAAAACCTAGGCTCAACTGATACTAACCGATAATTGTTGATGAAGAAAGGTGGGATGCCTACCGGGGCATCCCCAAGCTTAGATGCTTGAGACTTCTTGAAATATTATCTTGGGATGCCTTGGGCATCCCCAAGCTTGAGCTTTTGTGTCTCCTTAATTCCTTTTATATCACGGTTTCCCTAAATCTTAAAAACTTCATCCACACCAAACTCAACAAGAACTCGTGAGATAAGTTAGTATAAACCAATGCAAAAACCTTATCATACTCTACTGTAGCAAATCACAAAAATTATTATTCAACATTGCATACTAAGTTCCTCTGCATATTTAATACTCCTATCCTCAAATAGAATCATTAAACAAGCAAACATATGCAAACATAACAACAATCTGCAAAAACAGTACAGTCTGTAAAGAATGCAAGATTCATCATACTTCCCTAACTCCAAAAATTATGAAAATTTTACCACACTGTAGAAAATTTATGAGAGCTTATTATGCAGAAAGTTTCAACATTCTGACTTTTCTAGGGAATTTTTGCAACAGCGGTAAACTTTCTATTTTCAAATAGCAACATGTAGGCTTGCAAAATAAGCATGGCAAAGGCTATCATTGCCACTTTTATTGAAATAAAAGATGAAAAATATTATTATAAATAACATCAAGAAAATCCTATCAAAATAAAATGATGCTCCAAGCAAAACACATATCATGTGATGAATGAAAACATAGCTCCAAGTGAGGTTACCGATAATGTTGGAGACGAAAGAGGGGATGCCTTCTGGGGCATCCCCAAGCTTAGTTACTTGGATCTTCCTTGAATATTACCTTGGGGTGCCTTGTGCATCCCCAATCTTAGGGTATTTTCACTCCTTATTCTCCTCATATCGATTCTCACCCAAAACTTAACGGAACTTCGTGAGATAGGTTAGTATGATAAAGAGCAAACCATTTCACTTTTGGTACTATCAAAGACAAGATTCATAATTGTTCTAACAAAATGCCTAATTTAGCATATCATTTCCACAATTTATATTGAGAAATATAAGCCATAGAAACTAGAAAGCAAGCAAACTATGCATTGAAAACAGAATCTGTCAAAAACAGAACAGTCTGCAATGATCTGGATAACTACCATACTTCTGCTACTCCAAAAATTATAAAAAAATTAGGACTACGTGAGAAATTTGTATATTAAAATTTTCAAAAAGAATAAAATCAAAATCACTCTTATGTTAAAAATTAGACTTATTTTCGTGAGCGCAAAAGTTTCTGTTTTTCAGCAGGGTCAAATAAACTATCACCCAACATGATCCCAAAGGCTTTACTTGGCACTTTATTGAAACAAAAGCAATAAAACATGATCAATACAGTAGCATAATCATGTGAACACACAAAAACAGTAAGTAAAAGTGTTGGGTTGTCTCCCAACAAGCGCTTTTCTTTAATGCCTTTTAGCTAGGCATGATGAGTTCAATGATGCTCGCACAAAAAATAAGAATTGAAACATAACGGGAGCATAATGAAACACATTGCAAGCACATTTAAGTCTAACCCACTTCCTATGCATAGGGATTTTGTGAGCAAACAATTTATGGGAGCAATAATCAACTAGCATAGGAAGGCAAAACAAGCATAACTTTGAAAACTTTCAACACATAGAGAGGAAACTTGATATTATTGAAATTCCTACAAGCATAAGTTCCTCCCCCATAATAATTTTCAGTAGCATCATGAATGAATTCAACAATATAACTATCACATAAAGCATCCTTTTCATGACCCACAAGCATAGAAATTTTACTACTCTCCACATAAGCAAATTTATTCTCATGAATAGTAGTGGGAGCAAACTCAACAAAGTAACTATCATGGGATTGAAAACTAAAATCATGATGACAAGTTTCATGGTTAAAATTATTATTTATAGCATACATGTCATCACCATAATCATCATAGATAGCAACTTTGTTATCATAGTCAATTGAAGCCTCATCCAAAATGGTGGATTCATCACAAAATAAAGTCATGACCTCTCCAAATCTACTTTCATCATTATAGTCATCATAAATAGGAGGCATGCAATTATTATAACAAATTTGCACATCAAATCTTGGGGCACTAAAAATATCATATTCATCAAATATAGCATCCCCAAGCTTATGGCTTTGCATATCATTAACATCATGGATATTCAAAGAATTCATACTAACAACATTGCAATCATGCTCATCATTCAAATATTTTGTGCCAAACATTTTATTGACTTCTCCTTCTAACAATTGAGAACAATTTTCTGAACCATCATTTTCAAGAAAGATATTATAAAGATGATCAATAATATGATGCAACCTCAATTCCATTTTTTATGTTATTTTATAAACCAAACTAGTGATAAAACAAGAAACTAAAAGATTCGATTGCAAGATCTAAAGATATACCTTCAAGCACTCACCTCCCCGGCAACGGCACCAGAAAAGAGCTTCGTTGACGGGATGTGAGTGCCGCTTTCCTAACCTCCCCGGCAACGGCGCCAGAAAAGAGCTTGATGTCTACTACGCAACTTGATTCTTGTAGACACATGTTGGGCCTCCAAGCGTAGAGTTTTGTAGGACATTAGCAATTTTCCCTCAAGTGGATGACCTAAGGTTTATCAATCCGTGGGAGGTGTAGGATGAAGATAGTCTCTCTCAAACAACCCTGCAACCAAATACAAGAAATCTCTTGTGTCCCCAACACACCCAATACAATGGCAAATTGTATAGGTGCACTAGTTCGACGAAGAGATGGTGATAAAAGTGTAATATTGATGGTAGAAATATATTTTTATAATCTGAATAAATAAAAACAACAAGGTAGCAAATAGTAAACGGGCACAAAAACGGTATTGCAATGCTTGAAAATGAGGCCTAGGGTCCGTACTTTCGCTGGTGCAATCTCTCAACAGTGCTAATATAATTGGATCATATAACCGTCCCTCAAAGTGCGATGAAGAATCACTCCAAAGTTCCTATCTAGCGGAGAACATAAGACAGAATTGTTTGTAGGGTACAAAACCACCTCAAAGCTATTCTTTCTGATCAATCTATCCTAGAGTTCGTACTAAAATAACACCAAGCTATTCTTACCGATCGATCTAACCAAGAGTTCGTACTAAAATAACACCAAAACAAATTCAGATTCATAATATTCAATCCAACACAAAGATCTTCAAAGAGTGCCCCAAGATTTCTACCGGAGAAACAAAGACAAGAACGTGCATCAACCCCTATGCATAGATTACCCCAATGTCACCTTCGGAATCCGCAAGTTGAATGCCAAAACATACATCAAGTGAATCAATACGATACCCCTTTGTCACCATGAGTATTCATATGTAAGACATATATCAAGTGCTCTCAAATCCATAAAATTATTCAATTCGATAACAACAAAATCTCAAAGGCAAAACTCAATTCACAACAAGTAGAGAGGGGAAAATACCATATGATCCGACTATATTAACAAGGCCCGCGATGCATCAAGATCGTGACATCTCAAGAACACGAGAGAGAGAGAGAGAGAGAGAGAGAGAGAGAGAGAGAGAGAGAGAGAGAGAGATTAAACACATATCTACTGGTACAAACCCTCAGCCCCGAGGGTGGACTACTCCCTCCTCATCGTGGTGGCCGCCGGGATGATGCAGATGGCCACCGAAGATGATTCCCCCTCCAGTGAGGTGCGAACAGGGTCTAGATTGGTTTTGGCGGCTCTGAGGAGGCTCTGGCGGCGGAACTTCTTGTCTAGGTTAACCTCAAGGGTTTCAGAATATTTGGGAATTTATAGTGCAAAGAGGGGGTGCGGGAGGCCACCGAGGTGGGCACAACCCACCTGGGCGCGCCCTGGTGGGTTGTGGCCCCCTCGGGGCACCCCCAGGTGCTTCTTTGGCCCACTGTTGGTCTTCTGGTCCATAAAAAATCTCCGTGAAGTTTCGTTGCATTTGGACTCCGTTTGGTATTGATTTCCTGCGATGTAAAAAACAAGCAAGAAACAACAACTCGCACTGGGCACTGGGTCAATAGGTTAGTCCCAAAAAATGATATAAGGTTGCTATAAAATGATTGTAAAACATCCAAGAATGATAAAATAATAGCATGAATACTTCATAAATTATAGATACATTGGAGACGTATCAATCATTGCCTTGGATATGTCATGATTATTTGCTTTTCTATCAGTTGCCCAACAGTAATCTGTTTACCCACCGTATATTATTTTCAAGAGAGAAGCCTTTAGTGAAAACTATGCCCCCGGGTCTACCTTTGTCATATATTAAAAATCCTAAAAATACCTTGCTGCAATTTTACTTTATTTATTTTATTTTGCATTTTTGTTCGATCTATCTATCTATCTATCTATCTATCTATCTATCTATCTATCTATCTATCTATCTATCTATCTATCTACCTATCTATCTATCTATCTATCTATCTATCTATCTATCACCATACAATTTAATCTTGCAATTAACCGCCAAGGGATTGATAACCCCTTGTTCGCGTTGGGTGCAAGGATTTCTACTTATCTCTACTGTACTGCATCATCCCCTCCTCTTCGGGGAAACCCCAACGCATCTCACAAGTAGTAGCCCTCAGGTCTACTTTTATCGTATATAAAATCCAAAAATATCTTGCTTCAATTTATTTATTGTTATTTTATTTTATGTTCTTATTTATCTACCTATCACTACCAGATTTGATTCTTGCAAATAACCGCCAAGGGGATTGACAACCCCCTTGATCGCGTTGGGTGCAAGTATTAGCTCTTTATTTTGTAGGTACTGCTAACGAGATTTTGCGTGGTTCTCCTACTGGATTGATAACCTTGGTTCTTAATTGAGGGAAATACTTATCTCTATTGTACTGCATCATGCTCTCCTCTTCGAGAAAATCCCAACGCATCTCACAAGTAGCAAAGCAGCACCGTGGGAAACATCGTGTGACGATGATCTACGCCAACAACCCCGTCATCTTCATCAACATCTCCATCACCTCCCCTTATCTATTTTCAGCGGTCCACTCTCCCCTAACCCGTTTTACCCCCTACTTGAACATGGGGCTTTATGCTATATATTATTTTTCAATGATGTGTAGCCATCGTATGATTTTGTAGTAGATTTCTTTTATCCTACGGGTTAATTATGGTGTGGTGTGATTGATATGAGTTGTGTGTTGATATGGTGTTTACCTATGGTGCCCTCCGTGCCGCGCATACGTGTGGGAATTCCCGCTATAGGGTGTTGCAATACGTTCATAATTCGCTTATAGTAGGTTGAGAGAGTGACAGAAGCTTAAACCCGAGCAAGGGGGTTGTTCGTATGGGAGTAAAGGGGACTTGTTACTTAATGCTATGGTTTGGTTTACCTTAATGAATTTTAGTAGTTGCAGATGCTTGCTAGGGATCCAATCATAAATTCATTATGATCCAAGTATGGAAAGTATGTTAGCGTATGTCTCTCCCTCATTGCACATAATACGTATCACACATGTCATATTCAATTGCCTATGGACAATGCTTCTTATTGTTCTACAAAAAGCTCTCTACTAAGTAATTAACTTTTATTATCTCGCAAAGTAGTTTTATTCTTGTTCTAGGTAAAGCAAACGTTAAGTGCGCGTAGTGTGCATAGTGTTGTATCGATGGTCGATAAAACTTGAAGAGAATATAAATTCTACCTGTAGCTCCATGTTGCGTTCGACACTCTCACTTATGGAAAAAGGCTACAAAATATCCCCTATACTTGTGGGTTATCATAACTCAAGTCTAAATTATAACAAGAACAAGAAAGAACTAGAGGAGGCACCAAACAATAGAACTTGTTTGTCTCAAGGGGGCCAAATCCTTTAGTCTTATTGGGCTCATAGGCCTAACAACTCTCCCTAATAGGCCTTATTGATATTTTCTTTAGCCCGTTGAATCTGAATAAATATTAGGGACCCCTAGATAATTATCTAAGCCCTCTTATTATTTATATTAGGTCCACAAGAACAATTTTCGCATATGTATCATTTCCCATTACCTGGTACTCCCTAAAGCACTTCCGGTAACCTCAAAACGCTTTTGGTTTCTCTTGAAACTATTTCTTTTATTCCTAAAACTATTCCAAGAATATTGAAAGTGCAACTAATCCCCGGGTGGTTTTGGTGATTCATAACAACATATAGCTCATTGAAATAATATCCATTCAAGTTCAATATTTCAGAAAGTTCAATGAATGGCATGGCATGGACTAGTGATGTGAACCCCTCAAAATGCTAAGGACACATATTGGCAAAAGCTCAAGACTCTTCATTTCATTGTTAGTGATCCAAGATCACATTGAGTCCATAGGAAAGCCAAAACTATAAAAAGGGGATGAGGTGTTGCTTAATGGCTTGCTTGCTCAAATGCTTAGTGATATTGCTCCAAAGCCCTCAACCACTTTATCATTCCAAATATGTCAAAACACTAAACCCCAACTCGGCCCCACTGATTCATCCTACCCGGAGCCACCGAGTTCATATGACATAGCCACTGCCAGAAACCCTAACAGTTCGATCACACCGATACTGCGGAGCATCCCATGGTCATCCCCATGGACACTACCTCGACTATCAGAGCTCCAAGTGGACCCATGACAAGAGAAAGAGCTCGTGCTATTCAATCTGAGGTGACAACACTCCTACTTGAGTTTCCCTCTCCTTCGACTGAGACATGGCATCAACCCATTAGACATTCTTCCTCTACCATTTGAACATTCTTCCTCTACCACTACAAGAGCGCATCAACATGGACGTGAGCGCCCGAGTGAGCTACCTCAAGAAGATGCATGAAGATACAAGGCACACCATTGAGCACCAAGTACAATGACTCGCGACCAAGCTCAACGTCAACAAGCAACCCATGATATTCAACATTTGAGATCTTGTGTGGCTACACCTTCACAAGGAACGCTTCCCTAACGAATGCAAGTCCAATTTTCTACCATGAGCCGATGGACCCTTCAAGGTGCTTGAATGCTACAACAACGACGCCTAGAAGATCAACATCCCACACGAGACGTACTCCGTGAGCGACATATTCAACGTCAAAGATCTCTCCCCGTACCATGGTGATGAGGATTTCACTCTGAGGTCGAATCTTTCCCAAGGGGGGGAGATGATGCGGAGCATCCCATGGTCATCCCCATGGACACTACCTCGACTATCCAAGCTCCAAGTGGACCCATGACAAGAGCAAGAGCTTGTGCTATTCAATCCAAGGTGACATCACTCCTACTTGAGTTTCCCTCTCCTTCGAGTGAGACATGGCTACTGCCTAAGTCCGAGACGCTATGTGTGATTAGGTACAACGCACAAGCCATGGAGCCGAGAGCTAAAGAAGAAGAGACATGCGTCAACTGTTTGTCGACCTAGGAACTTCCGGACAGAGCCCGGAACTTCCGGCCCCCGGAACCTCCGGCCGACCCGGAGCTTCTGGCCTCCGACGACCCAGACCATCCCGGGCGTGCCAACTCTTTGGTTAGCCCAGAACCAGCCTGGAACCTAGCCCGGACCTTCCAGCCCCCGGAACCTCCGGCCCTCCCAGACCTTCCGGCCCCCGGACGCCAGCCCAGCTTCTCCCGTGCCAACTCTCTGGTTAGGCTGGACCCTACCCAGAACCTGGACCGAAACCTCCAGCGCCCGGACCTTCCGGCCTCGCCCGGAACTTCCGGCCCTGCCTGCGCGCAGTGACTTGGGCCGAGGCCCGTGTACCCTTTCGCCCCTGAGACTATATATACTCTTCTCCTACCTACGTTTTAGGGTTAGCAAAGTAGTAGCTCATTTGAGAAGCTTTGCTCTCCACTTGATCCCCTTCTCCTTAGGAGTTCACGGCCTCTACGGAGAAGATCCCCCAAGTGGATTCAAGACCCCTCACGGGAAGACCCCTCAAGACCTCCTCACAGAGAAGAAAGTGCTACTTGTATCGTCCCTTGTTGTTTGTGGATCTTGTATCTCTTCGTGTTTCGAGGATCTAGCACATGTGTACCGGATCTTGCTGGTTTGAGTGATTTTCCCGTGTTTTCCCTGTGCTTCTCCTGTGTTTTCCCTTTGTGTTCCTCGTGTTCTTCACGGGATTCGCACTTTTTGTGAAAGATCGGGCATCTAGGGTTCTACCCTACATCATCTTGGTATCATGAGCCACGTTGATCACGATTTCGGAGCTTCCCTTTTTGTTTTCTAGCCTAATTTTGTTGTGATTCGTCCCAATTTTGAAAATCCCCACAAAAGTAGCCCTCCCAAAAATTTTGTGATATGTTGATGTTATGCAGTTTTGTTGGATTTGATCTATGGATTTTGTGTGTGGCATGTAGATCTAGCTTCCCCACCCTTCCATCCACCAAATTTTTTTATTTTCCTCCTCGGATTTGGGTTTTTCCCGAAGTTTTTCCACCCAAATCCATGATCCCCAATTTCATGTTCTTGCATAATCGCGACCCCCGGAACTTCCGGCCCCGCCCGGACCTTCCGCCACGCCCGGAACCTCTTACCCAGAACTTCCGGCCTAGACAGAAAGTCTGCACATATTTGATGACTTCCGCTACTTCGACAACTCCGACTACGGTGCAGCGGCATCTTCGCCAACGTACTGTAGACTGTGCACTACAACATCGACAACAATCACATCATTTTGACACTCTCAACCATAAGAAAGAACGGTAACCTCGATGTCACTTCGTGTATTCCTTGCCATTGCATTGATAACCACATAGCCTTCCTTTTGCGTCGCTTACCCATTGAGACTGGCCTTTGGGTATTGCCGGAAATGTCACTTGTGAACATTAGTGATCATCATCTCATTGCATATATCATATCATCATCTCGTATTTCTATGATATGATCCAAGATGATCTAGTAGGACAATCTTAATGTAGTATGATGCTATGGTTCTTGCTTAAAATCTCTTTACTTATCTTTTCTCTTTTGCTTAGAAGCTTGTTTGGCTCTTTCTCTTTTGAGCTCTTTCTCATGGAAAATTTATGAACCAAGATAGCAATTGTATATATGCTATGACAACCTTGTGACACAAGAGATCATATCAAGATATGGATACCAATGAATACCATACACATAGCATACTTGGGATAGAAGTCATTGCATATTTTTCTTTATAGGTTGTGCACAAGTCTCGTATCCGCCTATTGTGCAATCGTGCGAGCGTCTCTCTAGTGTTGTGCAACAAGAGCATTTTCGTGGATTCCACATTTTGGCTCATTCCTTGGTTGCACGACCCCATTTATCAATCTGTGTGTGTGTTTCCGTGTACCATATCTTGCTATTGGTCTACTTGTTGCATTGCAAGTTTGCGAATCTTTTCCAACATTATTGAGTCTCACTAACAATTGCATCAATTTTTTGCCACCATCCTAACCGAGCTCCACTATAAGCCTTATTTGTGTAGGTGTGAGAACTGACAAGAATTGGTACCAATTGTGCTATTTCCTTGTTACACCATTGAGTGATCTTTTATCCACCCTCAACATCGGTCAAGGTACATTTGGTATAGGTCTTATCTTTCTCCCACTCACATATTTGCTTGGAATGATGGATAGGCCAAGTACTTCTACCAACCCACTCTTCATCGATCAAGACGACCACATGACCTCCTATGTCACCAAGAGCCACCTATTTGGTGCACAACGAGCTTTGCATCAAGAGCAACAAGCAATGAGAGACCGCATCGACAACCTCGCCACTGACTTGCGACTCTCCAAGCAACGTACAAGAGACTACTTCGACAACAAGCTTGACAAACAAAAGCAAGAGAGCAATGCAAGAATGGACGAGATTCATGCCTTGTTGGTCAACCGCTCTTCTACCTCTTTGTCCTACTCAAGACGGAGCCGCTTGAGTCGACACTCCGACGATACTATCTCCGGCTCAAGTACTCTGGCATCGAACACTCTTCGACGAGCCGTTCGTCAAGATCGTCAAGCAAATCGCAATCCCCTACAAGACACCGATCATCAAGAGCAACTTCGAGCGCAAGAGCATCGGCACCATCAAAACCAAGCTACAATCATGCAAGCACAAGAACAACAATGTCTACCCAACAAGAGGTAGAGCGAGCGCGCCAAGACGAGCAAGATGTCGAGGCACAACGTCAAGAACAACTACAGCGAGAAGCGCAAGCACTTGAGGCGCAACATGCACTCCACAACACAAGTCGCGCCGTTGCGGAACGCAACCACCATAGGCGAGAACAAGAAGAAGCACTTCACGATGACGTTCAAGAGAAGATTTATCAATCAAGAGTGCATCGTCAAGCTCGACAAGCTCCTCCACAAGCTCGACAAGGACCTCAAGTTCGCCAAGAACAAGAAGACAATGGAAATCCTCCATGACAAGAGCAAGTTGAGGGAGACAATCCTCCTTGTCAAGGACGTCATCACCCTCGACCCCAACACAATGAAGAGCAACGCTACGGCAAGATAAAGTTCACCATGCCCAAGTTTTCCGGAAGCAATGATCCCGAAGAGTACCTATCATGGGCATTGAAGGTTGACAAAATCTTCCTCTTGCATAACTATGAGGAAGAGAAGAAGATTGCTATGGCATCCATTGAGTTCCAAGATTACGTCCTCATTTGGTGGGAACAAGTCATTGAGCGCCGAGAGGCAAGAGGTGAACCACCCATCACAACTTGGGCGCAAATGAAGGATGTCATGAGAGCATGTTTCGTGCCAAACTACTACAAACGCGACCTCTTCAAGAAACTCCAACTCCTCAAGCAAGGAACAAAGTGTGTTCAAGAGTACTACAAGGAAATGGAGATAGCCATGATACGAGCCAATGTCACGGAAGATTATGAGCAAACTATGGCACGTTTCTTGAATGGACTCAATCATCCTATCAAGAAGATCCGCGACTTCCAACCTTACGCCAACCTCATCGAGCTAGTGCATCAAGCAACCAAGGCGGAACGTCAAGTGCAAGATGACGTCAAGTATTCCAAGTACTCTTCCAAGAGCTATGGCTTCTCCAACACCCAAGCTTCAACGACTCCAACACCTTCTACCTCAACCAAGCCTACTATAAGCAATGGCGACAAGTCAAGTTACAAGAAAACTTCAACAACCTCAAGTCGTCCTCCTACTACAAGCAACTTCAAGCCGAGAGCTTCATCATCATCTACTCCAACTGATGAGACCATCAAGATAAGTTCCTTCAAATGCTTCACATGCGGCGGTCGAGGCCACAAGTCCTTTGAGTGTACCAACAAGCACACCATGATCCTCAATGACGACGGGACTTATGACTCCATGAGTGAAGAGGAAATGGAAGCCCTTGAGCAAGTGGCCATGCACCGACAAGTGAACGAAGATGAAGATAATCAAGTCTTTTGTGACGAAGATTCGAGCCCCGCTCTTGTTGTCTCCAAGGTCTTGACTCTTCAACATCAACAAGATGAGGACCTAAGATGCCATATCTTCCACACCAAGGCCGGCATCAATGGAAGGTCCATCAAGTTCATCATCGATGGAGGTAGTTGTCATAACTTGGTGAGTGAAGAACTATGCTCCAAGATCCAATTGGTCACGATGAAGCACCCACATCCCTACGAGGTTCAACGGCTAAGCGACTCTGGCATTATACAAGTTGAGCATATGGTGCAAGTTTCCTTCAAGATAGGAGCATACGAAGACATTTTGGAGTGTGATGTCTTTCCGATGTCCGTTTGCCACCTCCTTCTTGGACGACCATGGCAATTTGACCGTGGTGTCATTCACAATGGGCGGACGAATCACTATAGCTTCAAGATGAAGGGAAAGGAGTACGTGCTACGACCTATGTCTCCTAGCTAAGTGATCGCCGACAAGCAAGCCACCCATCGTGGAGAGAATAGTGAGAGAGCGAACCACCCAAACGAGAGTGTGCACCACAAGCCCAAATTGAGTGCCTCCACGATGAGCGACAAGAAGAACTTAGTCCTATTTGCCACCAAAAGTGAGAAGTGTGTGAGAACCCATCAAGTGTCATGCACTATGTCCTTTTGTGCAAGGACGAGGCACCCAAAACTAACAACTCTCACAATCTACCTTTAGTGTTATCTTCTCTATTGCAGGAATTCCAAGATGTTTTCCCTGACGAGCTACCTCCGGGTCTACCTCCACTACGAGGCATCGAAGACCGCATCGACCTCATCCCCGGAGCACCCCTTCCTAACAAGGCTCCCTACCGCGCCAATCCCGTGGAAACCAAGGAGATCCAACGGCAAGTACAACAATTCATCGACAACGGCCATGTACATGAAAGCTTGAGCCCTTGTGTCATCTCGGTAATCCTTGTTTCAAGAAAGATGGTACATATCGCATGTGTTCTGATTGCCGTCCTATCAATGCTTTTACCGTGTGTTATCGTTACCCCATTCCACGCCTAGATGATATGCTAGATGAGCTTAGCGAAGCCGCCATTTTCTCTAAAATTGATCTTAAAAGTGGCTACTATCAAATACACATCCAAGACGGTGATGAATGGAAAACTGCATTTAAGACCAAATTTGGCTTATATGAGTGGCTTTTTATGCCAATGGGCTTATCCGAAGCACCCGGTACTTTCATGTGACTCATGCATTTTGTTCTTCGACCCTATATTGGTGTATTTGTTGTGGTCAATTTTGACGGTATCCTTGTTTTTAGCAAATCTCTTAAAGATCATGTCACCCATCTTAGAACCGTGTTGAAAACCCTTCAAATAGGCTTCCTTTTTGGAGTGACATAGCCTTTTCCGTGGATCACTCATCAGTGAGTGATGAGTAGTTCATAATGCTGGTCTTATTCAAGGTTATTTTTATAGAATCTCGGGTAGCTGATCACCATTTCAAAGTCTATATCCGTGGTTCAAGAAATGGAATTGCTATTCTCGATTCAGACAAGACACTGATTTGTTTACGAAACGCAAGGTCAGTGGATTCACCTACCCCAGTCTCAGAACTTTCTAGACTTTCTTACCTGTGTTCTTCTCAACTAAGAGAAGGGTGTGCATCTACAACAGTGGTATTATCTTCCTTTTCCTTTTTGCATCTTTGAATCCTGGTGTGTTGGTTAGTACCGAAGCCTCTTGGCTAGTACAGAGTTGTGGTTTGATATAGCTACTAGAGAACCTGGAGGCACTCTCTGAAAATAAGTATTCTTCATATGACATGTGAATAGACAACTCCC